>OY744525.1:134290894-134890894 GCA_963556195.1 Sepiola atlantica
TATATACATATATGTATATGTGTGTATATATATATATATATATATATGTATATGCACATATATATGTATATGTGTATATATATGAATATATGTATATGCCTATATATATGTATATGTGTATATATATATGAATATATGTATGTGCGTATATATATGTATATGTGTATATATATATGATTATATGTATATGTGTATATATATATGAATATATGTATATGTGTATATATATAGTAATATGTGTATATATATGCATATATATATGTGGGTATATATATTAATATATGTATATGTATACACATGTATATATGTATTTGTATATATATATTTAGATTTAGGCAGCATTTTTCCTGTGATACAAATTTCATTTAATATGACAGACAACTTATATCTGAATATGCTTTTGCAGATTTTTTCCATTTGCTGAATCTGTATCTTTGTTTCGGTGTGGAATTGACTGATGAATCTCCCATAACTGTACATGTCCCAAGTATTTTCATCTGCGTCCATCTTCAGAGGACTCAGTAACGACCATGGTGTTAGTGCTAATATTAATAGGTGGTTTTGGCGGGAATTATAATATTAATACAGAACTAAAGTTGGAACTAAAAACATTTTTAAATGATTTTACTAGTGTTAAAGTTAATTCTCTCTCTCTGATGATATATATATATATATATATATATATATATATATATATATATATATATATATATATAGTGATATGTAGTAAAAATATATATATATATAGTAATGTAAAGTAATATGTAATAATAAGTAAATGATAAATAGTAAGACTGCACATCTAAAATACAGTAGTAGTTTTAAGGCTCCCTAAATTTATGCTAGAATGGTCCATAAGGACCCGTGGCGTAACGGACGAAGTACTAAGTAAAATTCTATTCAAGGTGCAGTCTTCTGAAGGTTGAAGGTTCAATCCTCACTGTAAGGGATACTATCAAATTACTGAAGACTTCTACACGGTTATGTCTGACAGAACAAGATCATGCTACTCCCGTGGATTAAATAAAGGGGTCCGTTCGAAATTCCATGCAGATGTAAGGGAGATGATGAGATGGGGATGAAAGGGGTTATCCTTTTATCTTCTCGTAAAGAAACGGAACAACGAAAAGTATTTCTGTAACTGATACAAAAAAGGGGTTTTATTAACTCAAGGTTACCTATACCGTTTGGTATAGGAAGAAGAGAGTGGGACAGTGTCCGTCTGAGGAAGAGGAAGAATATAAGAGTTCTTAGGGTTGCCGCCGGATTTCTTCAGGTGAAGATGGGTAGTAGTCGTCGAGTGGACGAAGGCAGCAGGAGAGAGAGCGTTTCCTCATTCCTTGCTGGTGCTCTCTGCGATGTGTCCAAGCTGGTGCCAGGAGGTCGTCTGATCTTTTTCCTCGAACCCTAAGGAGACATAAGTAGTCCCTTAAGGAACTAACGATATTACTGCGCCTTGTGATTTGATTGGACAAGCCAGCTCACAGGGACAGTGATTACGCATTCAAAAATAGTCCCTATTGGTGACTGCTACAACCTCATTGGAAGATTGGCAGAGGGAAACGTTGTGAGAATAGCACTCAAGATGAGAACCATAGTCGGAACAATCCAAATTCTACTGATTAAGTGTTATTTTAGCGTTTAGCTTGAAGTTTGCATTGCGATTTTAGTTCTTATAGTCAGATTAGAAAAAACAAACGTTTTTGTTGAAAAAAAATAAACAACTATTTTCATCCACTCTCATTACATGTCTGTCCTCAGGTCTTCAACTTGTGTGGGTTTTTATTGTTTTATTCATTCTGATTATAGGTCTTCAACTTGTGTTGGTTTTTATTGTTTTATTCATTCTGATTATAGGTCTTCAACTTGTGTTGATTTTAATTGTTTTATTCATTCTGATTATAGGTCTTCAACTTGTGTGGGTTTTTATTGTTTTATTCATTCTGATTATAGGTCTTCAACTTGTGTGGGTTTTTATTGTTTTATTCATTCTGATTATAGGTCTTCAACTTGTGTGGGTTTTTATTGTTTTATTCATTCTGATTATAGGTCTTCAACTTGTGTTGATTTTTATTGTTTTATTCATTCTGATTATAGGTCTTCAACTTGTGTGGGTTTTTATTGTTTTATTCATTCTGATTATAGGTCTTCAACTTGTGTTGATTTTTATTGTTTTATTCATTCTGATTATAGGTCTTCAACTTGTGTTGGTTTTTATTGTTTTATTCATTCTGATTATAGGTCTTCAACTTGTGTGGGTTTTTATTGTTTTATTCATTCTGATTATAGGTCTTCAACTTGTGTTGATTTTAATTGTTTTATTCATTCTGATTATAGGTCTTCAACTTGTGTTGATTTTAATTGTTTTATTCATTCTGATTATAGGTCTTCAACTTGTGTTGGTTTTTATTGTTTTATTCATTCTGATTATAGGTCTTCCACTTGTGTTGATTTTAATTGTTTTATTCATTCTGATTATAGGTCTTCAACTTGTGTGGGTTTTTATTGTTTTATTCATTCTGATTATAGGTCTTCAACTTGTGTTGATTTTAATTGTTTTATTCATTCTGATTATAGGTCTTCAACTTGTGTGGGTTTTTATTGTTTTATTCATTCTGATTATAGGTCTTCAACTTGTGTTGATTTTAATTGTTTTATTCATTCTGATTATAGGTCTTCAACTTGTGTTGATTTTAATTGTTTTATTCATTCTGATTATAGGTCTTCAACTTGTGTTGGTTTTTATTGTTTTATTCATTCTGATTATAGGTCTTCAACTTGTGTTGATTTTAATTGTTTTATTCATTCTGATTATAGGTCTTCAACTTGTGTTGGTTTTTATTGTTTTATTCATTCTGATTATAGGTCTTCAACTTGTGTTGATTTTAATTGTTTTATTCATTCTGATTATAGGTCTTCAACTTGTGTTGGTTTTTATTGTTTTATTCATTCTGATTATAGGTCTTCAACTTGTGTTGATTTTAATTGTTTTATTCATTCTGATTATAGGTCTTCAACTTGTGTTGGTTTTTATTGTTTTATTCATTCTGATTATAGGTCTTCAACTTGTGTTGGTTTTTATTGTTTTATTCATTCTGATTATAGGTCTTCAACTTGTGTGGGTTTTTATTGTTTTATTCATTCTGATTATAGGTCTTCAACTTGTGTTGATTTTAATTGTTTTATTCATTCTGATTATAGGTCTTCAACTTGTGTTGATTTTAATTGTTTTATTCATTCTGATTATAGGTCTTCAACTTGTGTTGGTTTTTATTGTTTTATTCATTCTGATTATAGGTCTTCAACTTGTGTTGATTTTAATTGTTTTATTCATTCTGATTATAGGTCTTCAACTTGTGTGGGTTTTTATTGTTTTATTCATTCTGATTATAGGTCTTCAACTTGTGTTGATTTTAATTGTTTTATTCATTCTGATTATAGGTCTTCAACTTGTGTTGGTTTTTATTGTTTTATTCATTCTGATTATAGGTCTTCAACTTGTGTTGATTTTAATTGTTTTATTCATTCTGATTATAGGTCTTCAACTTGTGTTGGTTTTTATTGTTTTATTCATTCTGATTATAGGTCTTCAACTTGTGTGGGTTTTTATTGTTTTATTCATTCTGATTATAGGTCTTCAACTTGTGTTGGTTTTTATTGTTTTATTCATTCTGATTATAGGTCTTCAACTTGTGTTGATTTTAATTGTTTTATTCATTCTGATTATAGGTCTTCAACTTGTGTGGGTTTTTATTGTTTTATTCATTCTGATTATAGGTCTTCAACTTGTGTTGATTTTAATTGTTTTATTCATTCTGATTATAGGTCTTCAACTTGTGTTGGTTTTTATTGTTTTATTCATTCTGATTATAGGTCTTCAACTTGTGTTGATTTTAATTGTTTTATTCATTCTGATTATAGGTCTTCAACTTGTGTTGATTTTAATTGTTTTATTCATTCTGATTATAGGTCTTCAACTTGTGTTGATTTTAATTGTTTTATTCATTCTGATTATAGGTCTTCAACTTGTGTTGGTTTTTATTGTTTTATTCATTCTGATTATAGGTCTTCAACTTGTGTTGGTTTTTATTGTTTTATTCATTCTGATTATAGGTCTTCAACTTGTGTGGGTTTTTATTGTTTTATTCATTCTGATTATAGGTCTTCAACTTGTGTTGGTTTTTATTGTTTTATTCATTCTGATTATAGGTCTTCAACTTGTGTTGATTTTAATTGTTTTATTCATTCTGATTATAGGTCTTCAACTTGTGTTGATTTTAATTGTTTTATTCATTCTGATTATAGGTCTTCAACTTGTGTTGATTTTAATTGTTTTATTCATTCTGATTATAGGTCTTCAACTTGTGTGGGTTTTTATTGTTTTATTCATTCTGATTATAGGTCTTCAACTTGTGTTGATTTTAATTGTTTTATTCATTCTGATTATAGGTCTTCAACTTGTGTTGATTTTAATTGTTTTATTCATTCTGATTATAGGTCTTCAACTTGTGTTGATTTTAATTGTTTTATTCATTCTGATTATAGGTCTTCAACTTGTGTTGATTTTAATTGTTTTATTCATTCTGATTATAGGTCTTCAACTTGTGTGGGTTTTTATTGTTTTATTCATTCTGATTATAGGTCTTCAACTTGTGTTGATTTTAATTATTTTATTCATTCTGATTATAGGTCTTCAACTTGTGTGGGTTTTTATTGTTTTATTCATTCTGATTATAGGTCTTCAACTTGTGTGGGTTTTTATTGTTTTATTCATTCTGATTATAGGTCTTCAACTTGTGTTGATTTTAATTGTTTTATTCATTCTGATTATAGGTCTTCAACTTGTGTTGGTTTTTATTGTTTTATTCATTCTGATTATAGGTCTTCAACTTGTGTTGATTTTAATTGTTTTATTCATTCTGATTATAGGTCTTCAACTTGTGTTGATTTTAATTGTTTTATTCATTCTGATTATAGGTCTTCAACTTGTGTTGGTTTTTATTGTTTTATTCATTCTGATTATAGGTCTTCAACTTGTGTTGATTTTAATTGTTTTATTCATTCTGATTATAGGTCTTCAACTTGTGTGGGTTTTTATTGTTTTATTCATTCTGATTATAGGTCTTCAACTTGTGTGGGTTTTTATTGTTTTATTCATTCTGATTATAGGTCTTCAACTTGTGTGGGTTTTTATTGTTTTATTCATTCTGATTATAGGTCTTCAACTTGTGTTGATTTTAATTGTTTTATTCATTCTGATTATAGGTCTTCAACTTGTGTTGATTTTAATTGTTTTATTCATTCTGATTATAGGTCTTCAACTTGTGTGGGTTTTTATTGTTTTATTCATTCTGATTATAGGTCTTCAACTTGTGTGGGTTTTTATTGTTTTATTCATTCTGATTATAGGTCTTCAACTTGTGTTGATTTTAATTGTTTTATTCATTCTGATTATAGGTCTTCAACTTGTGTGGGTTTTTATTGTTTTATTCATTCTGATTATAGGTCTTCAACTTGTGTGGGTTTTTATTGTTTTATTCATTCTGATTATAGGTCTTCAACTTGTGTGGGTTTTTATTGTTTTATTCATTCTGATTATAGGTCTTCAACTTGTGTTGATTTTTATTGTTTTATTCATTCTGATTATAGGTCTTCAACTTGTGTTGGTTTTTATTGTTTTATTCATTCTGATTATAGGTCTTCAACTTGTGTGGGTTTTTATTGTTTTATTCATTCTGATTATAGGTCTTCAACTTGTGTTGATTTTTATTGTTTTATTCATTCTGATTATAGGTCTTCAACTTGTGTTGATTTTAATTGTTTTATTCATTCTGATTATAGGTCTTCAACTTGTGTGGGTTTTTATTGTTTTATTCATTCTGATTATAGGTCTTCAACTTGTGTGGGTTTTTATTGTTTTATTCATTCTGATTATAGGTCTTCAACTTGTGTTGATTTTAATTGTTTTATTCATTCTGATTATAGGTCTTCAACTTGTGTGGGTTTTTATTGTTTTATTCATTCTGATTATAGGTCTTCAACTTGTGTTGATTTTTATTGTTTTATTCATTCTGATTATAGGTCTTCAACTTGTGTGGGTTTTTATTGTTTTATTCATTCTGATTATAGGTCTTCAACTTGTGTGGGTTTTTATTGTTTTATTCATTCTGATTATAGGTCTTCTTTTATATGCCAGGAATTGAACTCATACCGTACAATAAAAAGTGTCACCTCTACCCCATGTCATTAGACTGGAAACTAACACATTGAATGATACAACGGATTAATTTTGAAAAAATGTTGGACTTATTTGATAGATTATGGACGCGAAACATTGAGAAGCAGTGTTTATTATTTTTTTAGTTCAAAATACAAGCTAAAGTGCCCATCAATGCCGGGTTTCTCAACTTTTCTATAACTTTATAGCCAAGATTAAAAATCAAAAACATCTATAAAATAATTTTGATCTATTTACTTTATTAAACAAGGCCCCAAAACTACTCAGGGATAAGGGTAACTGAGTTTGTACGGAGGATTGGTATTGTTGTTGGGGACTGGTCAAAATATTATTATCTAGGAGGACGGCTTTACAACAATTTGTTAACATTGGTCTTGAAAACGATCATGTTGTAGTCAGCCGGGAAGCAGCCCGTGGTATTGTGTTCCACAGACGAGCAATTCTTGAAAGAAACTTTCTCATGGAAGTTCCGTTTAGTTTTGGATATATAGAGGAAGAAAAGAAAATTATTGCCAGTGGTTGTAGTTAGATGAGTTCTTGCTGTGAATGTTTTACAGGGAGGACTATGGATTAAAGCTCTGTTGAGCACTTACCATGAAAATAATGATAGAGTAGAGAAAGACTAACAACGTCTTTTCTGTGAGAAAGAGACTGTAGGGAAGAGAAGAAGACATCAGCCACTAGATTTCGAAGTTGATTTTGTACTCTACCAAAGCAGGAAAGGGTGCTCTGACTGGCACCGCCCCTGATATGGCAATAGTACTCTATCTTTGGATGTATTTGACTCTTATAGAATTGCGTTAGGGTGATATATTTTCTGGAGCAGTAGAATGATCCAATTTATTTAATTTACTCTAGCAGTTATAGGATTATAATCTATTTTCTTTTGAGCAAGGTTCTCCTTCCATGCGAAGTGATTAATACATTATCCAATCGGAACACTTTACATAGGTAACAATTCTGCTGAACAGCGGTATACTGTTTCTTGCATTTTTCTTTGGTCGGGGGTTTGGCATCAAGCTGAAGAGATCAATATGTTCCTGTCTTGTCCCAAACAAAGACTTGACATGTGCAAGACAAGTGGACTCCAGACCCAACCAATAGTACGGATGTATGTGCGTCCACTGCCTCAGTGTTCTGTTAAGCCTAGAATAAGTCCCTTAGATTTATCTCCCTTTATCGGCCCTTCTTCTTGTAAAGGATTTTTTAGCTTCAACACCAGGCAAGCGGCTGACTGGTGTTCGATCACCGACCTCTTATAGATGCTTAGTCTCGGACCTTCATGGAGGAATTTCTATCCACTTAAATATCCTGATATTTTAGGCATCTCCGTTTTTACCTTTGTCGACAAATAATAAAACCTGGGTTTAAACTACACTATGCCTCAGAGTCTTGTTTGTCGATAAGAGTTTAGGCTAGCTGTCCGACGGTTACACGCAGCCCTAGGACAGCATACTCAGCATGTTTTTGTATTTCTGGCTACATAACTTGTTTCTGCTCCTTAGTTGCTTGTTGGTAAAATTATGTATGAATAGAATTGATTTAAAATGTAAAGGAGGAGTTTGTCTTTATAATCAAGCTAACAGTAACCCAGGGACTTGCCGGGATGGGTGTACAACTGGTGATATTGTTGGGTCTACATTTATCACATATTTTCCTGACAGACATCCAATGTTGTCAAATACATCCGAAAATTTGTGGAGAATCTGTTCCTGTACTTTGAGGTCCTCTCTTGGGATATATTTTCTTTTTGTGCTTTGGCTCATTTTATACTGACATTCCTTTTGGCTCTTAAGTGGATCGTCCGTGTTAATTGCTAAATTGAAAGTTACAACAAACTGCGAGGGTTGCCTATTCATGGATAGAGCCCAATCTTGTTGACGTGTTTCAGAAAGTAAAATCTGATGTGTAAACACACATAGCTGGTTCGTATTTGAATGAAAGGGATTAGCACATCATAGAAAACATTATTTTCGTAAAGTTATTTGAAGAATTTAGAATACCACATGATGTTATATAGTTTTTTTACATTTTTTATTTATTAAATGAAAAAAATTATTCATTTAAATTTACATAGAATTTGGTATATTCGGGCTACTGTTCTCATCAAGGACCCATGCAACAGTGAATATAGTAATAAGTAAAATACAGTTCTAAGTGACAGTCATTTGAAGGTTCAATCCTCAGTGCGGGGCGATATGAAGAATTGTGAATTACTGAAGATTGAACGAGAGCATGCTTCAATAAAGGGTTCAATTCGAAATTCCGTTCAGATTCCGGAGTTTGACAGGAAGATTCCTGAGTTCAGCAAGGTATACCTGAAGAAGGTCGGAGGTTACATCGGCCGTAACGTTGTGATAAAAACACCCAAGATGAGAACAGTAGTCCGAATATACCAAATTCTAAAAATTATCAATCCTTGCTGAGCTGGAAATTGGTGATCATTTTAGGTTAAATTTATATGCGAAACTGATCCCCCATTCTAAATTCCCAAATATTTTTTTCCTAATTTTTATCGACAAGTTTTTCAGTCATCACCTAAAAACTTAGAATCTCATTTTTATTTTGGTGTGAATACGTATGGTGAGTTCATGTATAACTTTACTGTGAAATGGTCTCTCATGGTCAGTCAAACAGCGATAGTAATGTTGTTTTATTTTTATTAAATTATATTACTTGTATTTATTGCAATGATTTAGTATAGTTAACATCGCAAAAATGAGAAAAAATATACCACAAATAATTGTTACCAAACACAAGAAAATTTACTTTCCTACTTACCTGTATAATTTAAAAGTGTAGAAACTGATTGTAAGATTTATTATCTCTTAATTTGTTATCGTCACATTTACTGAGGCAAAGAGAAGTAAAAAAAAAAAAAAAATGGCCGTCGATTTTTTTAGAAGTGTTCGCTAATTTTATGTTGAAAATATAGTTTTTAAAAAGGTTAGTGATACTGTAAGCCTAAGCTTTTTTATTATCTTTTAAGCCTAGAAATTAGCGACCACCTCCCCAAAAAATCGACGGCCATTCTTTTTTACTAGTTTTGTATAAGGTGTTTTAAAATAGTGCCGAGCAGCATTTTTAGGATACTCCTTGTAGTAACAAAGATAATTGATGCCTGTCTCCCCCTTGGAGTAATAATGGAATGTTCTACATTCGTGTATATTAAGAGTGAATGTTAAACACTATTTGTCTGGCTAAGCAACAAATGGTTAAATAAAGCTTATCCTTAAGTTATATTCGGCGTCCAGTTTTTATTACAATTTATTTAACCATTCGTTATGGAACGTTACTTGAAACCCGATCGTCTAGACCTTGATACGGCCGACTCGGAATCTACTGACAAATGGCGGCATTGGAGAAAAATGTTCGAAGGATTCCTTACAGCTCTACAGTTATCTTCAAACGCGGCTTTAACAGGTACTGAGAAATATACCCTTCTTTTACATCATGTCTCTACTGCTATTTATAGAAATTTATCTGAATGTGAAAATTATGAAACTGCGGTGGACATTTTAGAAGCCATGTTTGTCAAGAAAAAAAATACTATTTTTGCTAGACATTTACTTGCTACCCGGCGTCAACAACCAGAAGAAAGCCTTGAACAATACCTTCAGATTCTAAAGACGTTAAGTCGCGAGTGTGAATTTACAGCCTTAACTGCGAACCAAGCGAGAGATGTTTTTATCAGGGACGCATTTATTAATGGAATACAGTCCAACCAAATAAGACAAAGACTACTAGAGAATAAAAACCTAGACTTACCAACAGCTTATGAACAAGCTCTAACGTTGGACATGGCACAGAAGCAGTCTGTCTTCTATTTACAACCCGATATTTTGGGAGCTGCTATCGTAGCCCCTCCTCTGCATGTTCAAAATTCTTCCATTGTCCAAGATGCTGCCACCCCCCTTTCTAACGATCACGAACAACTTATCACTGCCGCCTCAGCTGGATCCACATGCTACTTTTGTGGCCTTCGTATACATGCTCGTTCGTCCTGCCCGGCTCGAGATGTTAGATGCCAAAAGTGTGATAAGCAGGGACATTTTTCGAAAGTTTGCCGGTCAGCTTCTCAAAAAAAACGTTCGGCTACTCTTGCTACTGTAGCACCAATTACAATATCAGCTGCATTCCCCGGCTGCCTCTCAAAAACAATCGTGAGGGTAAAAATCAATGGATTGACTATTCATGCGCTTATTGATACAGGCAGTTCCGAAAGTTTTATTAATGCCAGTATTGTAAAAGCAAATAAATGGGAAATATTTCCTTGTTCCAACCAAATATCAATGGCAAATTCATCTTTATCGTCCCATGTAATTGGATATTGCATGGTTAACCTGAAACTAAAAGGAAACTCCTATCAAGGGATCAAATTATCAGTAATGAAAAACCTCTGCTGCGAAGTGATTTTGGGTCACAATTTTCTAAAACAACATTCATGCGTTGAAATTCCTTTTGGTGGCCCCAAGCCAGTCCTAAGCGTATGTGGACTAGCAGCTGTCAAAGTGCGGCACCCGTCACTTTTTACAAACTTAACTCCTGACTGCAAACCAATAGCAATAAAATCAAGACGCTATTCAGAAACGGACAAACAGTTCATAGCAGCAGAAGTAACAAAACTACTTAAGGAAGGAATTATAGAGCCAAGTGAATCTCCATGGCGAGCACAGGTCCTCGTAACAGCCACTGAAAATCACAAGAAAAGGATGGTCATTGACTATTCCCAGACCATCAACAGATACACATTACTCGATGCCTATCCACTGCCTCGTATTGACGAAATGATTTCTAATATTGCAAAATATCACACTTTCAGTACTTTAGATCTCAGAAGTGCCTACCATCAGGTACCTATCAAGCCAGAGGATAAGCCCTACACGGCATTCGAGGCCTGCGGTCGCCTATATCAGTTCTGCCGAATTCCTTTTGGGATAACAAATGGTGTGGCTAGCTTCCAGAGGGTAATAGATGAAATAATCTCCAATGAAAAATTGAAGGGTACTGTTGCATATATAGACAATGTCACAGTATGCGGACATAACCAAGCTGAACATGACCACAACCTTAAACGATTCATGGCTGCCGTCAAGAAATATAATCTGACTTTGAACAGTGAAAAATGTTCCTACAACTTGAAAAGCATCAAATTATTGGGATACATTGTCAAAAATGGCACCATGACGCCGGATCCCGAGCGACTGAAACCGCTAATGGAATTACCAATCCCTGGAAACATGCCCTCTTTACGACGAGCCCTCGGTATGTTTGCTCACTACTCCCAATGGGTTGCGTCTTTTTCAGAAAAAATACACCCATTGACACAAGTATCTACTTTTCCGTTGTCCTGTTCCGCCATCAGAGCATTTCAAAACATGAAAAGGAACATTGCTCAGTCTGCCATTTCTGCTGTGGATCCTTTTATCCCTCTATTAGTTGAGACGGATGCCTCCGACTGTGCGATAGCTGCCTCACTGAGACAATCCGGTCGTCCTGTAGCTTTTTTTTCAAGAACACTTTCGAAATCCGAGCGACGACACTCTGCAATAGAAAAAGAAGCGTACGCCATAGTTGAGGCATTACGAAAATGGAGGCATTACTTAATCGGCCGACATTTTGAATTAATCACTGACCAAAAGTCGGTCTCGTTTATGTTTAACCCAAAAACAACGAGTAAAATAAAAAACGAGAAAATAGCGAGATGGAGAATGGAGCTTTCTTGCTACTCCTTTGACGTCACTTACCGCCCTGGTAAGGAGAATGCCGCGGTCGACGCGCTTTCAAGGGTGTGTGGCCTGGTAACTGGCTCAGATGATCTTCAGTATATACACAGGGAATTGTGTCACCCAGGTATCACAAGAATGATTCACGTAGTCAGGAGCAGAAACTTGCCATATTCTGTTGAAGACGTAAAAAGAATTACGAACTCTTGTCGGATATGCGCAGAAAATAAGCCCAGGTTCTACAAACCTCCTCCAGCAACACTCATTAAGGCCACACAGCCTTTTGAAAGACTTAACCTGGATTTTAAGGGCCCTTTACCCTCTAAAACTAAAAATAAATACATGCTCACAATAATAGACGAGTACTCAAGATTTCCGTTCGTCATCCCCTGCCCAGACGTAACGGCTGCAACAGTAATTCAAGGCCTCTGCTCCATTTTTGCCGTTTTTGGAGTGCCTGCATATATACATTCAGATCGTGGGTCTGCTTTTATGTCGGACGAACTCAAGCAGTTTCTGCATGAACGAAGAGTAGCTGTAAGTAGAACAACTCCTCACAATCCTCAAGGAAACGGACAGTGCGAAAGATACAATGGTATAATATGGAAGACAGTACAGTTGGCGGCAGCAAATCGCAATAGTCCGATCTCCGATTGGGAAAGTCTCATCCCCATGGCCTTATACGCTATTAGGACTCTATTATGTACAGCGACAAACGCTACCCCACATGAGAGATTCTTCTCGTTCCCACGACGAAGCTCAGCAGGCACATCACTTCCCTCGTGGCTTGCACAACCTGGCACAGTTTTATTAAAACGTCATGTTCGTCATAGTAAACATGACCCATTGGTAAGCGAGGTACAATTAATCGAAGCGAACCCTCAGTATGCACTGGTCAGAAATTCAGAAGGAAGGCAATCTACTGTCTCCTTAAGAGATCTAGCCCCAGCAGGAAATGTATATGAACGTAGAACTGCTTCAGATGGATATAGAGCTCCGGTTCGTGGAACAAGTCCGACCCTCTTAGGTGATCGTGTGCCAGATACGTCAAGTTCAGAGTCCCAACAAAACGAATCTGAATATACTAACAGAGTCGTCTCTGACTCTAGTTCGGACGACAGATGGGTACCACGAAAGCGGTTTCACCCAATATCTGAGACAGATACTCAATCTTCAGACACCAAGCGACCGAAGCGCCGTAGAAAACGAGAGCGATTTGGAGCAAGATATTTTGGCCCTAAACCAGCCACACAGGACAGTCCCGAAACGTCGTCAGGTCCCGAGGAGCCTAGATTAGAAATGGATGTCGGGCACGAACAACCAAGACGCCCTCAAAGAACCCGCAGGAGGCCAGGTCGATGGGATGATTTTGTTCCCTACGAATAAGAAGATAAATGGGGGAGAATGTAGTAACAAAGATAATTGATGCCTGTCTCCCCCTTGGAGTAATAATGGAATGTTCTACATTCGTGTATATTAAGAGTGAATGTTAAACACTATTTGTCTGGCTAAGCAACAAATGGTTAAATAAAGCTTATCCTTAAGTTATATTCGGCGTCCAGTTTTTATTACACTCCTAAAGAAAATCGTTGTGAACGGTGGAAAGACCGAAGAGGGAAAGACCTCCACTGAAAGGACATTGAGAGTACTGGAATCCTGATGAGATATTGTTACTCAAATTCCAGGGAAACCAATGACCGTTATCAGCGAGAACTCTACGGTAATCGCTATTGAGAGACCGCAAAGCTAGCTGGAATGGTAGTCGAAAGAAACGGAAACGGGGATACTTATTGTCACTCAGACTCCAGGAAATATCACCTGTTCTTGCCAGTGAGCGATTACTTGCAATGACTTGTGTAATCCTCCCCCTTTTGGCTAGGAGCAACGTGTAGTATCTGTTCTGATACTAGACTTTATATTTTCTGTCCTCAGTCAGTGAAGGAAAGATCCTTCCAGACTGAGACATTTTTATTTTTGTCCCAATCCAGAATGCTCCGTTTTAGGGAGTTGGAATTTCTCCACATTAAAAGCCGATATGTGTCTAACTCTGCCCTCGTGGGGAGGCAAATAAATGGGAACAAGAACCTACAGCAAAATGAACGGACCTTTAAATACAGGGGACCAAATAATTTCTATCACCGCTTCATAAATTAATACTTATTTTTAAGCGAAATGTTTTTATTTTTATAAAAATAATTTCATAATTTCGTCCATTCTTTTTCCGTTTTTAAATTACTTATGTTCCTTATTTAATGTGACATTCGTTTTAAAAACGACATTTTTCTTGCGAATTGGACGAAAAACATAGGTATTGTGTTGACTGACTGAGAAATCGTAAAATACGCCCGAGTGTAATGAAAATATTTCTTGTTTTTTCCGGGTTTTTTAAAAAATCTTTTTGTTTTAATATTAATCAAGAAAGAAGCCATTCCATTTTTCTTCAGCAAGAACGAAGCATTACGTTTTTTTTCTTTGCAATTTAAAAAAAAAAAATTGTCTGAAGAAAGGTAAGTGTAAATATATACATTATTTACAAAATATATATCCGTATAACACGAATTTGTTTTTACTTTTGCTCTGTGTGTGTGTGTGTGCATGTGTGTATGTGTGTTACGTGTACGTTCTGTGATTCACAGGAGAACATAACCCTGGCACTAGGGTCTGGCTACTTAGGGTGGCACTTTTACTCCCAGCCCAGACCGCCCAACGCCGCCCAGGCCGTCCACCGCCGCCCAGCCCCCGGCGCCAGCATTTTGGCTCACGTGACTCAATCGTAGTCACTTATGAACAGAATAGTCTTCCGTATCAACAATTAGCATGTATCCCACCCCCAATACATTCTGTTTATATATTAATTATTTACCTTACGAAATAGAATGAAGATTGATGGATTTTTGGCCAAGTGTTAATAACGAAGAATATTCTGTTTATAAGTGACTACGATTGAGTCACGTGAGCCAAAATGCTGGCGCCGGAGGCTGGGCGGCGGTTGGCAAAAATCCATCAATCTTCATTCTATTTCGTAAGGTAAATAATTAATAAACAAAAATAATGTATGGGGGGGGATATATGCTAAGTGTTAATAACGAAGAATATTCTGTTTATAAGTGACTACGATTGAGTCACGTGAGCCAAAATGCTGGCACTGGGGGGGGGGGGGGCTGGGCGGCGGTGGGCAAAAATCCATTAATCTTCTATTTCGTAAGGTAAATAATTAATAAACAAAAAAAATGTATTGGGGGTGGGATACATGCTAATTGTTAATACGGAAGACTATTCTGTTCATAAATGACTACGATTGAGTCACGTGAGCCAAAATGCTGGCGCCGGGGCTGGGCGGCGGTAGACGGCCTGGGCGGCGTTGGGCGGCCTGGCTGGGGGTAAAAGTGCTGCCGGGCTACTTACGTTTCTTGAGTGGGAATGAGGTATGGTTTGTTTGGTCCGGTCCTAGGATACCAGCCTCCCATGTATTACCTTCTTCTTAGGGGAGGGGAATTGGTTTAATGCTGACGAGTTGGATCACAATTATTTTTATAACCTTCCAATGTGCCGCCTCGGGTGATAGGGGAGCTAGATCCTCCTCCCTCTCTCACACACTTTAATGTCTAAGCTTGCGGCAGTGGGAAGCGGTTAAATACCTCATAACACTCAAAATTGGTAGACGTATACAACGCACCCCATATTTTTTTTTGAATTTAGGCATTTATTGACTTTTAACTGTTCCGTTACACCCACTGAGTATGCATCGCTTGTGTCTTTTTTAGTATTGCCACCCGGACTTAGGGTTCGTGTTAAGATTAATGAAGAACATGTTTGTGTGTTTTTTTCATTCAGCAATTGGCAATTATGTAGTATGGTAAACACAAAATATACAACAACTGATACAAAACGCAATAAAATTTAATTTTCTATCGATCTGTGTAGTTTTAAAGTTCTGAAACTGTAAGTTTTGTTATTTCAAAATCTGTTTTATTACTTTTACTTGGCCTAACGCGGGTCAATCAAAGATGACCGTCGATTTTTTGGGGGAGGTTGTCACTAATTTTAGGCTTAAAAGATAGTAAGAAAATAGGCTTACGATACGACTAACCCTAAGTCCGGGGATGGTTTCCAGTCGGATTAGGGTAAACTTTAAAAAAAAAATCTTTTAGGCCTGAAATTAGCGACCACCGTAAAAGTTTTTTTGGTGCTTATAAAGATGAGGGCATGCATATATGAACAATGCATTTCCAAACAAAAACTATTGTTTATGCTTACGTATCAGGCAAAAACAAGTATTTTCACAAAAAATTAAGAAAAATTTATCGAGTAGAATTTTAACTAAAAATAAAAATCAGTTTTATCGTATTTTGACCACTTATTTATTACTTGTCTAATCTTTCAAATGTAGATTGTTTGAATGTAAATAAGATAAGGGTGCTTTTACAGATGAGGGCGCATATGAAAAACGCATTTACAAATAAAAACTATTGTTTATACATACGCATCAGGCAAAATAAGCATCCTCACCAAAAATTAGAAAAAACTTATCAAATAGAATTTTAACTAAAAATAAAAATCAGTTTTATCGTATTTTGCCCACCGCCATTCATTTATTACTTGTTTATATGACAGACTGAGTTATGTCCCTCTGGATTGCTCTAATCAATGGCGTATCTGTAAAATACACTACAACTAATTTTTATTTTTAATTAAAATTCTACAGGATATTTTTTGCTAATTTTTGGCATAGATACCTATTTTTACCTGATACATAAGTATCAGGTTGGAAAGAAAGTAATGTCGTTTTTGTCCAACACATTTCTTTCATCTGAAACATTCACATTAGGGCATTTTTAACTTTTACAATAATTTCCCTCATTTTCTATGACTTCTGTTCAACGATCAACTAGCTTCGTGATGCCTTCAAAAAATTTCTCTGATTTTTTAGAAAAAAACAAATTTTGGTCATTTTTGAGTTGGTCGTCATTTTCATAAATTTTATTGTTTAAGTGATACTGCAACGACCGGAAAAGATGGTAGTCGGATGGAGCGATGTCAGGTGAATAAGGCAAAGGTATATGAAGCAAAACTTTCCAATTGAAACTCATGACCTTTTCCTGAGTGAGTTTTGCTGTGTGAGGTCTCGCATTATCATGCTGAAGCACTACACCCTTCATATGTAGTAATGCTGGTCGTTTTTTTGATAGAGCAATTCTTAGATCATCCAGCTGCGAACAATATATTATTGCTGTGATTGTTTGATTAGGCTCCAGTAACTCATAATGAATCAGTCCTCTCATGTCCCACCATAGAGAGAGCATACACTTCTTTGGGTGTAGTCATTGTTTTGTAACAGGCTTTGGACTTTTGTTTCGGTCTAACCATTGTCTTTTGCATTGGGTATTCTTGTAAAGAACCCATTTTTCATCTCCAGTCACAATTCTTTGCAAAAATAGTTCTCAATGATTCCTGGAAAGCAAAGATGTGCAAACAGTCAATCTTTGATTTCGTTGAGCGTCGGTCAAATCGTGGAGAACAGAAAGTCCAAGTTTTGAAACTTTTCCTAACTCGTGAAGGCATGAAATAATTGTGGTAGTGGTTGTATTGAATTGTTGAGCTAATTCTCTGTTGGTTAACTTTATATTGGCCTCCACAGCGTCTTTAATGGCATCTTTATCAATTGATTTTGGCTTCCCGAACGTCGCCGATCTGACAGGTTAAAGTCGCTAATAGAAAATTTTGCAAACCACCGTTGACATATTCGATCATTCAGAAAATTTATCCCATGGACAGTTCAAATATTCCTTGTAGCTTCTGCAGCTGAGTTTCCTTTTTTGAATTCATAGAGCATGAAAAGTTTCAGATGTAGAACCATGTTGTCCCATTCGACGACCGTCAACCCCAACGTTGTGTTTCCGTGGCCTTCTTCTTTGTCTTCATCGTTCAGCTGAGTCGTCTATCTACTGACATATCGTCGAGGGCACATCACTGGTCCACAAGTTAAACAAAAGAAACACAACTCTCGAGAAAGAACACGAACACGAACACATATACGTTGTGTATAACTTAGTTTAAACTATGAGTGTGTGTGACACCGTCCTCTCGAGACCCCCATTGTCGTTGCTCAAGTCGTCAGCTCATCTCATCGTTTTCCCGGTCCGATCTGCTCTCTCAGGAGGTTCGATCCTAACTGTTCGTCTTCTCTCCGAGACCTAAACTCGTTAACTTTTTGTCATTAACCTTACTGTCGTAAAACTAACCCACTGACTGTAGTCAGATGTCGTAAAACACTATCACTCCTAAATGTCGCCTGTCCTGAACAATGGAAGTTGACTACTTCCGCATTTTCTTCTGTCTTTGTGGATGAGTCACTTCCTATACTCACACCCTTCATTGTATCACACAGATGCTTCTCACTAATATCCATTTTTTGACGGCTGAGACCGTTAAACTTAATATTTTCCAACTAATTACTATATCTGAAAGGCAAAGCAAGATATTAAGACACCAGTTCACAAAAAATCTAGCACTGTGTACAACTTAGGAGGCTGAAAAGTGATAAAGTAAAAATACGACATTACTTCCTTTCCAACTTGATATATCAAAGAGTTTTCCGGTTAATTTATTTGGAACTTCAATTTTCAACGTGCCCTCATCTGTATAAACAATTCTTTTTTTTTTTTTTTTTTTTTAAATCAACCGTCATGTGTGATTGACGAATTCAGCTAAATAAAAGAAACAAAACAAATTTTGAAATAAGAAAAGTTACAGTTTCAAAAGTTTTGCCATTTATTACAAGTTTTTTGTTTTGTTCGCTCTTGTAATAAATGCCCCACAGTTTAAAACTATGCAGGTCGACAGAAAATTACATTTTAATGCGTTTGGTAAAAGTTATTTGCTGTATATTTTTCTTACTTTTGCTTTTAACTATACTACATCATTGCTCAACGAGTTATCATCCGCGCAACAGCGACATGTGCATTGCTTATGATGGCATTGCAAACCTTCCTGTTAATACTCCTTATGTACATCATCAGAAGTTGAACCAGAGTCCAAAACTTTGTTTATCCTTAAACAATATTTTTACTCGTTTCTTAGTTCATATTTGTCTATTGATTCAACATATTTTTGTATTCCTGCTTCCATAACTCTTTCTTGTGTTGATGAAACTGTTTTAATAAAATTGATTTAAATTGGGAGCTTGATTCTCCATTATAAACTGACGCTGAGTTTAACTTTGCCGCAGTGGGAGGCAGATACATAGACTGACTTAACTCTCTCTCTCTTTCCTCTTTCTCTCTCCTCTCTCTCTATTTCTCTCTTCTCTCTCTCTTTCTGTGCTGTCCTCGCCCTCTTTATGATTCTTCTTCTTCGTCTCCCTCTTTCTTTCCATCTCTCCCTCTCTTTGTCGCCATCTTTGTAATTCTTCCTCTTCATCTCTTTTCCTCTCTCTCCCTCTCTCTATTTCTTTCTCTCTATCTCCCCTTCTCTCTCTCTCTCTCTCTCTGCTGTTCTTGTTCTCACCACCATTTCATAATTCTTCCTCTCTCTCTACTCTATTAATCTTGGCCTTTTGGCGAAGATCAAAGTGTAGTATCTGTTCCGATGGATACTGCACCCCATAGACTGGTATTGTCTTGGCCTTCGGGGCTTGATTTACGCTGGTCTATGGGTCTGTCCTGTGCAGTTCTAGGAGGTCCACCCTCCCAGGCTTCGCCTCCCCTCTTTGGGGAGGATTAAGTTTATTGCTTACTGCCTGAGGCGCCCCTACCGGGGAATTCCGACAGGGCTGCCCAGGCAATTTTTAAACCCCACTTTCCCGACCAGACCTTGGGTCGCATCTTACTTGTGGGAGTAAGATAAAAACTGGCCTTGTGCCTAACTCCTGGAGAGGAGTAAATCAATACTCTATTAATATCAACTATTAGGAGTTCTCACACAGGTCATCAGTGATTGCTCACTGATAATAACCGGTGGTGTTCACTAGAGTCTCTGTGATAATTAGTTTTTTCCAGATTTCCAGTTCTCTTCACCTCTTTTGAAAACTATTGCAAATGATTTTGCATCATCGCAACAGCTGCTTACCATCGATTTCCTGCTGGCAACGACCATTATTCTCCCCTGGGATTTGGGTGGCAATAAACCTCCCCAAGTTCCCAATACTCTTAGCATTCTTTCAGCAGAAATCTGGTTAGTGTTCTCCCTCCTTAGTCTTTCCATCCTCCTTGAACCTTCATGATTATTTCTGAATGCATGCATGTCTACTGACTCAACATATTTTTGTATTCCTGCTTTCATAACACTTTCCGGACCATGTTTATGAAACTGTATAAATAAAATTGATTTGAATTATAGAGAAGAAGCTTGTCCTTATAACCAAATGATGGTAACCGTTTTCTTCATATCGATGGATATCTATGCAGCAATCCTTTCCGTGAATACAACAAGCTTCTAACTCCACTATAATCGCATTGCAAACCTTCCTGTAAATTCTCCTTATGTACATCATCAGAAGGTAAACAGTAGTCCAAACTTTGTAGATCCTTACACAATATTCTTACACATCTCTAAGTTCTACATTGACATTTTTTATAATAAATTTTGATCAGGAATAAAAAAAAATAGTGACTTGTATTGATTTACTCCTCTCCAGGAGTAAGGCACAAGGCCAGTTTTTATCTTACTCCCACAAGTAAGATGTGACCCAAGGTCGGGTCGGGAAAGTGGGGTTTAAAAATTGCCTGGGCAGCCCCGTCGACATTCCCCGGTAGGGGCGCCTCAGGCAGTAAGCAATAAACTTACTCCTTCCCAAAGAGGGGAGGCGAAGCCTGGGAGGGTGGACCTCCTAGAACTGCACAGGACAGCCCCATAGACCGGCGTAAATCAAGCCTCGAAGGCCAAGACAATACCAGTCTATGGGGTGCAGTATCCATCGGAACAGATACTACACTTTGATCTTAGCCAAACTTGTATTTATCAATAAACATAAGAAAAAACAGAGTGAGACTTCTCATACTGCACAAAGAATTAAGGTTCTCAAGACTCCTAGAAACGCGAATGAGTCATCTCGGACTCGTTAATTTAGCTTCAGTTATAGAACGCAAATATTCGAAATATGTTCGGAATGCCTATCCCGTGAATACTCGGGATAATCAGGAAAGAAGTTAAATACTTTACCATTTTTCTTTTTGACATCCCATTAAAGATTTATATACATATTTTTTTTCATACTAGTGGTTCACCAAGGTCAAAAGCGACTCGAGGATTAGTGAGGTTTTCAGTTGGATGATGGAACAGTACTATGAAAGGATTGAGAACTATGTTTGATTCAAAACATAACTCAACAGATATTTGTTGAAATTGGACAATGTTGTTGTCCGTAGGGAACTATTCCTGCAGTAACATGTTCCACATGTGGGGAGTTCTTGGAAAGAAACTCAGTTCATGGAAGTTCCGTTTGATTTAAGGTACAGATGAAAAAAGGGGTGTTCTTTGCAGTGTTGCTGAGAAGGTTTTCCTGGGGAGGGGGACTAGACATTGAAGCTCAGTCGAGCCCCTACTATGGAGATACTGATAGAATAGGAAAAGACAGGCAATGTCTCTTCTGTGAGAAAGACGCTTTGGAGAAGAGAAGAGATCATCTCCTATTAGATTACAAAGTCAATTTTGTACCCTGTAAAGGCACCTCCCCACATGTGGCAGAAAAAATGTTAAAAACTCTGAAATAAGAGAATAATTCACTTCAAATTTAAAGAAAAATCTGGATAGTTATATGAAATTAATTAAAAAATGATTTTATTTATCTTTAAAAATTTACAAAAAAAAATCGAAGTATAGTAATTTTTTTTTTTTGTAAAATAAGACGTGGCTCAAGGCCAAAATTGGGTAGAGTGGGTGGGGGCAGCTGTCGTTCTCTTGGTCTACTCTCGAAACTAGTTACAGTCACCAAAATACCACATTCACTCTATGGGTTAAAACTTACTTGATATTATCCCCAATGGTTTGACGTTTCTTATTTACAAAAAAATATATATGTGCAAATTCATTGGTTGTGGATGGGGGTGCTAAAGACAACAGAGATTGTTGAAAAATAAAATGCTAAGTATGGTGGTTAGTAGGACCCTTCCCAATCTATCTAGCTGTGAGCTGCTCACTGTTGTTTCAAGAGCCGAAAACCAGCAAGACAGTTTCTAAGTGGGGAGGGGGGGGGGTAAAAAAAGGCGGAGGTGCGTAAGATAAAGTATGAAATGTGATCATGACAGTGGTGTACGTATGGAGCGTGAAATGTAGTTGCGGACCTGAACGTCCATAGAAGTGAAGCATCAAAATAGAGAAAGAAATGAGATAATAATTTTGAATTCCAGCACCGATGAATTATATTTTGGGCGTTAACTGCACTGTCAGAAACGGATATTAGCTCTTTATTTATCATGGGTAGAGCACTCTGCTTGAAGAGATCGTGACACAACACTCTTCCATAAAAAGACTAGAGTCCTCTCAGTTAGCAGTATCGTAGAATGCAAATAATGAATTATAATAATAAAAATAAAATTAATTTACATTCGATATAATTTATTCCGATTTACAATAGCAGGTTCGTTAACTGAGACGGTAGAGAGTCTGACGCCAGTTTGTCGTTCATTCATTCATTCCGTATGAATCAGATGATTCAGTTGTTCGCATTGTTTTCTCCGATATCTTTCTAGTTACAATTCTTTCTAGAAAGACATTGGATACTTACAGGAGGGACCACGTGAAGGTTGCCAACATCTTAAGTGAAAGCGTTTCTGTGAAAGTGAACTGGATTCGAACTTGGCACACCCAAGTTGTCAGTCCGTGCCGTTAGCCACCGTCACATTCTATAGTTTGTAGTGACTAGCGTCCGGTTCTGAATCTCAAGGTTAATGTGTTCAAAATGTCTAGTAACACTGATGAGTCGTAAATGACGAAACAGCTGTCTGTGGACGACTGTTTTTTTTCAATATGAACATCTAAAAGAAAGAACAGACTTTTCGCCTGGAGAGATCTTAGTTTTAAATAACTACAGATCGAACATCGTCATGTCAGTATCGCTGCATTTGTACATGTCTGTATGAATTAAGATATTAATATATATATATATATATATATATATATATTAATTAATGATATTTATAAATAAATATTAATTATTTTAATACCTACAGACATCGATGTTTCATGCTAACGCAGAAAGCTAATTCTCAACGGTCGGCGGGCGTGAACCCTGATCACAAATCGTCACTGATTTGCCGTCAAGAGTCTTAACCCCTCGGCCATAGGGAATTAGTTAATAATTAGAGAGGAATAAATATATATATATATATATATATATATAATTAAATTCCCGAAACAGTTTTTCATGGTAAACAACTGATGATTCCTTAAAATAGTGTTAGAAACAAACTAATATAATAACTGTAAAAAATAAATTGACTTACATGAGTGATTTTCCACTGAAAGACTTGGGACTAAAAGTTTTTTTTTATTTTTTAGTTTTTTTTAAATATAGTTTTAATGGTTGAGAAACTTCCGAGACTATATATATATATATATATATATATATATATATATATATATATATTTATTACTAGGAGCAAAATGTAGTATCTGTTTTGATATCACACTTAATCTTTTCTGTCCTCGGTCAGTGAAGGAGAAATCTTTCTAGACTGAGGCAATTAAAATTTTTGTCCCAATCCAGAGTGCCCTTTTTGGGGGAGATAAATTTCCTCCATATTAAAAATCGACCTTGTGTCTAACTCTGTCCTCATGGGGGCGAGGCAACTTAATAGACACCATTGGAACACAGGGTGAAGCAGGTGCTAGTTTTATTGCAAGAGTTGGAATAGATGGAGTAAGCTCAGATGTAGTAAGAATAGTACTTGATACTTTGGTGGATACTTCAGTTTTCGAATGACTTCTACTTTTAAAAGTACTTTTTATCAGATTGTTTACTCTAGCAGGTGTTGTAGATGTTGTTTATGCCAGTTCAGGATACGTCCTCGACAATCAGTATGACAACGTTCGTTTTTGAGTAGACCTTTACAGAACCATTCCTGAGCTTCTACCAGGCTGAGGTATGGTTCTGTGCAGTTCTAGAAGTAGATACACCTTCCCAGGCTTTACCTTATCCCTTTGAGAAGGGGTTAGTTTATTGCAAATTGCCTGAAGTGACCCTACCAGGGAATGCTGACAGAGCTGATAAGGCATTTTTTGTGAGCTAGAGTGCACATCCTCTTCTTTGCTGGCTTTGCAATCCCTACTTTCCGACCTTGCATCAGGTCTTCCTGCGGTGAAAGGGAACTAAATGCTTACTTAGCACTTTGGATGATGATCAGTGTAGTATCTGTTTCTGCATTGGGTGATCATACCAGATGAGGTTCGTATTTAAGGGTTTGGTCTGCAAAGCTCCAGTCTCCCTTCTTATCAGAGTGAGGTATGATTCAGCTCGATCATAAGATGGGCACCATTGCAGGCATTACCTCCTACTTTGTGACAGGGGTTGGTTAATTGCGAGTCGCCTGAAGCACTCCTACCAATAAATGCTGACAGTTTGTTCTAATCTATTTTTGCATTCAGCCAGAGTGCTTCCTTGTTAAACGACCTTATATCACATTGCACAAAAGAAAAATGCTCACAAATTTTGTCTTTGCAAGCCTTTACATCTCACTTTGGTCTATGATCACAGTGTAGTATCTGTTCCTGTGTTGGAAGTTTTGTACCAGTTGAGATTCATCTTTGCATCATTCTAGCATTTCAGGGTCGGGCCCGCAATCTCCAATCTCCCTTCTTGTGGAAATAAGATATGGCTCGGCTCAATCCTACAAGGTGCATTCTCGTAGACATTACCTCATCCTTCAGGAGAGGAGAGGCGGTGTTGGTTAATTGCCTGTTGCTTGAAGCGCCCCTACCATGTTATGTTGACTGGATTATCCTTGTCTATTTTGGCACCCAGCCAGAGTGCCCCCTTGGGGGAGCTGTCTGTAAGCTTGTTAAACGAGCTTTTGTTACATTGTGTATGGTGCTCATAAATCTTGGTTTATCTTTTGGCATACAAATGCGTAATATACTTACCAGACCAACCGCTTGTGTTGCATAAGGAGGACCGTTTTTGTATGGAAAAGTTTAAGTGACACTTAAGGGTTAGAGGTGACTCCAGAAAAGAACTTGATGAAACCATGTGACTTTTGGGTGAAGATTTTCTGTCTCTTAGCTGGCGAGATTTCGAGACATAAAGACTTGTCCAAAGTGCTGTCCCCACTAGAGGCGGCAGTGCACAACGTAACTAGATGTAGCAAGACAAGCTATCTATCCATCTGTTACTCTCTTTCACACGCAAAATTAACCCATAGCTCTGATATTTTTGGTGACTGTTCCTCTTTTTAAATAAAACTTTTTATAAGTCATCATCGGCATCTGAGTTGTTTTGTACCTGCAGACAAACAAAAGCCTGGGTTCACAACGACAACACGGCTGTATAATGGTTTATACACCCATCGGTAATTGAACATATAACACTGACTAATAATTTAATAACGTCTGCAAATAATTCAACAGATAACCATTACAATTTATAATACTATCTATTGGTTATGTTAAATGAGAAATTTGGTTAAAAAAGAAATCAGATTTCAATGCAAACCTCTCTAAGTTATGAGGGCTCTATATTTCTAGAATCTTGATTTGACCAAACACACTTGAACCATTTTTGATTCGACCAAACACACTTGAACCATTTTTGATTCGACCAAACACACTTGAACTATTTTTGATTCGACCAAACACACTTGAACCATTTTTGATTCGACCAAACACACTTGAACCATTTTTGATTCGACCAAACACACTTGAACCATTTTTGATTTGACCAACCACACTTGAACCCTAACCCATGTTTAAATGGAAAAGTTTGAGTTAAACTTTTGAGGGTCGGAAGTGACCCCAGACGGTTGTCACAAAACTGTGATTTCCAGATGGAGATTTTCGATCTCTTGGTTGGAAAGATTTCAAGCAGGAAAGACGTGTCTAGGGTTCTGTCCCCAAATGGTGGATGAGCTGTTCATTCATCTATATGTCTGTCTTTCTTTTTCACATGCATACGAAAGTTACCTATTTCTCTGATGTTTTCTGTAACTGTTCTTTTCATTTTCAAATAAACTTTTTTATACATCAACATCGGCGTCTGAGTGGTTTTGTATCCACAGACAAGCTAGGTTCCTGACAATGACACGGGTGTATAATGGTTTATTATTAAGTCAAAATACCGCGTTTGATTGTAGGACCCAAAGACTCAAGTATAAATCCTAGTACTGAGAAATATTATGAGAAAGGGAGATAGTTAGAATATGATTGGATGCTCCCCTCCAATTTGGATGCCCGAGGCAACAGCTTTGTCGCCTTCCTTCTGCACGCTGTTATCTGGCACATTCTAAAACTGGGGTCTACCTAACTTATGTGCCCTCACTCTTTTGTTTAAATAAGGTATTGTTTGATTCTAGGATTCCACCCTTTGGAAGGTTGGTTGGTCTATTATTCAGTTAATAACAAATTACGGTTAATTAGAACAATACAAACAGATTTTTTTAAAGGATAACTTAATCCCAGAACTAAATTTTTATTTTAGCATGTATTTTTTTTCATTTTTAAGTATATAGGAAAAAAAGCTATAGAAGAAAAAAACGTTGAGTCAACTTTTATTATAAAATGAAAATTATTTTTTTTAAATTACAAGTTCAATTTTTAATGAGGGTTCAGTTTTCTAAGTTTAAAGGGAAATAGTCCCTCTACTGTTCGATAAGTATTTAGCCAACATGATTCCATTTTACAAACGTCTTTTCGGAATTTTGAGCAACAAATAATTCGACATAAACGTACATAAAAATCTGAAACCAGTAAGTTTATCAAATTTTTTCATAATCTGATAATTTAATGTTTTTAAAAAAAAAATTTATATCATATCTGATCAGCTGATCTAGAAATTGACCTGAGTATTGTTGTGGATTGGAGTACGAAGTGGCTTGTTTTGTTTAATCCTGTTAAGACTCAAGTCATGTCTTTCAATCGTAGGTATGTCCCTTTTCTTCTTGAGATTCTCATGAGAAATCGACTCTGAAACTTCTTGGTCTCTCTGTCTCATTTAAATTTTTATGGAGTTCATATATTAGATCCATTGCTTTTCCTGTTTCTTCTCTCTGTCGCTCCACGCACTCTCACACCTGAGGCTATTTTCTATCGCTACAAATCTACTATCAGACAATTTATGGAGTAGTGTTGTCATATTTGGACTGGTGAATTTCTGTCCCATTTGAGGGTTCTTGATAAGGTGCAGAAACGTATCTGTAATTTGATTGGCCCTACCCTTTCTCCTTCTCTGCACCGTCTCTCTCACAGACGTGATGTTGCTAGTCTCAGTTTTTTCCACAAATACTATTATCGCATGTGTTCTTCAGAATTATGTGATATATTCTCCGCTCCCTTTGTTACATCGCGTTTTACTCATTGGTCTAGTTGTTTCCATCAATTCGCTCTTTTGATCCCTCATTGCAATACAGCTTCCTATTTCAGTAGCTTCTTTCTAAGAACTGCAGACTTGTGGAAATCTTTTCCTGCTGACTGTTTTCTTCCTACCTATAGCCTGGGTCTTTTCAAGACTAAGGCTAATAAGCATCTCCTGTATTTGCGATAATCATTTTTTGTTCTTATTAGTTTAATGCCTTGCCTGGAGTGATTTCCATGAAAAAAATCTTTTTCAGAAATAATGAATAACATTTTATAGAGTGTGAAACAAGTCGTTAATAGTAGGCCTCCTTACTTATGTACTACAATAGTTATGTTCTGGTATCTCCAGTCCTATCATGCTAAACAAAACATATCACCTGAACCATCGTTTTTACTAGCAAGGCTGGTGCTAGGTATCACAAACCAGCCAGTTTAATTTACAAAAGTTGGTAAATATAGTGAAATTGTCTTCAATTTAAACTTGTGATAACTCATTTATTTTTTGATTATTTTGATAAAATGTGGATGTAAACGAAATTTAATGTTTTCTTTTTATAAATGTACAATTCCTTCTCTTGTGTCGTTAATAGTTTTTTTTTCTCGGTGACTTCAATTTATGTTTCTATTTGCACTAATGAGTGAATTGTTTTTTAATGTTGGTGTTTTTCAACTTAATGCACACAATATTGTGTTTCTATGTATATAAAAACAATACCAGGGTAGGTTTAATATTGAGATTTAAGTTGTCTTTCACACAAAAATCTAAATTTAAAAATTGTGTGAAATTAATTTTTGCCCTATTATCAAATTGTGTTTCTGTCTGATTTTACATGGTCCAAATATGAATTTTTTTATTGATTTACTATTAAATGAAAAATCTCGCTTGAATCATATTATGAAGATTCAAGGTGTTAGCTGTTTAAATGAATCTTAAATGAACTAAGTTCAATTTCTGTGTCATTTTATATGTTTATATTCAAAAGATAATCGGATTTAGCTTGATCTAATAATTATAGCTTCCATTATAATTAATTTTCAGTTACCACAAGATAAGATTACATTCGTACGGATTTTCACTTGTTCAAAGCCTGTATTAATAGTTATAGACTTTGAAATTTGACTTTCAGCACAAAAGATGGTAAGTTTTCTAATTTCAAACCAGTTTTTAACAGTTATAATTCGGTGGCTAATTGCCTACCAAAATGAATTTCGTAACATTGTTTATGTTTTGTAAAGATCTATATGCACACAAAAAGTTTTTTATATATAACTAGAAAAATACTTGTCCCAGGACAGGTATAAGCAAAAAATATAGCACTAATTTTTTTTTTCTTTGGGGGGTATGGTACAGTTTTGGTTGACCCCCCCCCTCCCAAATGGTAAATTTCAATAAAAGAAAAGATTATTCAGAGAAATAATTGGCAGTTTAATTGACGCAATGACTTGCACGAGACCTGATTTATGTTATGTAGTTACCATGTTGTCTCAGTATTTGTCAAAACCACAAATGTATATTTGAATCTAAATAGATTTGTTTTGAAGTATATCAAAGGAACTCTTTTAATTATGGTCTAACCTTTAAGAAATCTGAAAATAATTTGAATTTAATTGGTTTTTGTGATTCTGATTGGGCAAATTCAGAAGATAGAAGAAATATTTCTGGATACTACCAATTAAATAATGATGGATCTCATGGAAATCTAGAAAACAGACGACTGTTACTTTATCGACATGTGAAGCTAAATATATGGCGATGAGTACAAATGTAATGTACGAAGCAAATTTTCTAAAGCAATTTTTCTATCAAGATATGAGTGGTATTGAAATAAATATATATGCAGATAATCAAGGCACTATAGCATTAGCAAAAAATCCTGTTCATCATCAAAGATCTAAGCATATTGATGTAAACTATCATTATATAATGTCTCAAATTCAAAATAAAACTGTATATCTACATCATATACCCTCAAATTACAATATTGCTGACATATTCACAAAACCAGTAACCAAGAACAAACTTAAGAACTTTTGTATTATAAAAGGTTGAAAAAGAGAAAGATAAAACGAAGGATAAAAAATGAGTTATCTAACCTTTGACCATATTTTGAAATGATGCAACTGTGACGGTGAGCTGCAGCTTGAGAGGGGGTGTTGATATATTAACAGTGTGCTTATATTAATATGTGTGCGTTTATAAAGCTGCTGCTCTTGGCTGCTGATTATTGAATTTGGACAGTATCAGGGGAGGCTACTTCTGCCCATTGTATATTTTGTTATTCCCGTCAATATTGTTATTTGTATTCAGTTCCAGTAATAAATTTGATCATTGCACACGTGTATATTTTTATGTCCTCCATTTGTATAATTTCTCGTTTCATTTCTCGCTTTCTAATCATTCTAAAATGAATGAAGCAGCGGGTTATTCACCTAAACTCAACTCAATATACTCTCATAATATTCTTCATCATTCAACTGACAGTCTATCCACCTCATTAACTCTTATCCTCGAGTGACTTTTAGCCTTGATGAGTGATGATGTAGCAGTCATAGATTTACTTTTTAGTGCGTATCAGTGTCACTGTGAGCGGGTTTGACCAATCAGCTCGCAGGGTGCATTGATATCATTAGTTCCCTAAGGGACTACTTGAGCTCCCTTAGGATATTCCAGACGAAGCGCAAACGGTACCCTGACACCAGCCAGTAAGGATCGCCTCAGCCTCTCTCCTGCCTCCTTGTCCACTAGATGCTTATGGTGCCTGCGATTTTTCGCCTGAAGATATTTGAACTTCTTCTTTCGGACACTGTCCAAGTTTATTCCACTTATACCCAAAAGGTATAGGTAACTTTAAAGATACGAATAAACCCCCTTTGTTTGTTGTTGTAAAAAAGGTTCCGTTTTGTTTCTTTAATTCATTTCGTGTGTCGTTAAATTAAGATAGGGGATAACAAATCCTCTATTCTTACAAGACTTATTACAAACTGGCAGATCCCTTATTCCAAAGTTAATAAAGACTGAATAAATATATAAACCTCGGGTTAGGTTTTAAGATCCTCTTTTTAATGCTTTTGTGAATTTTTGTAATCAGGCATAAAAAATAAGATAAGATTGTATTATATTGTTAACAACGAAAAACAGGGGAGGAAAGAAACAAATATACAAAACGATAGAAAATTTAATTTTCTATCGATCTGCATAGTTTAAACTTTTGAAACTGTTTGTAAGTTTTGTTATTTAAAAAATTGTTTCGTTACTTTCACTTAACCGATTTTGTCAATCAAAACTGGCTTAGGATTTTTTTTCTTTTTCAGGTGGTCGTTAATTTCAGGCTTAAAATATATTTTCTAAAATAGGCTTATGGTATCACTAACCCTAAGTCCGTGAGTGGTTTCCAGTCGGATTAGAGTAACCTTTTTTTATATTTTATACCTAAAATTGTTCAATTGTACTATAGAGACAAGATTGTTTGTTAGTTTTAAATTATATTTCTTGTCCTGGAATACAATTGTATTTTTCTTTTTAAAGTTTAGAAATTTGAATTTTTATTTTATTCTAAAATGTTTTTGATGACAGCCAGCTTTATTATTATTGTTAAATTATATTGAACTTTCCGTAATGATGTGAACAGTTAACAACCGAAAAAAATCGAAAATGTAAAATATAGAAATAACTTTTCCCAAACGCAATAAAATTTATTTTTATTTCAACATTTTTCCAATAAAAAAGAAATAATTAAAAGTTCTGACTATTTTTAAAAATTAAATAAATAATTCATACAGGGATTTTTTCCACGACTTACGAAAAAGATAAATTATGTTTTTAAGTACAAATAATTCGCTTTGAACCCCGTTTATGTCTACTTGTAGTGAAGATTGACCCCTCAACCCCCGAAAACTGTCTCTTAACACTGGTTGGTAATTACACCTTTATCTATCGTGCCACAGATCCAGGCAATTCTAGTCTGAATTTTATGAGCTTAAACCGACTATGATGATGATTATTGTAAAATGACAGACAGATATTAAATCTTTATAAACAGTTTGGATTATTCAGACTACTGTTTTCATCTTGGATGTTATTCTCACAACGTTTCAGCCAATGTAATCTCTGACAGTCTTCAGATGCATCTTGTCAAACTCAAGATATTTTTATGTCAATCTCGGGAATCTGTATGGAATTTTGAACAGAATCCTTTATTTAATCAAGGAAGGTAGTTTGCTCTTGTTCCGTCAGCCATAACCAAGTAGAAGGCTTAAGTTATTTTGTAATTGCATTCTTTGTATCGCCCGTACTGAGGATTAGAACTGATTACTTAGCACTTATATCAGTTGCGCCGCAGGTTCTTGCGGACAATTCTAGTATGAATTGTAGGAGCTTTAAACTTTTTAAAATTATTTTTAGATGTGTAGCCTTACTACTTATTACTATGTAAACAGCTTTTAAAATAGTATTTAACATTTTTAGTTAAATTTGAAATTTATGTTGTTCAGCATTTTAACTGAACTGAAAATGTCAGTGAAACATGTGAGAAAAAAACATGAATTTTTAGTTAATTCTATTTCTTTCCTTCCAGATTAAAACAAACATCCAATGAATGTCTATGGATTCACTTGCTGAAAATACAGAAAAATCCACAGCAGAAAAAATGAAAATAATAGTAAATTTAAATTGTCTAAAAATATTCACTACGAAAAAATGTCATATTTTTCCGGAGTAAAATTCGATCTTAAAAATATCAAAAACATATTCGTAACAAGTGTAATAAAATTTGATAGCGATTCTTGCTGTTTAATAAAAATCCTATTTAATAGACAACAGACATTGGAAAGGGAAGATATGTGCGGATCTTCTTTAAACACAAGTCAACTTCAGAGCAACATTTGTAATCTAAAGGAAGAAAAATACACAATGGAGTAAACATAAGGGATATCGTAAAATTGATGCATTTTGTTAAAAATATTCAGCACAGATTTTTATCATGTCAGAAAAGTTAAATATGGAAAGCAAGTTAGAAAGTAATTCTTCCATTGATAGTTCAACATTAGCAGTAAACCTAACAGCTGAATCTGAGGAGAAACCATATTCATGCGAAGTATGTGGCTTTTCGTTTTCAGTAAAGTCACAAGTTGCGCTACACATGAGAACACACACTGGAGAGAAGCCATATCCATGTAAGGTTTGTGCTTCTTCTTTTTCTCAGAAGTCAACGTTAGTACAGCATATACGAACACACACGGGAGAGAAGCCATACTTATGTGAAGTTTGTGGCGCTTCCTTTTCAAAGATGTCAGCATTGAAACAACATATGCAAATACACACGGAAGACAAGCCATATTCTTGTGACATGTGTACTTCTTGTTTCTCACACAGGTCAGTTTTAGTAGGACATATGCGGATACACACCGGGGAGAAGCCCTATCGCTGTGAAGTGTGTGGGTGTTCTTTTACTCGCAAATCTCGTTTAGTGGTACATATGCGAATACACACCGGAGAGAGACCATATCCTTGCAAAGTGTGTGGCTCGGCCTTTTCACAGAATTCCCATCTGAAGCAGCATCTGCGAATACACACTGGAGAGAAGCCACATTGTTGCCAGGTGTGTGGTCTTTCTTTTACACTAAAATCAAACCTAGTTGTACACATGCGCAAACACACGGGTGAGAAACCATTTCTGTGTGAACTATGTAGCATGGCTTTTTCGAATAATTCACTTCTAAAAGAACACATACAGAAACACACAGGTGAGCGACCGTATAATTGTGAAGTATGTAAATCATCATTTTCATATCGATCAAGTTTCCATAGGCATATGCAAACACACACTGGAGAGAAACCATATTCATGTGAAATCTGTGGGTTGTCTTTTGCGAATAATTCATTTTTGAAGCAGCATATGCGAAAGCACACTGGAGAGAGACCTTATTCATGCAAGGTATGTGGATCAGCGTTTTCCTATCGATCAAACTTCTACATGCATATGCGAATACACACTGGGGTGAAACCGTATTCTTGTGTAGTCTGTAGCATGGCTTTCACCAATAACTCATGTCTGAAAAAACATATGCGTAAACATACGGGAGAGAGACCTTATGCTTGTGAAATATGTGGAGCTTCCTATTCTTATAGCTCAAGCTTTTATGCACATATGCGCACACACACGGACGAAAAACCATATTCCTGCGATGTTTGTGGTTCATCATTTAAGCAAAAGTCAAATTTGGTGACACATGTTCGAAGGCACACAGTAAATAACTTACCTTCTGCTGATATGAATAGTACTGCCTTGACAGATATAAAAGAATTTAGCAAACTCGTGGAAACACATACTGAAAAATAGCACCTATGTTCTATTGATGGTGCGCATGAGAAATTATTTTTGGATAGTGTGAGTGTTTTGTATTCAGTATTTGCAGTTGCAACACCAGGCCAACTCATGCAAATGCTGAAACCCTAGCAAAAAAACAACATAGCCTTTGCCTCCTTTTCCCCAAGAAAAAAAAAAGAAGAAAAAATAAGATAATTAATTTTCAGAATTTTTTAGATTGGGATTGATAATTTTGATTATTAGGACGTTGTTATTATCACAAAGTTTCAGCCGATAAAACCTCCACCATTCTTGGTGCACCTTGTCGAACTCAGGGATTTTTGTCGAACTCAGGAATTTACAAAATTTCGAACCAAACCTTTCTTTAATCCATGACAGTAGATTGTTCTCGTTCTGTTAGTCATGACCGGGTTGAATTTTTAAGTAATTTTTATTTTATTCTTAGTTAATATCGCCTCTACTCAGGTTTAAACCTTCAACCTACAGAAAACTATCACTTAGAGTTGCTTATTTTTTAAAAACGCTATCCATTGTGTCCAATTCTAGTCTAAATTTTGAGAACATAAAACTTCATCTTGTTTTAGAGGAGCAGTTTTACTACCTATATATATATGGGAAATGAAAAAAGGAAAAACCAAAAGATGTTTTATTTTTATGTATTTAACAACGTTTCGTCTTTATTTGTAAGACTTCTCCAGGATGATAATTTTAAGAAAAATGTCATGCAAGTACATAGAAATATTGGGTTGACATGATGGGTTGATGAAAAGAAGTAATAGCCACTACTGGGCGTGAAGGATCAAGGTCCGAGCTGAGAGAAGTCGGTGGCATAGAGTGAAATGGATGTGGATGGCTGTGAGTGAAAAAGACGAAATGTTGATGAATACATAAAATAAAACATCTTTTGGTTTTTCCTTTTTCATTTCCCATTACGTCGGATTAGTCTCATCCTTCCTTTCTCATATATATATATATATATGTATATTATATAGCATGTATCACCAGTGCTCGATCGTAAGTCTTACAAGAGATAATATTAATTATTTTAATAAAATACTATACATTACTTTTTCCCCAATTATGTATATTATTAAAATAATATATATATATATATATATATATATATATATGTGTGTGTAAATTATAACTAAAAGGTAAACTTTTAGAGAGTTGGACCTATTGTGAAATAAGGAAAGCTCAATATACTGGATAGAGCAAAAATATGGTACGTCAATGAAAATTAATAAGACCTGCAAATGGAAGCAAATCGATATCTTCAGTTGTTCAAAACAAGGAGCAGTATTTCTGAGCCCCACGTTTTTTTGGATTTCGTTATTGGTGATTCCCATGCCCGTTTGAACTTTAAAATTCTTTTTTAAAAAACTCTTTCAAATTTGGAACTTTGACAGTCCCATCCTGTCAACTTATCAATCATAATTTTTCCTCTGATGATAAGATTTTAATCTTTGAAAATCCTGGTTTAAGGAATGAAAGAGAAGAAAAATACATGTTTTTATTTACTAAACTGCTCCTTGTTTTGAACAACTGAAGATATCGATTTGCTTCCATTTGCAGGTCTTATTAATTTTCATTGACGTACCATATATATATATATATATATATATATATATATATATATATATATATATATATATATATATATTATATTATATACATATAAGTAAACACTGAGCAAGTCTTTATTCATATTTTTACTTGCCGATAAAAAAAATCAAGTATAAACCTATAATTATCAAGATCTTTCCCTCATTCAGCTTATTAAAAGATCGCCATATCACTTTCGGGGAAAATCCTCAAGCAAAAATAAACAACAAACAAACCTTTTTTATGTATTCCCCACAGAAAAACGTCCCCAAAGGAACCATAAGATCTATTCATAGACCAACATCCATTTTGTATCCCATTTTGTAACAGTATTTTGTTTATTATTCTTGGTTGTTTGTTTCTGCGTGAAACAATTGTCAAGAGTTACATTAAATTTATTTTTAAATTCAGAAAGTAAAAAAATAAATAAAGATTTGGTCATTGGAATTTAAAATACCATTGTTTACTTATGTATAGTCTGTTGTTAAATGTTAACATTCATCGAACTTTTACATTGAACAGTTCTGGTTAATTTTCTTAAAATATATATACACAAATATATATATATATATATATATATATATATATATATATATATATATATATATATATATATATATATATATATCAATCCAACAAAATATAAATCGTCAATTAATATCTTATAATTAGTGAAACACCCGGATAAAAACTGAAGCTCAATATACTGGATAGAGCATTAATATTATAATATAAAATGAAATAATAAAATAAGGTGTCAATCAAATTTTATTATAATTCACAGTTCAAGCAAAAATACATAAAAATACATTAAAAAAATGTTATGCATTTTTGTATACATTTTTATATATTTTCAAAGTGTAATTTTATTACCTGTAGTAATACCACTGCGGTAATGATCCTCTGAGGAGAAGAATTATCTTTGAAAACTCATGAGCTAAGGACGTTAAGATACTTTGCTTGAACTGTGAATTATAAATTATTATATTATTTCATTTTATATTATAATATATATATATATATATATATATATAACAGTGAAATAATGTTAGACACACTGCCATTATTATCTATAAAGAGGATTTTTTTATGATTTATATTATAAAAGAGGAAAAAAGAAACATGAGAAGGGGAACAAAGATGAATACTTCGTAACTTTTTCTTCTTTCTCTATGAGGATTTTTTTTCTTCTTCCAAACGAGTATTGAGAAAAAAAAGAAGATAATGATGGCAGTGTGTCTAACATTATTTCACTGTTTATTCAAACTTTGTACCTACAAAAATCTATATATATATATATATGTATATATTAATGGTGTTCTAATCTACTATTAATAATTATTGTATAACACTTCACACAAAGTCTATTTAGAAGGCCATTGTCAACCAACAACAAGATTCTCGAGTTCGACAACATACACCTGAAGAATTTGAGATATTACATCGGCTGAAACGTTGTAAGAATAACATCTAAGATGATAACAATGGTTCGAATAATCTAAATTATACTAATTGTCTTTAAAAACATTTTGGGAACAGAATATTTCATTTTTTAAATAGTTTTAAAATCAATTTTTGTGTACGCAGATGTCAACAAGGTCAGTTCAATAAATGTTCCTGTTAAAAAATATTTGGTTTTAAATTGATCTAAAATCGATTGAAACTAATTAGTCTTAAAACTTTCCAATTTAAAAACATGAGGAAAAAAAATATAAATCTTGTTCTGTAAACGGAAATAGTTTTAATTCTAAATCTTATGAACATTGTAAGGATCACACATAATTCATGATATTTGGAATTTATGGACTACTGTTCTCATCTAGGATGTTATTCTCACAATTGCCTAAGTGCATCTTGTCAAATACGAAAGTCTTTTTGTTGAACTCGGGAATCTATATAGAATTTCGAACAGAACCCTTTATTTATTCCAAGAAAGTAGTTTGCTCTCATTCTGTCAGCCATGACTAGGTAAAAGTTAAAAAAAATATTTTTACTCTTCTTCACCCCAAACAAGGGGGCACATTGCCATTGGGACGTAAGGTGCTACTGTGACTTAGGGACCATGCCTACAGGGACACTCTAAGTAGGGAGTTTAGCAGCGAGATGTATGTTTTCATAACATTTAAATTTCTGCATGTTACTACAGTCAGGGCAGAAGGAAATAAGGAGGGAATTTCAAAGTTTGGCAGTTCGAGAGAAAAAATTATTAGAGTATTTATTTACTCCTCTCCTGGAGTTAGGCACAAGGCCAGTTTTATCTTACTCCTACAAGTAAGATGTGACCCAAGGTCGTGTCGGAAAGTGGGGTTTTAAAAGCCAGCGCCCGAGAGGTGAGTACTCTGGCCATTAAAAATTGCCTGGGCAGCCCCGTCGGTATTCCCCGGTAAGGGCGCCTCAGGTAGTAAGCAATAAACTTACTCCTTCCCACAGAGGGGAGGCGAAGCCTGGGAGGGTGGACCTCCTAGAACTGCACAGGACAGACCCATAGACCGGCGTAAATCAAGCCCCGAAGGCCAAGACAATACCAGTCTCTGGGGTGCAGTATCCATCCGAACAGATACTACACTTTGATCTTAGCCAAAAAGCCAAGAAACTATTAGAGAAGAAGCCTTTCCGGCATCTGGGAACCTCTACAGTGAACGGGTTGGAATTATATTCTTAGTATCATTCGCACTGAGGATTGACCCTTCCACCTCCAGAAGACTGGCACTTAGAACTGATTATTACTTAGCATTTTGTTTGTTATGTCACGGGTTCTTGTGTGATGTGCAGAGGTTACATCGGCCGAAACGTTGTGAGAATAACATCCAGGATGAGAAGAGTAGTCTAAATAATCCAAATAATTATCAATCCTTATCTAAAAAATTCGGAAACAACACATAATTCATGTTTGCTATCGTTGGGAGTTTTTGAAGAAGTCAGAGTCGGACTCATAAGAATACAATAGTCGGAGTCGGATTTGTTATTTTGTTTTATTAAGTTAATTCTCAGGGCAACACCGGGTAGTTTTAAAATTTATGCAGAAAAAGTTTTTTTTTAATATTTAGATCATTTTATGTCTGTAATTCTGTTGCTAACGAGTTTGGAATTTGCGAGAGAAAGAAAAAGAAAATTGGATAAAAACTGATGTTTTAAAAAAAACTACTGAAAATTGTTAGAACATTTTCAGTCAAATTAGATTTTTTTTAAATTAACAGTCTGAATATTATAAAACTTTAAAATAAGGAGTCAGAATTATTGGCATCCTGGAAATGGAAGTTGGATTTTATTCCTTTCTGACTCCGTAATCTTCATTCCAGCTGGTCGGCATGGAGATGACTGGAGCAATTAGTCCTTTCACATGAGATTTCTTCAACAGCATGCGTCTATTAATGCTACACCACTGGGGATCATCATGAGCTGATTTTCGATTCCTTCTTGTCCGTATTCGATGGAGTGCTTTGAATCTGCTCTCCGGCAGGACATCCTATCAAAGTACCTGATGTTGCAGATATATCCACAAAGGCTTTTTAAATTTTGCAACTGAAAGAGATTAGTCAGAATACGACGGCATCTAATTAAATGTTTACATTAACTTCATGACGCACATAAAATTGAATTTTTATGCCAATTTTATTACGTATTGCGAGCATTTAAAAAAATTGTTATTCTTAAATTTTCATATTTTTGACCTCTTCATTTTTTGTTTTGAATGTGTTAAATTCTGTTATCAAATAAAGTATTTAAATGTGAATGTTGAGATTTCTGTAGAATAATTTTACTTAAATTCTATTTTTATGATGATTATTACAAGATGACCTCAGGATACAAAACCTATTGATGGCACAAATGTACTGCTATTAGCTTGTTACAAAAATAATGGCCGCCTGAAGCTCTGGGTTTTAAAAAGTCATTTTAACACATAATTTTTAGTTTATTTCTGATCAATTGTAACATATAATTATTAATGTGTTCCCAATAATAATTTGTAACTTATTTTCAGATAAAACTTATTTTTGAAGCATAGAAGACCCTTAATGATGAACATGCCAAAACATGACCTTCGCCTTCTTATGTTGCATTAGTTCACACTTTTGCCAATATAAATAGACTATAGGGAGACAGATTCACAAGCGATCGGACAGTACAAAGGTGGTTCCAGAAATTCTGTAGTGGAGACAAGAGCCTGAAGATGAGTAAAGTAGAGGACGGCCGTGTAATCTTGACAATGAACAATTGCAAGCATTTGTTGAGCAAATCCATCTCAAAGTCTCAAACAAATGTCTCAGACATATATAATAATTAATGCATTCTCAATAATAATTCGTAACATTTCTCCAGATAGAAAGTATTTTTGAAGCATAGACGACCCTCCATGATGAACATGCCAAAACATGACGTTCACCTTCTTATGTTGCATGAGTTCAAACTTGGGCACAATACCTTCCGAAACTCCTGCCAATATAAATAGATGGATCACCACGCAATCGAACAGAACGAAGGTAGTTCTAGAAATTCTATAATGGAGATGAGAACTCAGAAGATGAAGAAGGTAGAGGACGGGCATGTAATCATTACAATGAACAATTGCAAGCACTTGTTGAGCAAAATCCATGTCAAAGTGTCAGAGAAATGCCTCAGACACTTGCTGTCGGAACTGCCACAGTTTCATATCATTTACAGAGTATTGGAAAGATGAACAAGTTAAATAGGTTCCTCATGAGCTCAAGTAGAATAAAAAACTCAGACAGTGTTGAAGTATGCTCTGTCTGCGTAACCCCAATAACCTTTTTCTTGAGCGAATAGTCACTTGTGATGAAAAATGGATACTTTATGATAACCGTAAACATAAGATGCATATCTGCTCAAGGCTCATATTTTGATTAATTTGGACATGTCCACTGTTAATTGTTCATGAATAAATAAATGTATGTTTCTGAAATCAGCCATTATTTTTGTAATGACCTAATTGTAAAAATCTAGTGGATTCATGAAAATGCGTTCAATTTTTACTTTCAATATTAATAGCTAATTAATGGCAAAGTTCAGCACGACCCAACGAAATAAACAGTGAAACCCAAACAAAAATGCCATCCATCGAATCATTAATTAAATTCACAATCCTTTCAGCAATCCAACCATTCTTGGTATAAATACACGTCCGTCTATGCCTGACTTGTCCACCAGATTGCAGTAAAGAATATCAAGCAGTCTTTGTTTTATCGTCGTTCTATGATATGCAGGGACACTTTGCTGATCATCTCATCAGTAGAGGTGTGATATGGAATAGGTTTCACACTCACCAGACCATAATCCCCTACCTCGATTTTTATTAACATCTAAACTCTTGAAAATTTTGGCAACGTCCAGCTCAAGGGAATCGAGGGTGACTAAAAAAATCTCAACCACGAAATCGTTCATAAAATTTGCAATCTATTCTGTAGAAATATTCCTTCATTTTCCTAAACGAGAAACGATAAGTTAACCATAACATGAATGGTGTTAGAATGACCACAAGCCGAATATTGTTCAGTAAATGTAATTTGTATACTTCTTTTCTTCCTATAAGCAATCCTGTTTTAGTCAAACTAAAAAGGTTCTGAGAATAAGTAATCCTTCCGTTTGAATTTTGAAAAAAAATGTAGTATGTAAAAGACATATTAAAGATTGACATGCAAAATAAGAACTTTTCCACAAAACTATGTATTACAATAAATTATGTTCGATAGCCATGTTATAAGATCACAGTGTAAGTGTTACAATTTCCCAAAGGTTTTGCATGTATGAATAAGTGTAAAAAATAGTGAACCATACACAATATCAGAAGCAAAGAAAAGCGATTACAACTAGAATCTATGTTACTTTTACACACGGATCAACAACCAAATCTAAAATTATATCGAAAGTGTTTTTATCCTTCTCTTACTAAAGGTCGAAAAAAGTGTCTGTCTATGCCTTACTTCTACACTAAGTTCCAGTCGTGAATGTTAAACAGTCATTTTTTTATTGGCTTTTCAATCAGATAGAGAACACTTTGGCGATCGTCTCATCAGTAGAAGGTGTGATCCAGAATAAGCTTAACACTCACCAGATCGTAATCCTCCATATTTCTATCTGTGGGGTTATCTCAAAGAAAATTTCTATCAAAAAAATCCCCTGATTATTTCTGAACTGAGGATAGCCATCACAGCCAAACTCCGATAAATGCCAACAGATGAGTTTCGATAGTTTTGCACGTCATATCCAGGTGTGCTTTTTATTGAATGGTGAGAAAAAAAAGACTGTTGAACATTCATGACTGAAACTCGGTGGACAAGTCATGCATAGACTGAAGTTTATTTGTACCAAATATGGTTGGCTTGCAGAAAAGAAAAAAATAGTTAATTTTACTAATGATTCCATGGGTCGGTGATATTTTGAGGGTCACCCTGTAACATGGGAGAATTTTATTTTCAACATCTATTTTCTTATCAAGACCTCAAATAATACCCGTTCCAGGACGAGTGAAATTAATTTTCTGAAGAGAACAGTTTTGAACTATGTTTATGTCATATTATGAAGATTAAAATCAAGATATGATGCTAATAAGCTTATGTCTAGAATCCTTATTCCAATTTAGATAAAAGTCCATTAGAGTGACCCGGGGTAATTCCACCCCTACTTCACAAAAATGACCGGCAAACACAAAAGAATAGTTGAGCATGAAAAAAGGAACAAAAGAATGCAATGCACATTAAACTTTTTAAAAGAATGGAAAATGTTGAGCCAATTTTTTTATTGTTTTATTTAATTTAAATATTTACAAAACTGGGGCGATTTCTTCCTCGACCTCCACGCCCCTAGCTTCCTTTAAACATCATAATTACAAGTTATGATGTCACAAAAAATTGTTCCCAAACATATTGTTCTGGCACAAAACTCTTTGAAGTGGTATCTGTTTCTAATTTTGGAAGGATTCTCATTCTCTTCTTCCTCACTGTCATCACGGGCTGAGCGTTTTGGTGGTCATTAGTCTTCATTCCTGTAATCGTCAAATTCTGACCCTGAGTCTTCACTAGGGATGGTCACTGGTGTCTTCTTTACTTTTCCCTTCCTGCAGATCCAGGCCCACACTTGCTTCTTTTTGGTTGTCTTTCTTCCTCTGCCTGGACCATTCTCTCAAATTCTGTGGATGTCAGACTCTCTCCATACACTCTGTCCACTGTCTTCTTCATTGTCTGCTGTCGCTTTGCTTCCGACATTGAAGAAATTTTCTTCATGAAGAAGTCCTTAGTGGTGAGGCTTCCTGAAGATGGAAGCTGCCTTTTTGTAGCTCATCTTACCACTCTACACAGCTTTGATGGCCTTCAGCATTTCTTCTTTGTTGTCCGGCTCCCTTTTCTTCACGTAAAATACACTCGGTAACAATTGTAGGTCTCAAATACTAGTTAACAAGTGTTTCAAAGGAAGGAACAAAGAGTTTTCACTGAATGGAATCTATTTAAGAGTAAAAATACAATCATATATCACATTCATATCCTCAGAAAACGTGTGAATACTGTACTTACTTGATAAATGGATCAGGATCGAAGGCAGGAAAACACTTGTTCAAACCGACAGAAGACTGACAGATAAAAAAGGAGGCTACTCTACCTAGTGGAAAGCTTAGGGTTAGATTGAAGCAAAACTGACAGACTTGTTTCCCTTTAACTGTATGAGGGGTCGAATTAGCCTGTGGATGAAATTACCCCAGGTCACCCTACATGATTTTGATTTTAGATAATGTGTCAAATCTAAGGCTTAAGCTTAAGAACGCTTAAGAAGAAATTTGAAAAACAGGGAATCTTGCTCCATTGCTGTCTAATGACTATGGATCAAATTTTATGCAAATTTAAAATATTTGAATTTTGATATAGGAGGTTGTGCTCATATCAGCCCCCCCCCCCCCCTAAAAACCTTATTTTAAAGAAACTGAAATTCTGGGATCATTTATTAATAGTTATTAAACTATTAGTAACATTTCTCAAAAATTTGAGGTATCTGAATTTTCTTGAATGGCTTTCACCCACTCTTTGCCCTTTTTGCATGAAACTAAATTAAACTAAATATAGCCTACAATACCCACCCTTATGCATAGCAGATGTGTTCTAAAATTCATAACGATCGTTTGATTAGTTTAGGAGTAGAATCATTTACACAAAAAAGCATATAGACGTACCAAACTTTGGTACTTCTGCAGAATAGCGGCCAAGCTAAAACCGACTTGGTAGCCAATAGGGTTAGGGTTAACTTGGGTTCTAATCTGCATAAGTACTCTATTTTTTTATAAATAAAGATTAGAACATATGTTTAAAACAGTGTAAACTTTAATATTATAATAAAGTTCCAGAGAATTTATATATATATATATATATATATATATATATATATATATATATATATATATTAAAATTTATTTTATACGTACATAAAAGTAATCCATGGACACGTGTTTCTGGCTCACAGCCGTCATCAGCATGGCTAACTTACACAGAGATCGAACCTTCGATATTGATATTTATAGTCCAGCGTTTTACCATCGGACCAAGACGCTCTGTCTAGAAATATGTACGATTTTTATCACCTAAATATTTAATGTATTTTTATGTAATTATTTTTATTGATGATTGCCGCGTTCGTTGTTTTTTTTTGCTTATTTTTCGTTAATATATATATTTTTATTTATTTTATACGTACATAATATATATTAACGAAAAATACGTCCTATAAAGTTAAGGGCGACTAATAATGCAATTTTCTGCATCTTAATCACTTTGGAAGTGAGACAATCGAAGTAGTAGTGAGCCAAAAAACAACGAACGCTGCAATCACCAATAAAAAATAATTACATAAAAATACATTATATATATATATATATATAGAGAGAGAGAGAGAGAGAGAGAGAGATAGATAGATAGATAAATGAAAGAAGAGAAATAAAATGTGTAAAAGCATGCTTTTATTGAATACACCTTGCATTGAACACCTGAAGATGAAATAGATTTGTAATTTTTACATTTTTTATTTCTCTTCTTTTATTTATCTATATAATTGCTCTATCCCGTATACTGACCTTTAATTATTTCACGATAGGTTCAAATTTCTTAAAGTATACATCCTACTTTTAGTCTCATACCTTATTTGTATATATATATATATATATATTATAATTAAACTGAAAATAATTCTCAGTTTTATCTTGTTTTATTGATAATGAAACTTAATGTAATTGTTTCTACTAAATAATAATGCATTATAAATTCAATATGAAAAAAGGAAACAATCTTTTATGGCTGTAATTTTCTATCTCAATTTTACAATTAAATTTTTAAAATTATTTATGATCCTTATTTATTTTTTTTGTATTTACCTTAGTGATTGGAGAGCATTACCAGTGTCGATCAAAAGAAGACTCTATCAGGCACGTGTATGCAGTGTGATGACGTATGGAAGTGAAACCTGATCAGGGAGAGTTGAGGACATGTGTTGCATGGAGAGAAATGATGTGAGAATGATATGATGGGTGTGTAATGTGAGTTTTAAAGACAGACTTTGATCTGATGACCTCAGATGAAGATTAAATCTGGACAGTATAGAGAGATATGTGCAGAACAAGAAACATTTATGGTATAGCCACGGTGAAAGAATAGATGAGAGTTCTTGGTTAGTATATGTAGAACAGTTGAGGTAACATGCCCAGTTCACAGGAGTGTGTCGAGTAAGTTCAGGGAAATTCTTCCATTCCCAACCAGCAGAGGTTTACGACTGTCGACCATGTGGCATGTGTGCACAGTGCGATGATGTATGGAAGTGAAACCTGGCCAGTAAGGTTTGAGGACATGCTTTGCATGGATAGAAATGATATGAGAATGATACAATGAGTTTGTAATGTGAGTGTTAAAGACAGTCTTAGTTTTGATGAACTCAGATGAAGATTAAATCTGGACAGTATAGGGAGATGTGTGCAGAACAGGAGACTTTGATAGTAGGATCACATTGAAAGAATGGAGGACAGTTTTTTGGTTAGTAGATGTAGAAGAGTTTAGGTAGTATTTCACAGGGGAAAGACCAAAGGAAACATGTGAAGAAGTGATAAAAATAGATTTGAAAGGTTAGTTTGGAAGTCAATTTTATTAAAGGCGTCCAATGCATGCCAGCATGAAAAATGGACGTTAAACCGAATATGATGATGAAGATGATGATGATGATGATGATGATGATGATGATGATGATGTGAGTCATAAAGATGACTTCCTTATGACTGTAGAGGAAGATTAAATTTGTGATCAAAATCCATTACATGATTTTGATTCTTAGAAAAGGTCTATAATTTTAGACTTAAACTTAAGGGGGTCCGAATTTGAAATCCAGGGAATCTTGCTTAATTGGTTTTCTAATGACTGGCATCATGGAAAACAGACGTTAAACCGAGTATTGTTATTATTATTATTATTGTTGTTATTATTATTATTATTATTATTATTATTATTATTATTGTGTTGTATTTTTCTACACATGAGTCACCGTTTATCAAGGCCGACAGACCACTTGAGGATAAGGTTTGATTTTTACAGGTAGACGGTGAAACATCGAGGGGATTAGTAGCCATATTTATAACTGGTCATAAGGAATTTGTTTACATTGGAGTTGAAAACGGCAATGCTATAGTCAGCCGGGAAGCAGGCCCATGGTACTAAGGAAAGAAACTTTGCTCATGGAAATTTCGCTTAGTTCTAGATACACAAAGGGAGAAATTTAATTTATTGAAAGTGATTGTAGTTAGACGAATTTTTGTTGTGAATGTTTTACAGGGCGGGGGGGGGCATAGATTGAAGCTTAGACGAGCACCTGTAATGAAAATAATGATAATAGAGTAGGAAAAAATTAGCAACATCTTTTCTGTGAGAAGAGGACATCGACCATTACATTTCAAAGTCAGTTTTGTACTCTGTCAATGATGGAAACGGTGCTCAGAGCGACACCTTCCCAGATGTGGCAACAGTACTCCATCTCAGGACGTATTTGATTCTTATACAAATAGAGAATTGCGTCAGGAGTTAGATTCTTTTTGGAGCAGTTTAATGATCCAACCATTTTTCCAGTGACCTTGGATACGAATTTGATGTAAGTCTTCTATTTAAGGTTCGAAGTGTAGGTCAGCCCCAAAAGTTTATCAAAGCAGGGGGTTACCTCAAGGTGAGAGCCATTCATTTCAATTGAGGTAAAATGATGATCAGAGTGTTGGTGGTGAAAGGAGATAAGCTTAGTTTTAGACGTATCAAATGTAACTAGCCACTTTTTTCCCCATTGGACGATGTGCTCAAGCTCAGAAGAGAGAGAAATGGAAAGATCTTGATCATTAATGCTCGTCGAAGTGTTGCCATAGATGGTTGTATCATCTGCATAAATGTCGGCGGATGATCTTCGAATGTGATTTGAGAGATCATTGATGAAGATCAAGAAGATATTTGAGCCCAGAATGGATCCCTCAGGTATGTCAGAATTGATACTATGAGCTTCAGACTTCTGCCTATCAACGATTACTTTTATGAATCTATCAGAGAGAAAGGATTTGATGATTGGGAGGACGTTTCCAGATATTCCATAGCTAGAAATCTTGTGAAGTAGACCTTTATACCAAACCCTATTAAAGGCCTTGGATATGTATAGAGCTATTCCTGTAGAAATGAAGCCCCCATCAATACTGATTCTGTGTGATAATACAGTCAGCACAGTAGCTGTTGATCTTGCAGGACGAAATCCATAATGCTTGTCACTGAATAAGCTGTTTTTGCTGAAGTGATTGGCAACTTCTTATTTATAACAGATTCATAGAACGTACTCATAATGCATAGTAGACTGATTGGTCTCTACTGAGAAGCAGAAGACTGATCTCCGGTATCTTTAAATACTGGTCAGACTGACGAAATTTTCCCAGCTGTTGTGAAGCATTTCTCCAACGATTGAACAGCTTTGTGAGAATGGGAGCTAGTTCCGGTTGAAGCTTTTTAAGCATTATGATTAGAATGTTGTCAGAGCCAGTTGCTTTGCTTACATCAAGGTTTTTAATATTTCTTTTTTGGTGGTGGTGGTGGTGGTGGTGGTGGTGATGATGATGATGATATATCAATTGAAAATTATTTTGTTAAATCTTATGTACGCATATTCCCTCCAATGCTACTGATTGTTTTAACTACAATAAATATTTCACTTATCAACGGAAAAACATTCAAACATTGTAAATTTTGAACATTTCAAGTCGTTTACTCACCTGGCGGTAACGATTTAGGAAAAAATATTGGTTCTTGTACAGAGAAACGTCCGTATTAAATTATCAATATCACAAAAAAAAACAGTATTATATACTTACGCAGCAGATTTAAATAAGTATCCTCACCAAAAACTAGGAAAAATTATCGAGTAGAAATTTTAATTAAAAATAAAAATCAGTTTCATCGTATTTTGATGACTGCCATTAATTTATTACTTGTTAATATGACAGACTGAGTTATCTCCCCCTGAATTTTGTGTGTGTGTGTTTTTTTTTTTCGCTCGAATTGATGGCCGAACCCGATTAAACGATATAACGGATTTTTATTTTTTTTATTGCAATTCTACTCGATAGTTTTTGCTAATGTTTTGTGTACATATCTATTTTTGCTTGATACATAAGTATATCAAAGAGTTTTTCAGTTAACTTGATTGGAACTGCGATTTTCAGCGTTTTTCATATGCACACATCTCTGTACAAGTGTGGTGAACACCACAATTAAGGTACTCTCTCTTACTCTCTCTCTTTCTTTCTTATCTTTGTTTAACCCTTCTTCGCCTCTGAAGGGTGAAACTCGTGAAATCTCGCAGAATCACGTTGGCCGAAGGATTTCGGCCAGCTTGACCACGCGAGATTTGAAGTCGATAAAAGAACACGTGTTCCCTTCCTCATTCTCTTTTTTCCTTCAGCGTTCTGAGACGAAGAACAATCCCAAAGAACTCTCGGCGATCCCCCCCCCCCCACACCAGCTCGAACGAGCTGTGTGGAGGAGGGAGGAAGAGAAAGGTAACCCTTTTCGATTCAAGAAATCTATCTATCTTTCAATTTGATGAACATTCTACAATCTGGTAATCTTTCATTCCCAACGAACTCTTATGTCTTCAACACACATTGCATTCTACACACAAAAAAGACATTTCAACACGCATCGCATTATACGCCCCAATTATGAATTTACACTCTCTTTTAAATATTAAATAAATTGTTTTGTTAATAAAAATGTTATTCCTTTCCTTTTTTTTTTATTAACCATTATAAAAGGCCTATTCGTATATGTGTATAGCTTCATCATTCCTTCGCTTTCTTTAAGGTAAGTTTAAATAATATTTTCTTCCTTTTCTCTTTGTGTCTTAAACTGTTTTATTTAATCTCCACGTGGTCCGATGGTGGAATCTAACAGTGAGATGACGTGCCATTATAAAGGCATCTATCACACTACCTATGCTTGGGGGATTCATTATCGCAAAACCATTTGTCCGGCATCCTTCGAGACTGTGGTTAAAATCCAAAATCCATTGTACTCTTTTGAATCTCCCGCCATAAAATAACTTCCACCTCGGCCATACAAGCACCAAAATAGTTTGTGTTGTTATTTATTATATTAAATTCGTACGATCATTGCCACTATTTTTTTTATGGAAATCGCTCCAGACAAGGTATGAAGCCACTCGATGTAAAAAAACTGGACAAAAATTTACCACTTCAAGGTCAAAAACTAGCTAACAATAAGTGTTAGATGGATTGATTCCGATCCAGAAAACATCAATTCTTCCCCCTTTGTCAGAAACATCGTTCATGAAATGTGAGAACTAAAGTACAAAATAAGGGAAGCAAGAGTTACGAGGCTGCCGAAAGTAAACCCAAGTTAGTCACTTTCTACTCTCAATCAACCTATTGACTAACGAGCACCAAACGACTCATCTTTGTTTCTTGGCCTTTTGACAAAGAACTGATACTACACTTTATCTATCCTCGGTCGATGAAGAATAAATCCTTCTAGACTGAAGAAATTTAAATTTTTGTCCCAACCCAGCCCCTCTCTTTGGAAAGCTGGATTTTTCCCATATTGAAAACTAACCTTGTGTCTAACTTTGCCCTCGTGGGGAGACAAGTAAATATGGACTCTGTTGTTGTTTTTATTTTTCTCTCTCTCTAGATCATCTTGGAAGCAACCCGAGGAAAATATTCTCTTATTCTGCATAAGAAGTGATTAATTAGTCAGAGAAAAAAATCTTGCTTTCGGACTAGGATCAAAGTGTAGAATCTGTTCTCGAAATTGGATTATCCCCCACATTAAATTGACCTTGTGGCACACTAGCCCTTGTGGGGGAGCGGTAAATAGAGACACATTATGTGATAAATAGATAGCAGTACTGGATATAAAAATAGAAAGATAGATAGATAGATATACAGATACATCATAAAAGAGATAGACAGACACAAAAATGAATAGAGAACTGTATTAGATAGATAGACCTTTGAACTGGGATCAAAGTGTAGTATCCATTCTGTTTTGGGTAATAGAAGGAGAGATCCTCCTTGATTAGAGTATTTAAAAAAAAAAAATTCGTCCCAATCAAGAGTGTCCCTTTTAAGGGAGTTGGATATCACCCACATAAAAAATGACTCTGTCTCTAACTTTGCTCTCGTGGGGAAATGAGTAAATAAAGACTGAAAGGTTGTATCAACAAAGCAAGTTGTGTAAGTGTCAGTTTTCAAGCAACATTGTAGATCTATATTATAGCTAAAAGAATAAATGGTAAAGTTTTTATTTATCCAAACTGTATTTTTATCAAAAAACACTAGCTGCACTTTATTCAATTATGTTATTCATCTACCTCCCACAGCGGTAAGATGTGACACAAGGTCGGAAAGTGGGAGTGGATAAGTCAGCACCCTAGAGGAAGAAAAAAATTGCCAGGGCAGCCCGGTCAGCATTCCCTGGTAGGAGCACCTCAGACGATTAGCAATAAACTAACCCCTTCTCAAAGGGTGAGAAGGCAAAGCCTGGGAGGGTGGACCTCCTAGAACTGCACAGGACAAACCCATAGACCGGCGGAAATCAAGCCCCGAAGGCCAAGACGATAACGGTCTATAGGGTGTAGTATCCATCGGAACAGATACTACACTTTGATCTTAGCCAAAAGTGTTATACAACTACTACCCACAATAGAAATATGTGACACAAGGTCGGGAAAGTGGGATTTGAAAAGCCAGCACCCGAGAAGGTGAGCACTCTGGCCTACAAAAAATGCCTGGGCAGCCCCGTCGGCATTCCCCGGTAGGGGCGCCTAAGGCAGTAAGCAATAAACCTACTCCTCCCCAAAGAGGGGAGGCAAAGCCTGGGAGGGTGGGCCTCCTAGAACTGCACAGGACAGACCCATAGCCCCAAACGCCAAGACCAGTCTATGGGGTGCAGTATCCATTGGAAAAGATACTACACTTTGATCCTGGCCAAAAGGCCAAGAAAATCTCTTAGCCAAAAGGAGTTATTTATCTACCTCCCACAGCGGTAAGATGTGACACAAGGTCGGGAAAGTGGAATTTGATAACCCAGCACCCGAGAAGGTGAGCACTCTGACTGTTTAAAAATTGCCTGGGCAGCCCCGTCGGCATTCCCCGGTAGGGGCGCCTCAGGCAGTAAGCAATAAACTTACTCCTCCCCAAAGAGGGGAGGCAAAGCCTGGAAGGGTGGACCTCCTAGAACTGCACAGGACCAGTCTCGTGCAGTATCCATCGGAACAGATACGACACTTTGATATTGGCCAAAAGGCGTTATTTAACCCCTACCCACAATAGGAATATGTGACACAAGGTCGGAAAGTGAGATTTGAAAAGCCAGCGCTCGAGAAGGTGAGCACTCTGGCCATTAAAAATTGCCTGGGCAGCCCTGTCGGCATTCCCCGGTAGGGGCGCCTCAGGCAGTAAGCAATTAACTTACTCCTCCCCAAAGAGGGGAGGTAAAGCCTGGGAGGGTGGACCTCCTAGAACTGCACAGGTCCAGTCTCGTGCAGTATCCATCGGAACAGATACGACACTTTGATCTTAGCCAAATATATGCTCACAGGAAACCTTACAAAACCCATTCAAGGCTATAATTCATTTGCATATTTAGTTTTTAAACATTGTCTAATATATTTATATTCTGTACGGTTCGCTTATAATTTGATTCTGATATTTTATTATATTTACGAAAAAGTTTTCTTGATATTAAAATCGTCATTATTATCAGTACTAATATTATTTAAAGTGATTTAATGGACCAAGTTTGAAATTCAAAATCATAACTTCCGTTTCATTATTATTTTTGTATTTTTTTTTTCGGTTACATTTTCGAACGCGTATATTTACGCATAACAAGAACTTGGACTTCTTTGAAATGATTACTTTTTAAAATAGTCTGCATAAAACGCAATAATTAACAAAGATTTTCTGTTAATAATTAAATGCATATGTTTATTATTTTAAAACAAAATTTGTAGTTGTTGTTGTTGTTGTTGTTCCTATTTACTTGCCTCCCCCTCGAGAGCAGTGTTAAACACAAGGTCAGGATTTAACGTGGGGAAAATCCAGCGCCCCGAAAAGATCGGAACAAAGATTTTAATTGCCTCGGTCTAAAGGATTTGTCCTTCACTGACCGAGGACAGAAAAACTAAGTGCAGCATCAGAACAGATACTACATTTTGCTCTTAGCCAAAAGGCAAAGGAATAAACATGTTGGTAGTGATGATGATGATGATGATGATGATGATGATGATGATGATGATGATAAATTACAAAAAGAAATAGATTTTTCTTTTTTTTATTATTCATTAAGTCGAAAAGTACAAAGTATCCATTTCGAAATACTCAGTAATATAAAATTATTTGACCAATCGACGTTCCCCTCTTTCGTTTATTCATTCAATTATATAACCAGTTTTTAGTAGGGAATTCATTTTCATTTTTATGTTGAAACAAAATCAACACTTTGAATATCATAAAGACTATATCAATTAATTATTTTGTTGTTTTTTTTTTCCTAATAAATAAAATTTCCTCAACATTGGAATATATCAAATATCACTACGGCAATCATCTTATTGCCCTTTTTCTGGAAATCGCTCCAGACAAGGCATGAAGCCACTTGATGTCAGGAGCTAAAAACAATACTACTTCAAGGTTATAAAGCTGACCAACAATAAGTGTTAGATGGATAGATTCTGACCCAGAAAACAGCAATTCTTGCTCCTTTGTCAGAAAGATCTCTCATGAAATTTGAGGAGTTAAGGACAAAATAAGGTCCACTTACTACTCTCCTAAAAGATCCAAATTACCAAAATCTCAAGTGAGAATTATTTCATTTTTTTTTTCTACAAGGAAGACTACAGCCTGAGTAATTGCTATTTGAAGGACGGGTAGTTTTTGCTAGTATCTATAAAGAAAAGTTGTGTGCATATGTGTCGCAGCATCACAGTTAATCGGTTTATCCAAGAGCAAAACTACCTGCAGATGTGGAATCAGCACCTTCGAGCAAATGTCCTTATTGGCAACTTCTTATTTATCACAGATTCATGGAACGTACTCATAATGCATAGTAGACTGATTGGTCTCTACTGAGAAGCAGAAGACTGATCTCCGGTATCTTTAAATACTGATCAGACTGACGAAATTTTCCCAGCTGTTGTGAAGCATTTCTCCAACGATTGAACAGCTTTGTGAGAATGGGAGCTAGTTCCGGTTGAAGCTTTTTAAGCATTATGATTAGAATGTTGCTTACATCAAGGTTTTTAATATTTCTTTTTTGGTGGTGGTGGTGGTGATGATGATGATGATGATGATGATGATATTTCAATTGAAAATTCTTTTGTTAAATCTTATGTACGCATATTCCCTCCAATGCTACTGATTGTTTTAACTACAATAAATATTTCACTTATCAACGGAAAAACATTCAAACATTGTAAATTTTGAACATTTCAAGTCGTTTACTCACCTGGCGGTAACGATTTAGGAAAAAATATTGGTGCTTGTATAGAGAAACGTCCGTATTAAATTATCAATATCACAAAAAAAACAGTATTATATACTTACGCAGCAGATTTAAATAAGTATCCTCATCAAAAAGTAGGAAAAATGATCGAGTAGAATTTTAATTAAAAATAAAAATCATTTTCATCGTATTTTGGTGACTGCCATTAATTTATTACCTGTAAATATTACAGACTGGGTTACCTCCCCCTGAATTTTGTGTGTGTTTTTGTTTTCGCTCGAATCGATGGCCGAACCCGATTAAACGATATAACGGATTTTTAATTTTTTATTACAATTCTACTCGATAGTTTTTGCTAATGTTTTGTGTACATATCTATTTTTGCTTGATACATAAGTATATCAAAGAGTTTTTCGGTTATTGGAACTGCGATTTTCAGCGTTTTTCATATGCACACATCTCTGTACAAGCACCAAAATAGTTTGTGTTGTTATTTATTATATTAAATTCCTACGATCATTGCCACTATTTTTTTATGGAAATCGCTCCAGACAAGGTATGAAGCCACTCGATGTAAAAAAACTGGACAAAAATTTACCACTTCAAGGTCAAAAACTAGCTAACAATAAATGTTAGATGGACTGATTCCGATCCAGTAAACATCAATTCTTCCCCCTTTGTCAGAAACATCGTTCATGAAATGTGAGAACTAAAGTACAAAATAAGGGAAGCAAGAGTTACGTGGCTGCCGAAAGTAAACCCAAGTTAGTCACTTTCTACTCTCGATCAACCTCTTGACTAACAAGCACCAAACGACTCATCTTTGTTTCTTTGCCTTTTGACTAGGAACTGATACTACACTTTATCTATCCTCGGTCGATGAATAAGAAATCCTTCTAGACCGAAGAAATTTAAATTTTTGTCCCAACCCAGCCCCTCTTTTTGGAAAGCTGGATTTTTCCCATATTAAAAACTGACCTTGTGTCTAACTTTTCCCTCGCGGGGAGACAAGTAAATATGGATTCTGTTGTTGTTTTTATTTTTCTCTCTCTCTAGATCATCTTGGAAGCAACCCGAGGAAAATATTCTCTTATTCTGCATAAGAAGTGATTAATTAGTCAGAGAAAAAAATCTTGCTTTCGGACTAGGATCAAAGTGTAGAATCTGTTCTCGAAATTGGATTATCCCCCACATTAAATTGACCTTATGTTTATTATTTTAAAACAAAATTTGTAGTTGTTGTTGTTGTTGTTGTTCCTATTTACTTGCCTCCCCTCGAGAGCAGTGTTAAACACAAGGTCAGGATTTAACGTGGGGAAAATCCAGCGCCCCGAAAAGATCGGAACAAAGATTTTAATTGCCTCGGTCTAAAGGATTTGTCCTTCACTGACCGAGGACAGAAAAACTAAGTGCAGCATCAGAACAGATACTACATTTTGCTCTTAGCCAAAAGGCAAAGGAATAAACATGTTGGTAGTGATGATGATGATGATGATGATGATGATGATGATGATGATAAATTACAAAAAGAAATAGATTCTTTCTTTTTTTTATTATTCATTAAGTCGAAAAGTACAAAGTATCCATTTCGAAATACTCAGTAATATAAAATTATTTGACCAATCGACGTTCCCCTCTTTCGTTTATTCATTCAATTATATAACCAGTTTTTAGTAGGGAATTCATTTTCATTTTTATGTTGAAACAAAATCAACACTTTGAATATCATAAAGACTATATCAATTAATTATTTTGTTGTTTTTTTTTTCCTAATAAATAAAATTTCCTCAACATTGGAATATATCAAATATCACTACGGCAATCATCTTATTGCCCTTTTTCTGGAAATCGCTCCAGACAAGGCATGAAGCCACTTGATGTCAGGAGCTAAAAACAATACTACTTCAAGGTTATAAAGCTGACCAACAATAAGTGTTAGATGGATAGATTCTGACCCAGAAAACAGCAATTCTTGCTCCTTTGTCAGAAAGATCTCTCATGAAATTTGAGGAGTTAAGGACAAAATAAGGTCCACTTACTACTCTCCTAAAAGATCCAAATTACCAAAATCTCAAGTAAGAATTATTTCATTTTTTTTTTCTACAAGGAAGACTACAGCCTGAGTAATTGCTATTTGAAGGACGGGTAGTTTTTGCTAGTATCTATAAAGAAAAGTTGTGTGCATATGTGTCGCAGCATCACAGTTAATCGGTTTATCCAAGAGCAAAACTACCTGCAGATGTGGAATCAGCACCTTCGAGCAAATGTCCTTATTGATATCAAAAGTTCTTGAACCTTTCTTTATTCAAAATTAAAAGTATGTAAAAAAAACCACTAGAAACAAATGTTTGGCCTTTTTAGCGTTCCCTTTACAGCCGGCGAAACGGTATACTTATTTATAATAATCTGAACATTTTCAATATCAATAAGAAAAATAAATAAACGTACAGGGTGGGCCAAAATAAGGGTCCTATCTTTAAATTTGAATAACTTGAATTTGAATAACTTCCACAAAATAAAAGTTAAACTCACCAAACTTTATGTGTGTGTAGACTGACCCTTCCGAGATTTTTTGAAATAAACAAAACAAATTTTAGCCGAAAAACACTTCTTAAAACTTACAAAAACTAAAGTATTGTTTTTTACACTGTTTTGAGTTTTTTAAGCAAAAATAATGTTTTCTAAATGAGTGTACGTTCCTTAGGGCTAATACGGCTCATGCTTGCTTCGGAAGGGGTCCTTTATTTATTCTAAAAAAAAAAAAAAAAAATCAATAAATAAAAAAGTTATGAATTTTTAAAAATAGGACCCTTATTTTTGCCCACCCTGTATAACGCATAACTGTTTTGTTTTTGTACTCAAATCATCATACGCATTTGACATCCATTTTTTAATTTTTTATTATTGGATTTTCCTTTATGTTTCTTTACTTTAGACAATTGAACTATTTTAGATCAATGCAGAGAGATCGCTACACCGAACTCATAAACATTATATGTTAAAAGACAAAATATTTTCGTTTCGTGTTCACCTTTAGTTCAGTGTTATGCCATCTTTCAGGGTTCGAATTTCACACTAGACAATTGTTTTTTTTTTTTATTGCTATAGCTTTCAGGTTATGTTTGAGCCGATATCAATCATCATGAAGCTGATTTCTTTTTAAATATTATTTTAATGCGATTTAAAGTAAAAATAAATAAACCTTTTTTCATTTGAACTGACGTGCAGGAGAGAAAGGTTTGAGAAAGCTGGCGTTGATGGGTAGTTCATCTAGTTATACATAAAAATAAAAATTGCCTGTCTGGCTGGCTAAAACTTAGAAAGATACACTTACAAATCATACATAATCTAATTTAGTATGGCCTCAACAAAGATATGGTAAAATAAAATGCTGTAATATTCATTCAAAACGCAGAAAGATACACCTAAAAATCATACATAATTTAATTTAGTATGACCTAAACAAAGATATGGTAATAAAATGCTGTAATATTCATTCAAAACTCAGAAAAATACACTTACAAACTATACATACCTAATTTAGTATGACCTCAACAAAAATATGGTAAACAATGCTGTAATATTCATTCAAAACTCAGAATGATACACTTACAAACCATACATACCTAATTTAGTATGACCTCAACAAAGATATAGTAAAATAAAATGATGTAATATTCATTCAAAACTCAAGAAGGTACAATTACAATCCATACATAATCTAATTTAGTATGACCTCAACAAAGATATAGTAAAATAAAATGATGTAATATTCATTCAAAACTCAAGAAGGTACAATTACAAACCATACATAATCTAATTTAGTATAATCTCAACAAAGATATGGTAAGAAAATGCTGTAACATTCAGTAATGACTGTGGAAGCAGAAAAATGTTCTATTATTTAATAAATCAATGAAAATAACTCTATAAATAGCTTAAAGTTATTTCCCCTGAACCAACTATAATTGAAAGTTATAGAAATTAAAAAATCAGAATAAAAGTAATAATATAGGAGATCAGGGCTGGGAGTAGAAGTACACAGGGTCATTAGTGATTTACAGGTAATTGATATATATTATGCTTTGCATTAGATTTGACTAAAAAATGTACAATTTGTTAGAGGAAGAGGGTTTGTCTTTATTTTAAGAGAAATCTTATTTCACTTGCAACTGGGATGTAAACGATTACTGTGAATTGGGTTAGGGTTAGGGTTATAGGGGGCCAGATTTTTGTGGGGAGTTGGGCAGTATGATATTTGTTCACATTCCATTTTCATTTCTGCATGGTTGTACAGTTAGGGAAACAGTGAAAAGGGAGTAGATTTAAAAAGCAAGCGGTCCAAGGAAAGAAGCTATATAAGTAGAAAGTTTTACGGCATCTGGGGACCTCAAAATTGAAGGGTGCGATTTTGCTGCTAGTCCGGTTTGTCAACGGTAAATAACTTGAGGGGGTACAAGCACAGTAGGTTCGTCTGAGCACATTCTGTGGAAGTACTTGTAAAACAAGCACAGGAATGTAACATTACGGCGATGGAACAGGGGCTGGAACTTGATTGAGGATACAAACCACAGAGATGTCCTGCTTCCGAAATATCCTCAACATCTCATATAAAGACCACATTACAAATGAGGAAGATAAGATCAGACTCAGACACGCAAGCGGACCATATGAAGCTCTACTGACTACTGAAGAGGAAAATGAAATAGTATAGCCATGTAACACGTTCATCGGGTCTCGCAAAGATAATCCTGCAAAGAACTGTATACGGAAAAAGAAGGAAGGGCAGACAAAGAAAGAGGTGTGTGTGTGGGGGGGGAGATATCCAAGAATGGACAAGGCTCGTGCTGAGTCACATGCTCAGGAAGGCAGAAAATCGGGAGAGTTGGAGAAAACCGGGACTCTCTTTGAGAATTGTGGCCTCTGTCTGTCTCAGCAGAATAGATATCGTCTAAATGTAAACTACACTAGTATATTCGTTTCTTCATTCCTTTTGTGTCACGCTTTCATTGGTAGTTTGTGTAAGAGTTTGGTATGAGGAAGTTAGAGGAACTGAAATGAGAAGGAAGGTATGAAGGAGAAAGAGGAAAGGAAAGTATAAGAAAAGGAAAGAATGCCAGTCCATGAACATCTTCACTGATAAACATGAACTCATATTACAAATTAAACACACAAACAAATATTTCCTTTAATAAAAATCTCTAAAACATGCACGTATGGGTCTTCACAGTGAAGCAAGGATAGTGCAATCTCTAACCACACTTCTACAGGGTGGCAAAGAATTCACTGAGGGATCCACGAGGGATTTTTAACTTGAATAGATTCGTTATTTTTTATGGCGCCATAATAGAATTTTAACTTAATATGATGAAGACAATGGAGATTTGTTTGCAAAAAAGAACCAAATATGAAAAAAGTTGGCAATGTCAACTGGCCTTCACGTTCTTCGGACTTGACTAGTCCTGACTTTTACTTTTAGGGGTATCTCAAAGAAAAAGTTTACATCAACAAACCTTACACTCTACAGGAATTGAAGGAGAACATCAGGAATAAAGTCAAGAAATTAAATCATAATCGAGTGATCCTGCAATTCGTCATGGATAATCTTTTGGGAAAAGGCAGGCATTTGTGAAGCTGAAAATGGAAACCATTTAAAAGATGTTATTTTTCATGAATAAATTCTTTTTTTATTTTTGTTCTTTTTTGCACAATAAAGAACGTATTTAATTTTAAAAAATACCTCAGTGACTTCTTGGTAACCCTGTACAAAAGCCGTCCAGTGGCAAACAGAGATCGAAGACAACCGGAAGCAATGACAAGATAATCTGAGACGAACTGGAGTTTTCCATCTCAGACTGGTTGCTGTACTTATGTTTGATAAAGTTGGCAGTGATATTCTGCATACGGTTAAAAATTAAACTTATTTTATAAATACAAAACTACTGGATGAATTTCCGTAAATTTTGGTGAACAGTTTTTATTTTCAATGCTAAGTAAGTACAACATAAAGTTCTCTTGCTATTCTTTTTGCATGACATCCATATTTAATCTAACTGTAAGCATAGAGTAGCACTAAGATTAGTTAAATCTACAATTTATTTTCTTAAAATTTATTTTTTGGTTGACACACATCAAAAATGTCATCAATAAATTATAAAACAATTTAGGGGACAGAGAAGATACAGGAAGAATAATTTATATTATTTGGATTATTCGGACTACTGGATATTATGCTCGCAACATTTCTGATGATATAATCTCTGATGTTCTTCAAGATAAATATAACAACAATATTCTTTATGAAGAAAAATTGTGAACCTGTAAAGATACAAGTCTAAGATATGAGACAAGACCTCGACAGCATAGAAAAGACCAAAGTGATGACCAACACCACTGTGATACAATGAAGGCCGCGAGGATAGGAAGTGACTCATCGACAGAAACAAAAGAAATGCGGGAGTGGTCAGTTTCTATTGTTCAGGACAGGTGACTCAGAAAAGAATACCGGACACGACATTTGGGGGTGACAGCGTTTTGCAACAGTTTGATGACAGTGGGGTAGGTTAGTTTTACGACAGTTTGACGACAGTAAGGTTTATGGCAAAAAGTTAACGAGTTTGGGTTTCGGAGAGAAGCCGAGCAGTTAGGATCGTACCTCCCCAGAGAGCGGATTGGACCGGGAAAACGATGAGATGAGCTGACGACTTGAGTAACGGCAATAGGGGTCTCGACAGTCCACGACGGTGTCACACACATTCATAGTTCCAACAAAATTATGCACAACGTATATGTGTTTGTGTTCTTTCTCAAGAGTTGTGTTTCTTTTATTTAACTTGTGGACCAGTGCTGTGCCCTCGACGATTCGTCAGTGGATAGACGACTCGGCTAGACGATGAAGACAAAGAAGAAGGCCACGGACACACAACGTTGGGGTTGACGGTCGTCGTGTGGGGCAACATTGTTCAACACCACCACTGGCATCAAAAAGGATATCAAGGTCAGAGGTGAGAAGCTGGAAGCTGTCAACAGCTGCAATTTCATTAGTGTAGTTTTGATAGATGATGGAAGCTGTCAACAGCTGCAATTACCTTAGTGCAGTTTTGATGATGATGGAAGCTGTCAACAGCTGCAATTACATTAGTGTAGTTTTGATGATGATGGATCAAATCCTGAAGTTCTTGCAAGAATTGTGCAGACAACAGCATTGGCCAAACTAAAGCTATATGGAATGAAAGAAACATCACACTTAGCTTAAAACCCAGATTTATGCACTTCCTGGTCATCTCCATATTTGTGTAGGTGGACAGTAACTAAGGACAAAGAGAGAAAGGTTGCAAGCCACAGAGATATGATGCTTCGAAAAGATCCTCAACATTCGGCATACTTTTTGCAAACTTACTCCTTAAATATTTCTCCCACTTTATGTCTCTCTCGTCAGACCACTGTTAGAGTATGGTGTCCAGGCCTCTGCTCCATATCTAGTGTGTGATATCCAGCATCTGAGTTCAACGACTGGCTACTCGAATGGTGCAGGGTCTGCCCTATGAAAACCGACACATAAACTTAACCTTTTCTCTCTTCCGTGTCGACGATTACGCAATGATCTCATTTTAGCCTACAATATCTTCAATGGTCATTACAATATACCGCAGGACCTATTATTCACTCCTGCTTGAGAAAGAGGTGTATGCAGATAAGACAAGAAACTATTTCACCGCCGATTTTTATTAAACCAGAAGAGGAATGCTTTCTCAATCAGGATCCCTGGAACTTTGAATAGTCTTCCAAGAGAAGTAATAAAGGCGCAAAAAATAAAGTAATTCCAGATGAATTTGGACAGGTGCTAGGCTACTGAATCCTTTTCTGTGTAAATTTCGACAACCCTTTCCCTATATGACAACTGAAACATGCTTGTTTTATTTTGTGACAAATTAATTGAATTTCAACATTTTTTTAATGATATTTTACCCCAAATAAAGCAGGATGCTACTGTAGACAAAAAGGGCTACTGAGAATAAGGGAGTAGGTTTAGGGTGTCATTCTAAGTTGGGAGCTGTGCAGCGAGATGTCTGTTTAAATTAGTTTTAAACCTATGCATGTTGGTACTGTCGGGGAAACAGTGGGCAGGGAGGGAGTTCCAGAGGCCAGCAGCATGAGGAAAGAATCTATTGGAGTAGAAGGCTCTCCGGCATCTGGGGACCTCCACAGTGAATGGATGGTATTTAGCTGATTGTCGAGTTCGTCTAGTGAATTTACGTCGTGGTGGCACCAGAGTAGCCAGTTCATCGGAGCATAATCCATTAAAATATTTGTAAAACAAGCACAAGGATGCTACATTGCGACGATGGGACAGGGGCTGGAGCTTTGTTGACAGTGAGGGACCTATTAAGTTGGCAACTCTTTTTTGGTCCTTGTCAAGGAGGGAGAGACTAGTGGATGATGCACCAGCTCAGATGTGGCAACAATACTCCATGCATGGGCGGGTGGTGGCTTTGTAGAGATACAGGATAATGTCAGGTGTGAGGAGTTTACTAGCACAGTAGAGGGAGCCCACTTTCTTTGCTGCAGCCTTGGCAATGACTTCAATATATTTGTTCCAATTCATGTGACCTGTGAATGTTAGGCCGAGGAGTTTGAATGTTGAACTCTCAGGTAGGGTGTTATTTGCCATGACAATCGGTGGTTGGAGAGGTTTCTTGTAGTCATTGAAGGAAAGGAGCTTTGTCTTTGCGGCATAGAAAATTACCAACCATTTATGACCCCAATCCACTACAGCCTAGAGGTCATTTTCTAAAGATTCAGCCATTGCCTCGGATATGATCATGTCCGTTTTGCCAACATGACGAGAGTAAAGCGTGAATTGAATTGAATCTCAGACAAAGACCATGTTAATAACGAAGAAGTTAAGCAGTCGGGCCAGACGAAGATCTATTTACCACAGTAAAAAAGATGAAAAATGATCATCAGGTCCTGTAAAGACAATCCTGCAAGGAACCGTACAGGGAAGACGAAGGAGGTGTAAACAAAAAACAGGGTGGGAGGAAAACATTAAGGAGTGGACAGGGCCTGTGCAGAGGAACAAGGGTCTTGGGTATGACCTTAAAAGACATCCAATGGTGAGGCCTTCATTTGAGAGCTATGAGGAATGTGGAGTTGCCCCTTGATTACCATTGCTCCCAGGTTCACTCTGGCCCAGAGTGGTAGTACCTGTAAAGGCCCCATCTATGGGTCAAATAGAACCTACTGGCGCTACCAAATCAGGCTGTCTGAAGTTATTGACTTTCTGACTCAAAATGCACCAAACATTGATGTTTTATTGTTTTTTTTTCTCCTTTGCAAAACTCAATCATGTTCTGCAAAATCCAAAACAAAAAACAACAATTTACCTCCCTCCCCTCTTCTTCCCTCTCCCCTCTTTCTCCCCCCACCTTTCACTCAGCCAAACACCATGAATAAAAACTTAAACATATAAAGAACTTGAAGTATAAAAACTTCACCAAAATGACCATATTCGGCATTAAATGACCTGAAAAGGGTTGATATGCCATGAAACAAAAACAACCAGAATAACATGTTCAAGAAGGTAGAAAAGCGTGAGAGCTGGAGAAAATTGGTTGCCAGGTTATGTTTGGCGTCAACATGGTCATCGAATGGTCATCGAATAACATATGAGATGAGATGAGAAAGATACAAAATGGTATTCGCAGTGAGATAACTACGATGGAATATTAGGTATTATATCTTCTCTTAATGGGATAAACTAATTTTTCTCACTATAATAATAATACATATTGTATTAAGTATTCGTTATTGTTCTGCTCTGGATTTAATAAAACTTCACTGTTTTTTAATACTTGTTTTCTCCCTTTTTTTTTAGAATGCAAACATTAAATTATTATTTACTCATTATGATTTCTCAAATCTTTCACTGGGTTGGTAGGCAGGTTACTGGTCTGTAGTTGCTTAGGATCGTTCCCTTTTCACTATTTTTCTGTACTAATATAGTTCTTCCTTTAGTCATCTGTAGAAGGGCCTATTTCCTAATGCGGCAAATTGTCCTTGCTCCTTGGTCATACACTGATCAATCAGCTTGCGGGGTGTATTTATTTCAGCTGTCCTCTGAGGATCTACTTTGGATCCTTTTGACAATAGCAAGAGTCATCAGAGCGACTGCGACAAGCAACCAAGAAGGACACATCCTCTCCCTCTCTCTCCTGTCTGGATCTCCTGGATTTCCTGAGCCTATCTTTCTTCACTCAGAGATAAGCTGCTCGTAGACTTTCGGCAGTCAAAGAACTTTCTTTCCTTTGCTTTCTTCATTTGGACAGTCCTAAAATTTGCCGACCAATGCGTAACGGTATAGATATTATTACATAAGCCCTTTTGTTTTGTTAAAAAAGAGCTAGGTTTCCTTCGTGTGATGATAGAAGCAACAATTAATAATATATATAGATACATTAAAAAGATGACAACCGCCGGATGCCGAAACCCGGGATTGAACCAGGGACCTTTAGATCTTCAGTCTAACGCTCTCCCAACTGAGCTATTTCGGCTGTCGAGCTTATTGCTTTCTTCCGCATTTTTACCGTATTCACTGGCAGTTTGTGCTAAAATTTTGCTGCTATTTACTGGTTATGTATTGTAACACGATCCCCACCTCTCATCCGTTTTCTCTCTTTTTCTTTCTCTCTCTCTCTCTCTTTTTCTTTCTTTTTTATATACCCCTCTCTCTCTCTTTCTCTCTCTCTCTCCTTTTCTTTTTCTTTCACTCTCTCTCTCTCTCTCTCGCGCGCGCTATATGACGCAATTCGCTGCAGACAATATATTAGCGTAGTAGTTTAACGAATTCGGAATTAATATTGCAGTCACTTCAATCTTCATCAAGAACTCTTCAATGAGGCTCGCCGGTATAGAAGGACTTTTGGTAATAAATTATGGGCACTTTTTCCTAATACTCCGCCAACTGTTTTCCTCAACTTTTATTTATTTTATTTTTTATTTTTTTACTGAGAATTTTTTTATTTTTTCGGTGTACAATTCCCAATCATGTCGCTGGAGAATTCCGTGTTTTTTTTTTAAATTTTCAAATTAACGGCATAATTGTACACAGAAAAAAGAAAAAAAATGGAACGTAAAAAAGGTGAAGAAAACATGGGTGGTGGTGTATTACGAACAAACAACAACATGCAACATGGTCAAAAAGTGGGTGATCAGTTTACGTTAAATTTATATAGGAAACTGATCCCCCATCATAAAATCTAAAATATTTCAATTTCTTTCAAAAACAAAAAAAAAACATGGAATTCTCCAGCGATATGATAGGTAAATTGTACAACGAAAAAAGAAAAAAAACATTCGTGTGATGACCATTTTCGTTTTACTTACTACAATATTTTAAGATAGTTTAAGATGAGGTTGGATGAATTCAGAGAAAGTGGTAGGAGGGAGAAATTGAGGGGGCACTTTTGGGAGTTATCAAATGAAATATTTAACAGAATTTGATCTGGATATCGATACTGTACTAAGAGTTTAATTTTTTTTTAACAGTTAAATTGAGAAGATAGTTAAAGGGGAGATGCACAAGGAGGCATAATAAACAAACAAACAAATAATAATAATAATAATAATAATAATAATAATAATAATAGTAATAGTAGGCTTGTTGCCACTCGGCCCCCAGAGGGGACCAATGGCCCTTATCAGCGGGAAATTGGTGGTAGGTGGCTGTTGCGATACTGCAAGGTCATCAGTGGTGATGAACGAAAAGAAGTGGAGCATACTGGAAGTCTGAGGAGACTTGTTGTCACTCAGACTCCAGGGAATACCACAGGTTGTTGGCAGTGGGCGATCACTGACGATGATCAGTGTGATAACTCCTAGTGAGTAAATAATAATAATAATAATAATAATAATAATAATAATAATAATAAATAAGACAAGAAAGGAAAAGTGGGAAGAAAAACAACTACATGGACGCTTTATAAGACTCACAAGCGATGAAGCCAATGAAAACAGCTGGGCATGGCTAAGAAAAGGAAACCTGAACAGAGAAACGGAATCTCTGCTGACGGCCGCACAGAACAATGCGATTAGGACAAACTTTATTAAAGCAAAGATAGATAAAACCCAGGAAAACAGCAAATGCAGATTGTGTGGACAAAGAGACGAAACGATAAATCATATAATAAGTGAATGCAGCAAGCTAGCACAAAGGGAATACAAGAACAGACATGACAGCATGGGGAAAGAAGTACACCGGGAAATGTGCAAACAACTGAATTTCGAATATGCAAGAAAACGGTACAAACACAAACCAGAAACTGTACTAGAAAACGAAAAACACAAAATCATATGGGATATGAATGTACAAACAGACAAACCCATAACAGCAAGGAGACCGGATATGATAATAATCAACAAGAAAGAAAAATCCTGCAAAATCGTGGACTTTGCCGTTCCAGCAGACCACAGAGTGAAGATCAAAGAGACGGAAAAGAGAAGCAAATATACTGAACTTGCCAGAGAACTGAAAGGAATATGGAACATGAAGAAAGTCAGTATAACACCAATAATCATAGGAGCACTAGGAACAGTCCCCAAAAACATGGAGAAAAGACTAGGAGAAATAGGAATCAAAGGGATAACTGAGACCATACAAAGGACAGTAATGATCAAAACAGCTACAATCCTGAGAAATGTCCTTGAATGCGGAAACCAACCCACATAAGCAACGAATGGAGAACAAACACATGGAAGCACAAAACAACAGAACCGGGGAAAATACAACCGCACGAGAGAGGCGCAAGCATAATCTGACGCCACGAAAATTATGGACAGAGGGTGTAGGAGGGAAAGCGCAAAACCAGACCTCCACTGGAAGAGTGCGGACAGCTCTGGGACCTTGGGAAGGCTTGTTGCCACTCGGGCCCCAGAGGGGACCAATGGCCCTTATCAGCGGGAAATCGTTGGTAGGTGGCTGTTGCGATTACCGCAAGGTCATCAGCGGTGATGAACGAAAAGAGGTGGAGCATACTGGAGGCCTGAGGAGACTTGTTGTCACTCAGACTCCAGGGAATACCACAGGTTGTCGGCAGTGGGTGACCACTGACGATGACCAGTGTGATAACTCCTAGTGAGTAAATAATAATAATAATGGTAATTTAGTACTTGCCTGTGAAACAATAGATGACCTCATTGTTAAGTTAAATATTTGGAGGAATGCTCTGGAAAATAAAAGTCTGAGAGTGAACGTTACCAAAACCAAAGTGATGATCAGTGATTGTAGTGTTGAAAAGCTCTCCAACCGAGAAAAGTTCCTCTCTTCTGTTTGTGCAAAGGGAGTCGGGTGCAACTCAATTTTATGTGGTACTTGCAAGCATTGGGTACACAAAAAATGCAGTGGAATTACTGGTAGCTTAAGAGATGATAACCAGTTTATTTGCAAGTAGTATAAAACAATGGACGGAGATGAGGAGTCAGATGTGGAGAAAATATATCTAGATGGCGAAGCTATTGATATTGCTGTTAGCTTCGTTACACCAATGGAACACAGGAAGAAGCTGGTATTAGTCTGATTACCAGTTATGAGTGGATGGAGTAAGTTACCACTATTGACCAAGAGTAGAGTCTATTAGGCATGTGTACCCAGTGTGATGCCATATAGAAGTGAAACCTGACTAGTGACATTTTGAGGACATGCGTTGCGTGGAGAGAAATGATATGAGAATGATACGATACATGTGTAATCTGAGTTTTAAGGACAGTCTTAGATCAGATAAGCTCAGAGAAAGAATAATTTGGATAGTACAGGAAGATGTGTGCAGAACAGTGGACTTCGTTAGTATGGTCACATTGAAAGAATGGATGAGAGTTCTTGAATTATTAAATGTAGAACAGTTGAGATAGCAAGATCAGTTGGCAGAGGAAGGCTAAGGAAAGCATAAAAAGTGATAAGAATTGATTTAAAAGAAAGAGGGATACATAAAGAACTAGCCATAGATAGGTTAGTCTGGAAATCAATTTCTAAAAGCCGTCCAACACATGCCAGCATATAAAACCGTCCTTAAACCGAATATAATGATTTCGATACGAATAGAAAAGAGAAAAGATCAAAGGTAACTTGGTTCCCAACCTCAGTTGGGTGATGGTAGAGACAGATTCCATGAGCAGATCTTGGGGTTTTGTTGGTATCGCATAAGAACAAAGTGTAGTATATGTTCTGATACTACACTTCATCTTATCCGTCCTCGATCATTGAAAGAGAAATCCTTCTAAATCGAGGCAATTTTTATTTTTATTCCAATTCAAAGTGTTTTTTTAGGAGCTGTCTTTTCCTCACATGTTTTAATGTGTCTTACTTTACCCTCGTGGGGAGACAAGTAAATAGAAACAGGTTCTGTTATTTATTTACACCTAAAGTAACGTGCGGACTCACATGTGTTCAAATGAACTTTGGCCTTGGAAGCGTTGTTGTAAATTATATTCTTAACCCTCCCCTGGATGAACTCGTCCGTCAGACTTTCTTTTGTTAAGCACAATACTATTGAAATCCCTCTCCACTGTGTAAAACCTTTACGAAAGGTTGGTCTTTTATTATTCTCCGTCTCACTACAAGCGTGAACGTTGTTAAGGATAGGTTATTATCAAACGAATGCCAATGTCTATCCTTATAAAATTAATTAATTTCATTCGACAACTTCTTAAGACAATGAAGCTGAAAAGTTAGTAAAGATTGGAAGTTCACAGAGTCCAAGGATCATTCCTGAGTTTAATAGATGTTTTTTTATGTGAGAAAAAAATTGAGTCCATGTGTTCATTTCGGCTGGCGCTGTTTGCGTTTAAGTGTCTGTAAATAGACATGTAGATGTGTGTGTCTGTGTATATTAGCGTGCCTGTTTTGTTAGTGAAAGAGTGTATATGCATAAGCGTGTCTTTTTTGGTTAGTGAGAGAGTGTGCGAGTGTGCGAGTGTGTTTAGTTCCTAAATCTATTTATTTATCTGTATAATGCGGTTCGCCGTAGACAATATATTATCACGGGTGTACACTCTCTATAAAAGATAACAGAAGAAAAATATGATTCGCCAGTGTTTGCACTAATGTTCATATTCATATAAAATAACATCTCAATTGGTGAAGTTATGCAAAACATCTCAGCCTGGAAAGTTTAAAAAAAGAAATAAATAAAAAACGTATCAATCGGTAAGAAAGAAGAAAAGGAAAAAAAGAAGAAAGCGTCTAATTGAAATTTCTTTCCAAATTCATTTTAGACGGTGGGGGTCTAACTTGCTAAAACAATTCAAGTTTTTACTTGAATTGTTTTGTCCAGCAATTTTTTACTCACTACTATTGCGTGATAGGATGAACATTTATATATACAAAAATACATTGGTCTTTATTATATAGCGCAGGATAGCTGTTCACTGACAATTTAAAAATGTGTTTAAGATTGGAGGAATTTAGTAACAAATTGTGAAAATGAAGCAACACGTATTAAACGCAATGCAACAATACATTAAAAAGATGACAACCGCCGGATGCCGAAACCCGGGATTGAACCAGGGACCTTTAGATCTTCAGTCTAACGCTCTCCCAACTGAGCTATTTCGGCTGTCGAAAGTAGACATTTCTTCTCCATTTTTACAGCATTCTTTCTTAGTTTGCGCTATCATTTTGCTGATATTTACTGTATATGTATTGTAAAACGACCTCCACCCTCGTCCGTCTTCTCTCTCTCTCTCCCTCTCTCTCTCTCTCTCTCTCTCTCTCTCTCTCTCTCTCTTTCTCGCAATATGATGAAATTCGCTGCAGACAATATATTAACGTAGTAGTTTAACGAATTCGGAATTAATGTTGCAGTCACTTCAATCTTCAATAAGGCTCGCGAGTATCGAAGGTGATGAATTTGGGCGTTTGTTCGTAATACACCACCACCCAAAGTTTTTTCTTTTTTTTTCGGTGTACATTAATTACCAATCATATCGCTGGAGAATTGCGTGTTTTGGGGAATTTTAGTCAAATTAGCGGCATGATAGATAATTGTACACATAAAAAAGAAGAAAAAAATTGCTCATAAAAAAGGTGAAGAAAACATGGGTGGTGGTGTATTACGAACAAACAACAACATGCAACATGGTCAAAAAGTGGGTGATCAGTTTACGTTAAATTTATATAGGAAACTGATCCCCCATCATAAAATCTAAAATATTTTTTAAAATTTGTCTAAAAAACATGGAATTCTCTAGCGACATGATAGGTATTAGTACCGAAAAAAATTTTTAAATATTGGGCAGTAAAAAAGTTGAGACGAACGAGTGGTTGAGTATTACGAAGAAGCGTCACATTATAAATAGACAAAATTCAAACTTAGTTCTCTTTCCTTCTCTGTATGGCGCTTATACTTATATATCTACTAGCAGAGTTACCCGGCGTTGTCCGGGGTCATAAAAAATAGAAGAGATTAAAAAGTGTGTTACATATTTATATTAAAACTAGAGCTTCTCTCTATCTATCTCTTCCAATCCGTCTCTCTATCTTTCTCTCTTTCTCCCTTACCCATTTTTCCAATTCCCTCTCCTTCATCTCTCTTTCACCTCCGCCCAGCCTATTTCTATTTCTTGTTTCAATGTATTGAAAATAATAATAATGTAAGCTATTCACCTGAGCTTTCAGTTTTAAAGTTATTGCTCCCGGGCAACACCGAGTTCTCCTTCCTTTCTCAAAATCTACTGAAATCTATATTTGTTTTAATTTATTCCAGGACAAAGCATTTTTATTTATATCTTAATAACATAATCAAACCTATATTTACTTTTTTGTATTCCCGGGCAACGCTGAGTTTCTTGTTTTCCCCTTCTCTATCAAGCATATACCACACAGGAAATGTGCTACTGTACTATTTCACACACCCGCTCTATCTAGGATATTGAGCACTGACTCCGAACAATGCAGAGTTTCTTTTCTGGTATGCAATAGTACGAGGCCTGTCTAAAAATTATCCGACCTTAGGCTAGAACAAATTTGTCAAATACGCGATGGAGTTGAGACCCTAATCCTTTTCAAGATAGGCTTCTTGTGCTTGCACACACTTAGCCCAACGATCCATCCACTGCCGGAAACACCTCTGGAAGTCTTCTTTTGGAATGGTGTTCATCTGTGCCGTCGCGTTCCGCATTCTCTTTTTTCGCACCCTCTCAACAACAGCTGCACTCTGAACAGTTTGGAGCCTGCCAGAACGCTGGTCACTCTCCGCTGATGTGCGGCCATTTTTGAATCGGCTGAACCACTACTTAATTTGTGTTACATACCGCATCTTTTCCAAACACCTGCTGAATCTAACGCGACGACAGTGATGGATACCATCCCAAAAGAAGACTTTCAGAGGTGTTTCCGGCAGTAGATGGATCGGTGAACTAAATGTATGCAAGCACAAGGGGCCTACTTTGAAGGGGATTAGGGTCCCAACCCCGTTACATATTTGAAATATTTTTTCTTGCCGAAAATCGGATACTTTTTAAACAGGCCTCGTATAACAAAATGCATTGAAAATCTTTCTCCCGGGCAATTCAGCACTTTAAAACACCTGCTCTATCTAGGATATTGAGTACTTTGGATTAACCTATATACTTACCAAATACAATACAGTATTATTACTATTATCTGCTCCTGGGCAACACCGAATTAACAAAATATAGAGAAGTTCTTTCTCCCGGGCAACGCTGCATTTAAACACATCTGCTCTATCTAGGATGGGTAGCACTTTTGGATTACTATATACAACTAAACAAATGTAATACTGTAATCATACATTCATTGCTCCCATTTAGAGCGCTACTCAAATCACCCAAATAAAATTAAGGATGCCTCCAGAGCACTACTAAAATCACCCTTTCCGAGTTTCTTGCCCCCCCCCCCCTCCTTAATCTAGAGAAAAGCTTAAGAAACGTTAAATAATGAAAATACCGAATCATTTCCGGACGGAATACATTGAAATTACATAACTTTCTTTCTAAATTATGGCCACCCCTTCCCGGCGAAATCTGCTCCATAGTCCCCTTAGAGGTGCACTGACAGATTCAGGAGCACTTCCATTATATTCCCCTGGTTAATTTTACATAAGAATACACTTTTAGATGTTATGTAGATTCTGTAACGTTTCTTTCTATAGGGCACACACACAAAGGCATTGATTTTTATATATAGCATATACATACAGTCAGAAGTATATATATATATATATATATATATATATATATATATATATATATATATATATATGTTTTTTTTTTCATTTCGTTAAAGAAGGAAATATTCCAAAATCTTTGTGTACAACTAGGCAGAGATTTTCATTGTTTGATGACTACATGGACTGGTATGTTGCATTCGATTTAAAACGCTGGCTTGTATTTTCTACTGAAATAACGTTACCGGATCAGCGTCCAGATATTGTCATTTGGTGCGTTAATTTGAAAAAAAGTTTTGTCGTTGAATGAACAGGTTTATTTGAGGAAAATTTTGACTGGCCACACCAGCGCAAGTTGGAAAGATATAAAGATCTACGAGAACAATGTGTAAGAAAAGGCTGGAAAACCATTGTATTGCCTATCGAAGTCGGATGCCGAGGTTTTATTCCAAACTAACTCAACCTCCACGTTTTTTTAATAATCTTGGTCTTTCTCCATCAGACGAGAAAAAAATACATAAAGAAAATACAAGACAAGGCTCTATCTGCATCATCGTGGATATGGCAATCCCACAGAGTGACAATTATCCAACAAAGTTTGGTAGTATTGTTATAATTGTGTTACTAAGGACCTGAACGTTACCTACACGTAGTTCAGCCACGAATGTAAAATGTGCAAAGGTCAAAAACCCGATGTAAGGAAATCAACCCGTACTCCATAAAAATGAATAACACATCGTTTTTTTTGTTTTGTTTTACGGCATATCAACCCTTTTCAGGTTATTTAATGCCGAATGCAGTCATTTTGGTGAAAGTTTTTATGCTTCAAGTTCTTTTAATATCTGTTTCTATTTAACCCATAGTTGGGACCCTAACAGGTACTACCACTCCGGGTCAGGGTGGACCTGGGAGCAATGGTAATTAAGAGGAGGCTCCACATTCCCCAAAGTCCGTAAGCCGGATCTCACCATCGGATGTAGTTTAAGGTCATATCCAGGACCGGGAGTAGGGTAGGAAAAATAAAAAAGGGGAGGGAGAAAGGGAGAGGGGCTGTTGTTTTTGTTTTTGGTTTTGTAGAACATAATTAAGTTTTACAAACAAAAAAACAAAAAACGTCAATGTAGGTGAATTTCGTCTCAGGGAGCCACAGGGCAGCCTGATCTGGTATCACCAGGAATAACACATCGTATCACGAATTATAAACATATATTGTATAAACAACCAAGACAAATTAACAATACATAAGTATGTCTTTTTTTCACAAGATCAACTAATATTCTACGCACAAACGGAGTTATCTATAAGAGGCTGGTTTTTGTTATTCCGAGAAAGTTGATCAGAATTAAAAGTTCAAATTAGCAATTAAGAAGGCTTTATGAAAATGAAAATATGAAATTTTGTTTTCTTACAAAATTTGAGGAACACAAAATGGGAAGTCCTCCTCCTCCCACGGGAGATCGAGATATGAAGGCAAATGTGTTAAAATCGCGGGGAACGATTGAATGAGATCATTTAACACGACAATATAAACAATATGAAAGTTTGATTTAGGACGAATTAATATAGTATTTCTTTTTTTGTTTTTTGTTTTTGTCCTTATACAACATACATACATACATTTTTGGTTTGACGGCGAAGGGAAGGATATTTTAACAGAATTTTAGATTCTGTGGTCCGTTCTTAACGAGATGTTTTTAGGGTCCCGAGATATACGCGTTCTCGACGTTGGAGAGGTCATTTGATTGACTGGTCTGTCGTAATCAATTTTGTTGGACCAGAGTTTTCTTTTGTGACCAGTAGACAGCCGTATTAAATGCCACTGTATTTCTTAAGCGTTAATTTTCGAATTCCACTTTTCCTATTTTTTGATTTTGCGTGCGGTATAAATTGTCTGAATATGACAGCGGAGTGGGCTGTCAATTTCAGAGACGTCCGCTCTCCACGCCGGTCCGGGACATTCTCCTGTGCGGGGATAAATTGTTTGAAATGACAACGGGGTGGGCTGTCAATTTCAGAGACGTCCGCTCTTAACGCCGGACCTTCTACTGTGCTTCTTCTCGCTTCGATTTTCCCGCTCTCCTGTGCATAGCTACAGTATTCTCTCATTTAATTGGTTGAATCCTCCGCCCCCGCAAATGCGTGGGCTGACTTATGAAAGCCTGTCTGTCAAGCTTCCTGTTGACCCACTTTTGACAAACGTCGCCGTCTGCACCCCCTTTCTGTATCCGTAGGGGAACATGTGCCGACAAGTCCCCTGCCCCTGCTTTTTATGCTTTATGGGGCAAAATATGTAGATATAACAGTATCCTGAGATACTGCTGGGGCGCGCAGGAGTTAGTGGTAATGCTTCGAACCCGAAACCATGTCTGAACCCAGAGTCATCATTTGATGATTTTTTGTTGGAAGCAATGCTGCTATACAAGCAACAGTTATTATATAAACATTTTATGAATGTATATTAATGTGAAAAATATATAAACTTTTTACCCCCTTAGTTTCTCAGGGTGTTTACACGTAATTGCACATACCACTTCGTGAAACACTGAAAAAGCAGATAAACATGTTAAAAAGTGACAACCGCCGGATGCCGAAACCCGGGATTGAACCAGGGACCTTTAGATCTTCAGTCTAACGCTCTCCCAACTGAGCTATTTCGGCTGTCGGGATTAGATAATTCGTTCACAATTTTAAACTAGTCCTTAGTTAGTTTGCGCTAACATTTCACAGTTATTTTTTTATCAACAAAGAAAAAAACAGCCAAAACAATCGAAATTCGTATTGGAAACTTTTAATTGCATAATTGTATGTGCAACTTTAAAAAGAGTTTATTATCGTTTGTCTCTTCGAAGTGAGCGAAGCCTGGTTTTTCTTTATCTTTAAAATAAAAACAAACAAAAATAACAGTCAAAACAATCAAAATTCGTATTGGAAACGCGTACTTTTAATTGTATAATTGTATGTGCAACTTTAAAAAGGAGTTTATTATCGTTTGTCTCTTCGATGCGGGCGAAGCCTTGTTTTTATTTAAAATAAAAACCAACAAAAAAAAAACAGCCAATATGTGCAACTTTAAAAAGAGTTTGGAAATTTTAATTCTTAGCCATTTTGGCAGTGAGTGAGAGGGGGGATCTGCTCTTCCCGCCTCTGTATCTGCTTGGCCATTTGGGTGGTGGGGGAGGTCTGCACTTCCTTTTTTTAGACTAATCTTGTTGCCTCTCCGAGAGCTTCGTCCTTTCATTTCCTTCGGTGCCCAGCTGCCCTCCCAGCTCCAGCTTGACATATTCAGCATCGTTGTCATGTGTGACGCCTGCCCTTCCCCCCTTTCCTCGGGGTTGGCATTGGTGTTAGTAGTCCGACTACAGGGGAGGGGGATTACCTGCACTGAGTGTATCGGGAAACCCGAAGGTCAAGGCCATTTCCCCTTTTCTTCGAGCCAGCCCCTTTTGCGCCTTTTTCAAATCAGTAGCAACCTAGAACAGAGTCTGAGGTGGACATGTTTCTGGCCTGCTCTCCGTCGTGCAACGTTAAACTTTTATAGGACCGTTCTCTGGAAAAAAACCCTTTTTTGGAAGAAAACTCTTTGGGAAGGCACGAGGCAATTTTTATATGGAAGAAAACCCCTTTGAAGAAGGACCCCTTTTTTTTTTTAGACAACTATCCTTTAGAAAAGGATCGTTTTTATTGTGGATTTGGACTAAAGTACCCAACAAGAACTTTTTAACCCTTTGAGGGTTTAAAATCAAAGAGGAGGACGGATCGTATTCGCAGATTTCAGGCGAAGAAATCCCAAAAACTGTTACCCTTTGAAAGGAGGTAGGAGACTGGAACAAAATAGGAACCTTTGATTTCCTTCTAAGGACAATTTTTGTTATATTTGTATGATTTCTTTTCAGTAAGACGTCTTCTTCTCTTTTTATGTATATTTGTTGTTAAGGCGAGACATTATTTTAATCGCCGGTATTTATTGTTGCCAAAGGCAATAATCTTTTTGTACGGATCTTTCGATCAACCCTGGTATTTTTGGCATCGTTTGGGACGATAATATTTATTGGAGTAACTTGTTTTTTCTCCTATTGTCGTCTGAAACGGCAAGCCTCTTTTTGGGAATAGTCTTTTGAAGAGACTCCATTTTTTCCTTATTTCATTGTATTTTTATTTTAATTTAATTGTTTACTTGGGTTAACTTGTTTTAGCCCCGCTTTGGGTAACAAAAGCAGTTAACTAGTCCTTTTTTTGTGAATAAACCGTATTGAATTGTATCTCCGGGTATGTTTTTTTAAATTTTGCTCCCTTTTTTGTCTTTTTTTTTTATTCCCACTTTTTTTAAGTTAACAAGGTGACGACCCCGAAAATTCCGTCAAGAGTTTATTTTCGTTTGTCTCTTCGATGTGGGCGAAGCTCTGTTTTTATTTGAGATAAAAATAAACAAACAAAAAAAGAGCCAAAACAGAAAAACAACAACAAAAAACAAATGGCTGCAATTGTGTAACGATACGACTTAATTAATTATACCTTTGGTCGGATCTCTTCGTCGTCGATAGCTCTGCCGTGGGTTTATCTTCCTTCGTCTAGTGGCCTACTGTTTGTTGGCGTGGAGCGGTCACCTGAAACTGAAAGTTCTCCCCAGGGAAAAAAAGACTTCGACGATAACTTCAGAGAGTCGTGAACAATTTATTGATCCGGTCTTCTTTTACTCAGTCGGGAGAGAGTGGTCGGTTAATGTGCTTCTGTTTCCTCTTTTCTATAGTTAATTTCTATCTTCTTCTAGATGAGGCGAGATGTCGATTTCTGTCTCATTTTTAGATACGCCGCCTTCAATTAGTTTCGTCTACATCTCTGGGACAAATTCGACCGTTTTCTCGACGTTGTCGCCTCGGGCTCCCATCGCAGACTCATCGCTTCTGCATCCTTTTGCCTCGACTTCCACTGGCGAACTCATCCAAAAACTAATCTCTCACACAAATATGAATGACGTCATCTGATGTACACGTGTTATCGTCATGCCAAAACATTCGTTCATTCATGTTGTCTAACCTTTTTTTGACCCTAACATTTCCTCTCGGGCGGCATACATCAAAATTTGTTATGACTTTACAAAATGAGTCACTATGATACATAGTTGTTTGTCCCAAAATCACATATGCCCTTAAATTGTACTTAATCCTATTTTCTTCACAATTCATACCAGTCGCTCTACACACTTTAAAATACAGGGCCAGTCATAATCTAACAATTGCACGAAATGGAAAAAAGGAGTGGCACCTTGTCCATGCAATGACGGACCGAAATTAGAAAATAATCTAATAAATTGTGGATGTTGCAAGAAATGGTATTATCCTAAGTGTGTCGGTTTGGATGGACTCACAAAGTCGAAATGTGTAAGAATAAAGGAATGGAGATGTCTAGGTTGTTTTGAATTTGGAGGAAAAAGAAATGAAAATTTAAAAATTACTGGAACGTGAAATGGTGAAAAAAGTATGAAGAACGTAATAAAAAAAGAAACTACGAACTTCATACCGGATATAATAAAAAAAATTGAGTTGTCTCTAACAAACAGTTTGTTGGAACAAAAGAAAGAATTGAATAAAATTTGGGCTTATATAGCAAAAAAGGGTCAGAAAGAAATAATTGAAAGTACATCAGAAATGGCATTTAAAAAAGTCTAAACATAATAGAAACAAATAATTTAGAACAAAAACAAACGTACTAACAACGTCATAATTTCTAATATGAAAGAAGAAAAAGAAGAAAACCTAAATGAAAGGGTTTTCTGTTTGATAAATAAAGAGAAGGGAATACCACAAAAAGACATCATCAGAATGGTTAGACTTGGAAAACAATTTAATAACAAAGACCGATTGATAATGGTTTCACTAAGACATGAGGAAGATGCAAACTGGTTGCACAATTACAAATTTGGTAGAAAAATACAAAATGAAAAAAAAAAACTTATATGGATAAATCTAGATTTGACGACAACAGAAAGTGAAGCTGCTTTCGAAAAAAGGAAGCAGATAAGAGAACGAAAAGAAAATGGTAAAAGCAAAACCACTGAGAATAAAAAAACAACAACGAAAAAGCGTCCAAGAAAATAAATTTAAATGAGTAACGAAAAATAGACATCATTTGAAAATACTGTATGCTAACGCAAACTCATTGAGAAACAAAATAACGGAACTAAAATTGATTGCTAACAAATATAAAATAATTTGTATTACAGAAACACATTTGTCTACGGGAAGCGTAGAAGAGGCAGAGTTGGCAATACCAAATTTTAGATTAATACGGGAAGATAGAAAAATAATACAAAGTTTGGGGGTCTGCTATTTATGTACATAATGTGTTAAAGGCTTTGAGATTGGATTGGTTTGATAAAACTGAATCTTTGGCGTTAAGAATAATCGATGCGAATAACAGAGTTTTCGTCGTAGTATGTATATACAGATCTCCGAATTTGTCCATAGAGGAAGATTATAGATTAAAAGAACAAATTAGTGAGATACCATTTACATCAGATGAAACTGAAGATATTATAATGGTCGGGATTTCAATTTGCCAAATGTAAATTGGACCAAGGATTTAGTTGTGTCTCCTATGAATTCAATTAGTCAACACTTTAGAATGCAGAATGAATATTTGGAGTTATTTACAACAAACGGTTTGCATTGGTATATAGAAGAAGATACTAGATATAAACTAGTGAGAAATAGAAAACGGTACATTGGATCAGATTTTTTCAAATAATGAATGCATAATAGAAGATGTAAGTTTGAAAGCACCGTTAGGTAAACCTGAGCATGCATGTATTGAAATCGAAGTTAAAATGACGGCAGAGTTTGGTTATATAAACTGAAAACAGAGCAACTGGTCTAAGATTACAAAAGATTTTGTGTCAGAGAAAGGAGAAAATATCGATTGGAATTATATCTCGAGAACAACTGATGTCAATGAAATGTGTGAGGAATTAAATGGAAAGATAAAATCTATAATAGAAAATATTCCAGAAGTTCTTATAAAATTCTCCAAACAAGGGGATCCATTAAAATAATACCTTGGGACAGTAATCGTCTATCTCGTAAAAGGAAAGGAAAAGATAAAGCTTGGAGGAAATTTGGAATTATACCAAGTATGGAATATTATCAAAATGCTCTAAGTAAACAAAATGAATATGAAACACTAGAAGTAAAAGAAAAGTTGAAACACGAAAATAAAATTGTTAGAAATATTAAATACAATTGTAAACCATTGTTCAAATATGTTAAAGCAAAAACTAAAATTCAAAAAAGCGTGAGTACAGTAAGAGATGATGAGACAGGGGATTTAACAGATACGCCAGTAAAAACAGCTGGTGTACTAGCAAGTTTTTTTTCAATCTGTTCATTCTTTTGAAGAATTTGGTCCACTACAGGAGAGTTGTTATGGGGAGGGTCCAACAAAAATTATTGATGAACTAAAAATAGAACCTAAAGACATAACACTATTACTATCCAATTTGGATGTTAGTAAAAGTATGGGACCTGATGAAATTCATCCTAAAATATTGAAATACTTATCATAAAATAAAGGATTTATCAATGCAATAACCAATTTGTTTAGGAAATGTATGGAATATGAAGAGATTTCATATATTTGGAAAACAGCTATAGTAATACTGCTACATAAAAAAGGTTCGATACATTTAAAAAGTAATTACAAACCAGTTTCTCTAACATGTATTTTGTGTAAGGTATTTGAAAAATAATTAGAAACCACATATTAAATTTATAAAGGATGATATAAATTGTAACCAACATGGCTTCTTCCATGGTAAAACAACATTATGTAATATTTTGGAAATTTATAAATGAATATTTTATGGAGGAGAATAGTGTTGATATCATATATTTGGATTTTAGCGAAGCATTTGATATGGTATCTCATTGTTTACTAGTGAAAATGAAAAATTTTGGCATTACTGACAAAATGGTAAATATGTGAGGGATTGTGAGGGATTTTTTGAAGGATAGATCTATGAAGGTAAAGGTTGGAAACAATTATTCTGAATCACAGTACATATCCTTCAGGGTTCCATAGGGTTCAGTATTCAGTCCTTTGTTGTTTTTGAGATTCATAAATGACTGACCTAATAATATAAATTCAGAAATAGAACTGTTTGCTTATAATGTTAAACTACTTGTGAGACCTTTATCAAAGGAAATAACACAGATGGATCTAAATTAATTATCATATTGGGAGGACATTTGGAAATTGGGATTTAACATAGACAAATGTAAAGTACTACATGTAGGATACAGGAATGTTGGAGTTTAATATGTACTAAACAACAGAGAAATCAAAGAAGATGGAGAGTGCGATTTGAGAGTGGGGTTTGATAATACATTTAAGGCAAATAATCATATTTTGACCATTGTATCGAGGGAAAATAGAATGATCGGGTGGATGGTTAGGAATATTATTTCGAGGAAGACAAATATTGTGTTAAGGATATATAAAGCTCTAATAAGACCTCATATAGAATACTGTACTCAGACCAGGGCTCAAGCGATTAGATATGGAAATTGGAATGTAATATTAAAACTGGAAGGCATACAAAGAAGGGTGATAAAACTAATAAGTAAAGTAAAGGAGTGCAGTTACAGGGAGAGATGGGATACATTGGGATTGACTACTTTGCTGGAGAGAAGAATGAGAGGTGATATGATTGAAACTTTCAAAATAATTAATCGCATTTCTAACTATGGTGGGCATTTTTTTTTTTAGTATTTCTCCTAGATCTGGAAGGTTATGGTCAATGCAGTTTTCAAAAACTAGATCTGTTTACCAGTTAAGTTTTTTTGCTCACAGAGTAATATGTTTTTGGAATCAGTTGCCAGATTGGATTAAGAACATCAATAGCGTGGATCAGTTTAAGATGAGGTTGGATGAATTCAAAGTAAGTAGTAGGAGGGAGAAATTGAGGGGGCACTTGGGGAGTTATCAAATGAAATATTTAACAGAATTTGATCTGAATATCGATACTGTACTAAGAGTTTATTTTTATTTATTTATTTTTTTAACAGTTGAATTGAGAAGATAGTTCAAGGGGAGATGCCAAAGGAGACATAACAAACAAATAATAATAATAATAATAATAATAATAATAATAATAACAACAACAACAACATATTGCAGCCAGCATGCCCCTATATTATATATATATATATATATATATATAACGTAAAATATAATAACACGAAATTACATGATTGTCTACATCGGCATCTCCGCGGGTAACTGGAAACAACGCTTTTATGACCACAAACACTCTTTTAACAACCCAGAACTCAAGAACAAAACAGAGTTAGCTAAACAATGGTGGCTTCTGAAAAATGAGAACCGGTCCCCGGTGGTTTCGTGGTCAATACTATGCTTTTCGGATATCCAAAATGGATTTAGGCAGAGATGCAATTTATGTTTAGAGGAAAAAATAAGAATCCTAAAATACGACCGCAATAATCTTTTAAACAAACGCGATGAGTTGATGGCGAAATGCAGACATAAATGCAAATTTAAAATTACTAATATCTAATAATCTGATAGACCTCTAGATTTGTAACGGTGAGGATACCAAATAGATCAGTTACGGTAAACCCCCATAAATATTTACAATAATATCTGTTATGGACATGTAATTACTGACCTGGTGACATTAGTTATAGTTGTTTTTCGGATGTATGCACATACGATTGTAATTTAGGATATTCGTGTATTCAGAGTACTTACTTGAAATAGGATAGCCTTATATTTGCTTATATGTATGCATGCGCGTGCGGATGCACGTGCATGCATGCATTGGTGTATATGTATGTATGGTAAGAGTAGGTGAGTATATATAAGTACATATGTTTTTGTATGTATATATATGTGTAAGTACATGCATGTGTTTGTATATGTGCAGGCATGTATGTGTGTGTGTGTGTGTGTGTGTATGTGTGTGTATGTATGTATATCTTGCATATTTATTTTGTCAATATATGTTTATATTTAATTAACTCTTACCCCGGTTATTTAAAACTTTCCAGGCCGTATATATTATTTTATATATGTGTATGTGTATATATGTGTATACATGTGTGCAGGTGTATGTGTGCATGTATGGGCATGTGCGCGTATATGAGTATAGGTATGTGTGTACGTATGCGTATGACTGTGTATGGTTATATGTATGCGTGCATATGTGCATTTGTGTATGTCTATGTATACATGTATGTGTGTCTATTTTGCACATCTGTGTCTATGTGTGCATGTGCGTATATATGTGTGTATATGTATATGTGTGTATGTGTGTGTATGTGCATAGGTATGGATATGTGTGTGTGTGTGTAGGTATACATTCATTTAGCAAGGATGTTTTTTAGTGAATACTTAAAGACGAAACACATTTATCCTCGATGTCTTAAAATTTTTTAATTCAAGGTAGTAGGTATGGGTGTGCATGTATATATATGTATGTGTGTGTGTGTATGTGTGTATGTGTATATATATGTATGTATATGTATATATGTGTATATATATATGTGTGTGTATATGTATGTATATGTATATGTGTGTGTAGAGGTAGGTGTGTGTATATGTGGGGATGTATGCATATATAATTGTACTTTAAGATATTCGTTTATTCTGATTATTTACTTAACATAGTGAATTAAATTAAGTGTATAATATTATCACTAGACAATATTAGATTGGAATTAGGCTATAATTATAGGCTTCCATAGATTATAAAACTAATGTAAGATGAATTTGTGAAACTCAGAGTATTAAAATATTACATTTGGAATATAATCTTAAATAATTTTTAGTTTTCAAATTGATACTGACACGCGGATCTAGACAGAATGGGGGCACGAGAAGTGTCAATCGGCTGATGACACGCTAACGTGTGTTAATGTCTTATCTTTCTTCCTCCTTCCTGGCCGAAAACTGAATTTCGGGCTAGCCAAAAATTGTGTGTGTGTGATGTTAAGAATAGGTATATGTGTGCGTGTGTATGGAGGCGTATGAACGTTAAATGTCACCAGGTCGGAAATGTAGAAAGAATATGTGCGCTTAACTCAGACGTTATTATTTTAATAAAAATAAACAAAAAAAACCATAAGATCCCTTTCGATTAGTTAAATATAAGATGTTAATTCCTACTCGCTCTGTAATAGGTATCCAAACTGGCTGCGACCACCACTCTCTCTGGTTGTGTTTGAAGTGTCGAGGGTAAATTCAGTTTTCTGTCAGTCTCAAAAATGTAATTGTCAAATTGGATGCTTGAATAAAACCGCAAGGTTGAAATAAATTATTGCATCGACAATCATGTAATTTCGTGTTATTATATTTTACGTTATTCCTGCTCTGTTTACCCCATTGAGCTCTCTTACCCGGATTTCTTCCTGGAATTATTCCATTATAACACTAATATATATATATATATATATATATATATATATATATATATATATATATATATATATATATATATATTCTCTTGCTCGTCCGTCGAAGTCGACGATGACCAAGGTATCAATCAGTTTGGCGTCGGTGGGTTCTGAGATGGCTGATGAGGCCAATCCGTGCTCGGCAGACTCTTCCACACTCCGGACACGTGAAGGCGGCATCGACAGGCTGTGGACCGGCAGCTCTCTCCTTTCGCCTCCTGCGCTTCTGCCGGTCGTGGGTCATGCGTTGATCCTCTGCCCTATCGGCTCCCAGGCTGACGGCACAGCGCCAAGCAGAGCGTTCTGCAGCGCGACTCTCCCAAGACTGGGGGTTGATGTCAAAGTCCTTGAGGGAGGTTCGCAGGCAGTCTTTATATCGTTTCTTTTGGCCTCCTGCAGTCCGCTTTCCCTGGCTGAGTTCCCCATAAAAGAGTTGTTTGGGGATTCGGCCGTCAGGCATGCGGTAGACATGGCCTGCCCACCGAAGCTGGGTTTTGTGGACTATGGTGGTGATGGTATGGAGCCCCGCGCGCTCCAAGACTTCTGTGTCAGGAATTCTGTCTTGCCAGCGGATGTTGAGAATATTACGGAGGCATCTGAGGTGGAAGCCATTCAGCTGTTTTTCATGTCTTTTATAAAGCGTCCAAGTTTCACAGCCGTAGAGTAGGGCTGTTAGGACGATTGCTCGGTATACTTTGATTTTGGTTGCGAGTGCAATACCTCTCCTCTTCCACACATTGTCTCTAAGTCTTCCAAATGCACTGCTCGCTGTGGAGGTCCTATGGTTAACTTCAATGTCAATGTTGGCGGTACGGGAGAGGGTGCTGCCAAGGTAGGTGAATTGCTCCACAGCATGAATCTTCTGCCCTTTGACAGTGATGCCGGGTTCGTGGTATGCATCTCCTGGGGCGGGTTGGTACATAACTTCTGTCTTCTTTGTACTAATAGTAAGACCAAAATTGTCACAACTGGTGGAGAATCCGTCCATTAGATGTTGCATCTCTGTCTCATTTGGGGCGTTAAGGGCGCAGTCATCAGCAAAGAGAAGGTCTCTGATGATGGTTTCCCTCACTCTCGTGACTGCCTGCATTCGCCTGATGTTAAACAATTTTCCGTCACATCTGTACTTGATGTTAATGCCAGAGTGACTGTCTTTGAAAGCGTCCTGGAGCATGGCAGAGAAAACCATGCTAAAAAGCGTTGGGGCTAAGACACAGCCCTGCTTGACTCCGTTGGTCACAGGGAAGGGCTCTGAGGGGTCGCCGTCATCCAGGACGTGAGCGGTCATGCCCTAGTGGAACTGCCTGACGATGGCTATGAACCTGTCTGGACAACCAAATTTTCCCATGATCCGCCAGAGGCCATTTCGGCTGACAGTGTCGAAGGCCTTGGTCAAATCGACGAATGTGGTGTAGAGGCCCCGGTGCTGCTTGACACATTTCTCCTGCAGTTGGCGTGCAGCAAAGATCATATCAGTCGTCCCACGGCCCGCTCGAAAGCCACACTGGCTCTCGGGAAGACGACCATCTTCAAGGTGTACCAGCAGGCGATTAAGAAGGACGCGGGCCAGGATCTTCCCGGCGATGGATAGAAGGGATATCCCGTGGTGGTTGTCACAAGACTGACGATTTCCTTTGCGTTTATAAATGTGAACAATAGTGGCATCACGAAAATCTTGGGGTAGTTCTTCACTCTCCCACATAGATTGGAAGAGTTCTGTCAGTCTTTCCAGCAGTGTAGGTCCACCAGATTTGTATATTTCTGCTGGAATTAAATCGGGGCCAGGGGCCTTCCCAGAGGAAAGTTGCTTGATGGCTTTGCTTACTTCCTCTGACGAGAATGGGATGTCGAGCTCCTCGTTTATAGGTTCCTGGCGTAGTCGGTCGATGGCGTCATCGTTGATGGAAGATGGCCGGTTTAGCACGTTGTTAAAGTGCTCTGCCCATCTATCAAGGATCTTCTTTTTGTCGTTTAAGAGAGTTGTTCCATCGGAGCTAAGCAGGGGAGAGGAGCTTGAGGACTGGGGACCGTAGACAGCCCTCAGCGCATCGTAAAACTTACTCATATCGTGGTTATCGGCATGCTCCTGGATCTCATCTGCTTTGGCGCTGAGCCAGGCATCCTGCATGGAGCGGAGTCTGGCCTGCACCTTGCTGCAGGTGTTGATGAAGGCAGCTTTCTTTGCGAAGCACTTAGGGTCACTCTGATGTGCACGGAGAAGTTGGCGTTTCTCCTCCAGGAGGGGTTGAATCTCAGAGTCATTTTCATCAAACCAGTCCTGGTGCTTCTTTTTCTTAGGTCCAATGATTTCGAGAGCGATGGTGTAGGTGGAGTCTCTGAGGCGTGCCCACTGATCTTCAATAGTGTCCGAGATGGTAAGGGGGACAGATAGCTTGTCGTTGATTGTTTCCTGTAGCTCATGGATGACATCTGGACTTTTCAGTTTCTCCACGTCGAGGCGCTTTGTGACTTTCTGGCCCTGAGGCCGCCTCTTAGGTTGGATGTAGAGGCACATTTTGGATGTGATCAGGCGGTGGTCTGTCCAACACTCGGCACCGCACACAGCCTTGGTCAGCCTTACATCTCTTCTGTCCCTTGCCCTGATAATGACGTAGTCGATCAAATGCCAGTGCCGGGAGCGTGGGTGCATCCACGACGTCTTGCTACGGGTGGGTAGGCGGAACATGGTGTTGGTGATGGAAAAGTCGTGTGCAGCGCAGAGGCTGAGCAGCCGCAGGCCGTTGCTATTGCACTTGCCCACTCCATGGTGGCCAAGGACCCGGTCCCAAGTGGAATGGTTAGTGCCAACGCGGGCATTGAAATCGCCGAGGACGATGAGCTTCTCTCTCTGCGGAGCAGTGGAGATGAGGCTTTCCAGATCTTCATAGAACTGGTCCTTGGTATCTTTGAGGTTGGTCATAGTTGGTGCGTAGGCGCTGATCAGTGTGGCGGTTCTTCCCTTGCTAAGCGGGAGTTGCATTTTTATCAGCCGGTCATTAATGCCGTCCAGGATGCTGACCAGCTTCTTCACGTGTTCAGTCTTGATGGCGAAGCCCACGCCGGCCTCTCTGCGCTCCTTGCTACTGCGTCCACTCCAGAAAAAGGTGTAGCCACCGCCTAACTCTGTTAGTTGGCCCTTGTCAGGGAGGCGAGTCTCGCTGAGGGCTGCGATGTCTACCTTATAACGGGCAAGCTCCCTTGCCACAAGCGCAGTTCTTCTCTCGGGTCGGTCAGCTCTGTTGTTGTCGAGCAAAGTACGAACGTTCCATGATGCTAAGGTAAGCACCAACCCTTTCTTTCTCATGTCTCGACCGCTGTGAGGGAAACCCCGCCAGCCGCGGTATGCTGGCCAGAGGTAATGGTGAAGCAGCTATGTTTAGGGCTCCTTTTATCGCCCCGTCCTCATGCCATGGAGGCGAGCAGAGTGATCCTGAAAAGGACTGCTCGGTCGACCAGCCAGTTGCCTGCACCCCCTCACTGCTTCGGTCGAGTGGAGTACGACCAGTTTCTGGACCGCCTGTGTGCAGGTTTGCAGCTACAGCTCCCAGTGATTTCCACACCTGCTGCTTTGCCGCTTGCCCATCGCCACAGGGCTTGGTGTTGTCGCAATGTTTGACTGACACCCTGACTTGCGCTGGATTTGGATTATAGTGAGGGGGACTTGCGCTGCATCGGCCTCACTCTCTCGTCCTGGCCCGCCCGATTCCAACGGCAAGACATAGTCGAGACGGCTGGGGGACGAGCAAGGGTGCAGGAGCTGCCGGAGGGAGGCAAATATGCCGTCCAACCGCCTACGGGGCTCCACTCCGTCATTTCTGTCGGGGTTGCTCCCCTAGCCTTATCCATTTCCAATAGCTCTCACAAGGCAGTGAGGCCATTTGACCCATGGCTGGAATAGGGATTGGTAATGTGTCAGGGCATGTTCACACGTCGGTGGGCCGTAGCACATTCCCTCTGGGACTCCCTACTGTTCCGAGATCCTCTGCTGATTCCGCCTGGATGCGCATGACAACCAGTTACCGTGTGTGGCCGCGAGGAGGCACAGCAGAGGTCTTGATGAAGGAGAGGCTGAGTACTGGCAGGAGAAGACTTACACGCCCGGCTTCTCGTTTCGTGCAAGGCTGGCCAGTGGTGGTTGCTGAGGGCGAGATGGTGAGTAGGCCAAGACGCTACCTTATAGCTAACACCCTTTCGCGTCACATCACCCTGTGTGCATTGCACACTCACACACATATATATATATATATATATACATACATATATATATATATATATATATATACACATTTTTTTTTACATATATATATATATATATATATATATATATATATATATATATATATATATTTGAAACATTGTAAAAATAACAATTTTTTTTTATTATTAATTGTAAAGTGTATACAATTTGTGGCATGTAAATAAAAGTGATTAAAAGTGCATTTAAAACCCGTAACATTTTTTTTTTATTAATTGTTTAAGTTATTTTGAATGCATTTCAAAACCGTAACATGTTTTTTATTAATTGTTATAAAGTTTATAAACTTTGTGTCAAAGTTATCTCCCTTTCCAAAGTATAAGCGAATTCGGAATAGCGGCGGCTAAGTCAAATAGTTCTACTTATACAAGAGCGCCCTAATTTTGACCTCGTAGGCAGACAAAATAAGCCTAAACACGTGGCGGCCTCTATTCCGAACCTGTGTCAACAAATGTTTGCTAAATGTGAAACGACTAATTTTTTAACACAAGGAACCGAATCCTGCCTGTCACCGGTTCGTCTCTTTTCTTTCTTCATCACAAAGGAATGATTTCAAAGGAAACTTTTGGGGCCAAATATTTTTAAATTCCACACAAAAAAAGAAGAAAATCATCACAGTTTTGTTTGAACAAATGTTTTACTTCCTTGAAAGGCAAAGGTATGTGAGAAAGAAAATAAGTTTTGATTCTTTTTTTTATGTTGACGAAAATCGGTAACTTCCTACTTTGTCGTTATTAAGTACATATATGTTTGTTATTGACGTTTGGCATTAGTTAAAAACTGTAAACATACAGTTTAGGTGACAGATAAGTTGGCAAGCCAGAAGAGTAAGCGACTCAAAGTCAGCAGCAAACGGTGTTCTGTCAGATTTAGTTCCTGATATTAAAAAGTGGGTATCTTTTACGACGCTCAGCAGAGTAAAAACGCTAAAAAAAACAAATATGCAACAAATAAAAGTAACTGTAGGCTGTAAAAGTTATTTTCAAACTTGCCTGTGGCATTTATTTGTATTTTTAGACCGTTACAACCGCTATTTATTAGAAATCAATAGTTTTGTCACTGGAACTTGAAAAAAAAATGGCCGATTTGGGGTGGGGGGGGGTACTAACGAATGCACCTGAATCGGCCATATGAATTTTGTGAAAAGTCGTGGGGAAAAAAAACAAGAATTTTTTTTTTTTACATCTAATAAAAACCCATTTATAATGCGTAAAAATAAAAACAAATTACATAGGTAAGTAGAAAAATATCTATTCTCGTCGCAGGTCAACTTCACTTGTTGCAAATTTATGTTTTTAAACCCTTTCTCGTTCTTTTTTTGGACCCCGTTCGCGATTTTGCTGAGCGTCGTAAAAGATACCCCAAAATAGTTAACAAAGCCCCTCCCCCTCTCATCATGTTAAGAATGGCTTTCTAAATAAAATAGGAAAATATAATAAAATGCCGGGCCAACGAAACAAAAAAAGTGGAGAAAAATACAAATAGGCAACAAATAAATGTTACCAAAGGCAAGATACGTTACTCTTCTACCTACCTGGATAAGTTTTTTTTGTTTTAACTAGGTACGTGCAAAATCAATGGCAGTTTCCCAAAATGTAAAAACATTTTGACCCGCCCCCCTTCACTTAAAAATTCACTAAAATTCAGGAAATCAACCAATTTTAATTAAATTTTCAATATTTATTAATCAACAATCGCGGAATATAATGAAACCATTATTTTTTAAATCTGAGTGAAAATGTATTATTTTTTGAAAACAAAATACACTTTTACTAAAGTTATATTTTTATATATTAATAAAAAAATGCATTAATATTTTTTTGTTTTTTTATGAAAATAAAGCATTATAGATGTTAACAATTAAACAAAAAAATTTTCAATATTTTTATATATTACGAATAAGGCCCCTAAATACCGTGTTAACAAAATAATTATAACTCGAAGAAAAATTAATTTTTTGAATTAGCGATATTATTATTGAATAAAGTATTGTTTAATCAATATTTTCACCAAAAAAATAATATAATTGCAAAAAATATTTTTCTGGAAAAATTAAAAATGCAACATAATTATAGCATAAGTATGAAAGGGAAATATAATTATGTCGCATTTTTTATTTTCCCAGAAACTCTAATCATTAAAATCACATGGTAGGTTCGAAGACGTCACGTTAGAATATAAAAAAGAAAGGAAAATGGCCGTCAGACCACGCGAGACCTCGATACACAGTGGGCTGGGGGGTGGACATTAGGCAAAAAAGAATGTCGGAGGAATTGCTGATGTTTGGTGTTTTTATAAACTACTCTATATTCCTGATTCAACAAAAAAAAAGTAAGTCAAATCGTTAAACGGTTGAAAAAATATGCAACATTGAATTCGTGATATTTTGCATTTTTCTCCAGCTCACACGAAACATCCACGATTTTTCCCCCAAAAATTATAATTTTCAGATTTCCATGATTAAATTCCAAAAATCAGTGTGGAATTACTTATTATTGCATATTTTTTTGGTTTATTGATAACCATTTGTGAAAATGCAAAAATAGACCACTTTGGGACCCAATTTGTCGATTTTTAGCTCTTTTTATGAAAGAAATTAGGAAAATTTGAGCTAAATTTCCCTCTTTTTGGGCTCAAATTAGCGATAAAATTCTATATTCATCAGAAAATAACTTGTAAACCGGGATAGGGCACATACCAAACCATATATGTTTCTGAAAGCTATGGAGGTATAGATTATGAAAAACCAAGCAGATCTATGTGCCCTATCCCGGATTTTTCAAAAACAAGCCGGAAGTTTCTCGCTTGTGTCACGTGTGGACTTGCTCCAAAGAGCATTACCAAAATCTCTGATCAGGGCAACGAGTAAGGAGTAACCCCATCAATTGGGAAGAAGTCACTTTCTCCTCTGCAGCCACTGCCTGAATTTTTGCCCAGATATCATTGGTTCTTCTCAACAACTGTTTGTGGCTGCCCAACTCTTCAGGGGGCCTTTTCCTGGATGCAGTTTGCGTCGAGGGGTTCTTGTAATAGCGGAACACAACATTTTCAACTTCACCTAGTGAGCTCAGCTCATCCCAGTTAACAGCAATCCGTTTATCTGTATATCGTCGTTTCTTCAGCGAATGGTATCTTTTGAGCGACTTCTTGACCTCGTCTTTCTGCTCCTCTGTTAACTGGATGAGATACTTTTGCTCCAGCAATCGAACACATGCGGTGATGGATAGATGGTCTCTAGTTTTTGCATCTTCTACAGTAAATACTTGGAAAAGTGCGTTATCGCTGACTGCTTCCATTTTTGATAGTAACTCTATCTAAATAAACAAAACAAAGATTTGAAAATTCTGTAGTGATTTCCTGTAAAATGCTTTGACAGGAAATTAAAGTGTGTAAAAAGGTGTGCAAATGAAAGAAAAGAAGTGTGTCAAATACTACTTCATGTCACATGTTACCAGATTTTTTTTGATTTTTTAGAAAGGCCCTCAGATTTCGCTTCTAACGAGCCCTCACTGAGCTTCTATGATCAATTTTGTGCCAAGATATGGCCAAAAATGTGATTTTGGGCCGTTATGCTCAAATATGGAAATTCGGCCCCAGACCCCCGAAAAATGGATTTTATGAATTTTTTTGATTTTTCCGAAAAGCTCTTGAAATTTCGCTTCTAACGAGCCCTCAAACAGCTTATATGGACAAGTAAAACTAAAGTTATGCCCAAATGTCCTCCAAAAACCTGTTTTGGCCCACTGTGCGATAATCGCCCTAAAATCGGAAATTAAACAAAAATATAGCTAATAATATTTACAGTTCGGTTGAACATAAAATTATCGCTGTATTACCTGTATTTTTGTTCAATTTACGATTTTACGTTGATTACAAAGGCCTCGCATGGTTATGGCGGCCGTAATCTCTTCTTTTTTTTTAAATTCTAACATGACGTCATCGAACTTACTTTTTGATTGAAGAAAAAAGTTCTTTAAAATAGCTTAAAACACAAAAGAATTTATCCAGGTAGTAAGTAAAATAACTTATCTTGCCTTTGGTAACATTTATTTGTAGCCTATTTGTTTGTTTTTTTTAAACCTTTTTGTACGCTCTTGTAACAAATGCCCAAAATTTCTTTGTTTTTTATTTTAAATGATTTTTTTTACAAAAATAAGAAATTAGAAAGCAGTGGGGAGGAGGGGAGGCGTTGTTAACTATTCTGTACTTTCACAGTTTGATTAATAAATTTGGGAAACTGAAACTCTCCCCGGAAGTTATATTACGGATGAAGTTTAATATCAGGAATTGCATCTGACAGAACATCGTTGGCTGCTGATTTTGAGTCGCTTACTCTCCTGGTTTGCAGATAATTTTTTTCCCAAGGACGATATGAGTAGCTCAAAAATTGTATATATTGTTTTTTTTAAGATTATGACATGCTGAATGTATTGGAATTCAAATTGATTTAATATTACGTATGAAATAAGAAAAAAGACACTTTTTACATTAGTAAATATGTTAGTATTATTGGCTTATTTCCAAGATGACGACATGTTTCATTGAACAGTAGTTGCAAAAAAGTAGAATTGGAACTTGATTCAATGAAGAGAAGTAAAGTATTTTAGTAACTTATATAAAAATAATTTATTCAAAACGAAATATTTATAAAAATATTTGCTTAAAAAAAATTCACTAAAAGAATTTACTTCTTTTCACTGAACTAGTTCCAATTCTCTTTTTTTGCGACTGCGTAGTCATAGTGGAGCATGTATAACTTATTTCTAACAGTTCTTTTTTTGTATATGTTCTCAGAACATGCTGCTATACTGGATGTTCAACTTTTTACATATGGTTCAGTGAAGGCTTGTTTGCTGATACTGTCTCATTTGTGAGACAGCCTTGTCACAAAAGGTTCGGCCAGTTTTCTGATGGATGTTGTCTACTGGCTCTTGTTTATTGATATTGATGTACAATCATAAGGTTTAGGTTCTGGGAGCTCATCAGATATTGACCGGTGCTCATAATTGAGGCTCGATGTTGATGGTCATTTTCTGAGAGACCCATACCTTCTGCTCCTTTGGGCAAATACCATTTTTGTAGGCACTTGTTTGTGTACATTACTCTGTACAGTGTCAACATATTTCTCGTTTAGTGTTGAGCATGTTAATCTCTTTTTGTGGCCAGTCAATAATGCTAAAACTGTATGTTATCACTGGCATAGCAAATTGATTAATAGCAGTTAATTATTTTTTTGTTTGTGAGCTGTGTTTTGCAGATTTTTCTACTACAGTGGTTGACTCTTTTGTTTAGGTCTTGTTAGCGGCCATGGCTTAGGGTGTTGGTACTCTTAACTTACTTTGTGGTCTATGATCAGACAAAACAGAGATAAGCTGTCTCCTTGGAAGATTCTTCTTCAGATCTTGACATCATGGATATTTATTGTTTCATTGGTGTGGCTGAATGCCATGGTTGTTTGCCACATCTTTATATGTACAGCCATGGTTTTCTGGATTACCAGATGAACCATATAATTCAAGGCATCATAGCAGTCACGAGTGCAGCACACTATAATATGCCTTTTGGTAATCTAAGTTTATCATCCTTTTCCTACAGTCTTCAATAATTGTCTTGTTAATCAACAATTGGTCTTTTGTGGCAAAACACTTTCTCCTGCATCCTGCTTGTTCTTTTTCACAGTACATTCCAGACAAGATGTGGCTATAGATGCTTAGTATTTAAGTGGTGTTAGATAAAGTTTCATGCACAATGCCCCCCTGTCAGCTGCTAGCATTGTTAGGGTACTAAAAATAAATTTAATCTTATTTTGTTCTTTTCAAGATACATTCCAGACAAGAGGTGGTCATAGATGAAATTCCTGTAGAATAATCTCCCATTTTTTTCAAACTGTTTTCAACTATCTCCCTGTTCTTATGTTATGTCCAAGAAACTCGTTGGCGAGGCAAATCTGCGAGAATGTTTGTGGGAAGGAACAACAATACAGAGATAAGTTTGTCTAAAAGGAAATTTCTAAATGCCACCCAATGCATGCCAGCATGTAAAATAGACGTTAAACCGATGATGATGATGATGATGATGATTTTCAATTTTCAGTTTTTTGTTTGATAATTTTATTTCGGATAGTACAATACTAAAAATACAAATCCTGTTCTATTCAATTAAAAATATTTTTTACAATGAAAATTATTACTTGTTCTTAGATATTCTTCTGTGATTCTCTTCAATTATTGTCTGAATATTTTTGTCTGCTTCGATTAAATTAACTTTATCAACTCGAAAGAGTATATTTTTGTAATTCAAAGAATGAATGATAGTTATTAGGTTAGCAGATATAGAACAGTTTAGGGAATCAGATCAGTTAGCAGAAAGCCATATAAATTATAGGAGGAAATGATAAGGAATAATTTTAGAAGAAAGATAAATAAAGACCTGGCCAGATATAGATTAGTTCAGAAGTCAATTTCTAAAAGCCGCCCGACACTTGCCACCATGTTAAATGGATTTTAAATCAAAGATGATGATGATTTGGAATAGCATAGTATTAAAGTGGTGTTAGATAAAGTTTCATGCATAATGTGCCCCTGTCAGTTGCTTGCATAATTTGGGTGCTGAAAATAAATTTAATCTTATTTTGTGGAGATCTATTTCTTAATTAAAATTAGTAATATATAAATTAAGAAGGAATATACCATAAAACATTCTACATCAAAACCCTTCGTAGCCTTTTTATAGTATTGTATAACCATACTATCCATCCCAACAATCGTCGAACCCCACGACGCACCTGGTGGCCTTCTTCTTCTGGCCGTGTAAATTAGAGTATTGGCGATTGCTGTAGCACTAGTTTATAATTTCTATTCAAATAAGTAACAACGCAGACACAGATATAAACATTGCATAAACTTGACTTGATGAATATGTGTGTGTGTGTGTGTCGTTAGTGCCCTGTCATTGGCATTCACTCTTCTTAGCTAGCCGTAACCCTATCTCCCAAGTCCAGGATATCAACTAAGACCTGTGATCATCTGCCTGTCGAAACTATTTATTGTCGTCTTCTCACAGTCGTCTAATCCTCTGCTTGAACTGATCTGTTCTCCCAAGTATATTTATACTTCACCAGAAATCCTAGATGTTCGGTTATCCCTCAGCCTATCACCAGAACTGATCACACCCCTTTTTTTCTCAGCTAAACAACAAAACTGGTGACATCCGCCTGTTCCCCAGCTCACTCTCTCCATCATTGTACAGCAACCTAGGAGCTAACAACTGTCATGGCGTCATTCATCTGTGAAAATCAAATTGATCTGCTTGTCTCTTTATTGCGATTCACTTATCTACTTTCTCATCATTTTTGTATTATACTCTTACATTTTAAGTATCACATTTTAAGTTTAATTTCAATTTCCTTTTTTTAACAGGTGTTCCTGTATGAAACATAACATAAATGTAATCTTGAAAAAAAACAAACATGAAACATTGATACTTCAACTTGTAGCAAACACTAAAAGATGCATACTGAAAAGAAATTCTACTCTTGTGATGTTTGTGGGTTTGCCTTTTCCCGGAAATCAAATTTAGTTTCACATATGCGAACACACACAGGAGAGAAACCATTTTCTTGTGATTTATGTTGCTCTACATTCTCACGGAAGGCCCATTTGGTGGGGCATATGCGAATACATACTGGAGAGAAGCCTTATTCATGTGAAGGTTGTGGTTCTTCTTATTCATACAGATCAAGTTTAGTGGAGCATATGTATAGACACAATGGACAAAAACCTCATTATTGTGAAGTGTGCGGCTCATGTTTTTCCAATAAATCACAACTAGTGGAGCACATGCGAATTCATACCGGAGAGAAACCATTTTCTTGTGAAGTGTGTGGATCTGCCTTTTCTCAGAAATCACATTTGATTATACATATGCGAACACATACCGGGGAAAAACCGTATGCTTGTAGTTTTTGTGACTTTTCCTTTTCAATTAAGTCAACTTTGGTTAAACATATAAGAACACACACAGGAGAGAAGTTACATTCTTGTGAAAACTGTAAGTCTTCATTTTCGCGAAAGTCAAACTTGGTTGTACATATGCGAATACACACTGGAGAGAAGCCATATCTTTGTAAAGTGTGCGGCTCCTCTTTTACTGCAAAATCGCCATTGAACAGACATATGCGATCACATACTGGAGAGAAGCCATATTCTTGTGAAATCTGTGGATCTGCTTTTTCATATAAATCAAATTTAGTTGAGCATATTCGAACACATACAGGAGACAAATCATATCACTGTGAAGTGTGTAAGTCTTCCTTTTCAACTCAGTCAAAACTTGTTCAACATACCCGAACTCATTCTGGAGAGAAGCCATATTCTTGTGTCATGTGTAGTTCGGCTTTTTCACAAAAATCACATCTGGCTAATCATATGCGAACACACACCGCAACAAAACAGAGTGTATAAATATCTTCACCGGACCATCTGTAAAAAGTTAAATATCCAGTGTAGCAGCAAGTCATTGATACATATAGCAGATAAAACAGTTGGACATAAGTCATACATCATCCACTATGATTATCAAATCCCTACAGTTACATATCTATAACTGTTAACCTGACAGTGATATGGGACAAAAGGGAGAGAGTAGCAACTCTAGTTGTAGTCAGTGTCCCTAATGATACTTGTTTAAACAAAGCTGAAAGGAAAAGATAACCAAATACCAAGGTCTTATGTACGACATGGAAAGGAATTGAAATCTCAGGAAGATTGCCATAATTCAAATAATTATAGGTGCAACCGGGCTCATGGAAACGAATTTCAAAAACTACCTGTTTAATATACTCGGTGATACAAGTGAAAGAAAGATACAAACAATTGCACTTAAAGGGACCGTCAGAATCTTAAATAGGTTTCTCGAATGGAGTGTCTGAAATAGCGGGTGAATGTCTGACAGATGAGAAAATTGAAAAAAAGAGAAAAACATTCTTATAAAATATGTGGCTCATTTATTTCCTACAGTGCAAACATAACACAATATATGTGGCGGCACACAGGAGAATTTTAATTACATACTAGACATAAAGAGTTACAAGGGTTTGTCTGCAAAAAAACTGACATGAGGATACTTCACCCTACAAGTAAACCCTGCCCAAATATTCCAAATAACATAGCATTCGAAGCCCAAATAAGATCTCCTCAAAATGGCTATACAATAGCTCATATGAGGAATGGTTCACCTTCTCCAAGTTATGTTGCCTCTAGTCACATCACTAAACTGGATACATTATCCGACTAGATAAATTCTTGTCTTGGAATCTAGTAAGACCAAAACACCACAAGAAAGATAGACTATAACATACTTAGCTGGTCAATTGAGGAGAAGAAATTAATGTTCCTCACTTCTTTACTAATTCAACGTTTGACACATAAGGGAGAATATTAATGGAATATTCGAATATCTATGTATCTCATATAGAGATCAAGTGTTAGCCCCAGGAAGGGTCCCCTTGATTTCTGAGAACTTTGGCTGAAGTAAAATGAAACAAAAAAAAGATGAACCATATTCCCGTAAAGTATGTAGCTTTTCTTTTTCGGTGAAGTAAAATTTAGTAGTGCATATGCGGACTCATACTGGACTCACGATTGAAGTAAATGAAACAAAAGGGAGAATGTGGCTTATCGTTTGTAAGGAATACATTGTTGGAATAACATCAAACACATTCTGAAGAAAAGCATTATTATTGTGAAGTTTGTAGCTCTTTTTTACATGTGTAAAAACATGCAGAAGCGAAACTAAAATTGTAATAAAATAATATAAGTAAACTTAAGTTGGCTAGGCGTTTCTATTATAAATATTGATGCCAGTCACTTGAGAAATCTTTTATTTTAGCAGTTCTTTTTTCGTCATTATCATATTTGGTTTAACGTTTACCTACTGGCATTCGCTTCCAAACTAAGCTATCTCTGACCAGGTTTTTATGTATCCCCCTCTTAAGTCCATTTTTATAGCTTCATCCAATGCTTTTGTTGGCATTCTCTGTGAACTGATCTTTCCCCCTCAACTGTTCTACATCTACTAACCCAGGAAATCTCATCCATTCTTCCAATGTTACAATACCAACAAAATCGCCTGTTTTATACACATCTGCATATACTGTTCAGATTTAATCATTCTCCGAGTCATCAGATATTAGTTTGTCTTTAAGACTCACATTACACATCCATCATATCATTTCTCCTCATGCAACGAATGTTCTTAAACCTCATCATACTCGAAAATTATTTGAGTTAGTTTTAAGTTCAGTAAACAGGAAAGAATTGAATTCATTTCAAGTCTTTCCAATTTACTTAATTTACAACAATAATCTTGCAAAGTATTTCTAAATTTCTTTTACATATAAGTCGATTATTCACAAGAATATTAATCTTCATATTGGTGAGAAACCATATTTCTTTTTTACTTTCCAGGGGGAGGGTCCTTTGTAATGATGCATATAGGGATTAGTGGCCCATTCAGGATTATATATTTTTTGCAGGGAGGTTTTGCTGTCCACCAGTACACTGTTAAATATCCAGACCATTATATAGCAAATGGTCATTTGAATAAAATATACCTAGCACCAGGAAACAAGATAACAAGATGGATTATCAAAAGAAAGAGATGTTAAATATCCAGGCTGTGGTGTATTAAAAGATCATTCGAATAAAAGTAATGTACTTAGCATTAGGAAACCACCTGCATGGGAAGAATCAACATAACATGATCAATTGTCAAAAGAAAGAATGAATTAATTAGAAAGAGAAAGATACCCATAATATATGAAGACAGGCCGACTTCAGCTATCTGTGCGCCATTGTCTGGCCGGGATCAAAGTGCAGTATCTGTTCCGATGGATACTGCACCCCATAGACTGGTATTGGCTTGGCCTTTGGGGCTTGATTTATGCCGGTCTATGGGTTTGTCCTGTGCAGTTCTAGGAGGTCCACTCTCCCAGGCTTTGCCTTCTCACCCTTTGAGAAGGGGTTTGTTTATGGCTAATCACCCGAGGCGCCCCTACCAGAGAATGTCAACAGGGCTGTCCAGGCAATTTTTAATGGCCAGAGTGCTCACCTTCTTGGGCGCTGGTTTATCAAATCCCACTTTCCCGACCTTGTGTCACATCTTACCGCTGTGGGAGGTAGATAAATAACTTGTCTCTGCCCCCGGGACGATCAGTTCTCTTGTCTGTTCTGGTTCGATTATCAGCAACGAAGAGATAGAACCCTCTCTGCTGGAAGTGACACAATTATCTTGACTTCCACTTTTTACTTTCCCTACCTTTTAGAGCCCCTCTCTCCAGCGCTCTTTTCGTTATCTAACATATGCTATGCCTGTTATTCTCAAATGGTCACCCATCTAGTACTAGCTTGGTTCAATGTTGCTTAACTTCAGTGACCTAATGAGAACCGGTATGCCAACGTGATTAGGCTGTATGTATTCCAGTTGAATTAATTTCCAATGTTTACAAACGTGCAAAAGTAATTCTTCTTAACATAAAAAAGTCGTTCAAAAATGTTGAAGACGGCTAGTCAGTGTTATTTATTGATGGTTCATTGATGGTTTATTGATGGTTCATTGATGGTTTATTGATGGTTCATTGGTGGTTTATTGATGGTTCATTGATGGTTCATTGATGGTTTATTGATGGTTTATTGATGGGGCGACTTGAGGATACGTTCAGAAGATCGTCAGTTAGACGGTGGTCACCATCAGGAGATGATTGAAAACAATGAGTAAAGTGGGCAAAAGATTGCTTAAGAAGAATTGATTATGCAAGAGGACGGCTCAACAAGCATTTGTTTACATTAGACTTTAAGTCGACCATGTTGTAGTCGGTTGGGAAGCAGACTCGTAGTTTCTACTTCCACAAATGGGATGTTGTAGGCAAGAAACTTTGTTCATGGAAGTTCCATTTGACTTTTAGTACAGAGAGAGAGAAAGGAAAGTTCTTTTGCTGTGTTTGTAGCTAGACGAGTTCTTGCTGTGAATGTTTTACAGGGGAGAGGGCAGGGAGTGAAACATTACAGTAGAGAGAAGCAAGCAACATCTCTTCTGTGTGAAAGAGGCTGTAGGGACGAGGAGAGATCACTCCCACTAGATTGTGAAGTCGATTTTGTATGCTGTTAAGACAAGAAAGAGTGCTCCCCTGATATGAATAGAGGAAATTATGAAGAAATTCATATTCTGATTTGTTAAGCTTCTACACAGTTATATGTAAACATGTGGCCAAGTATTGTTGTAGGATTAAGCGTTTTTTGTTTCCCTACACATATGCTGGTCTTTCTGGTGTATCTCATCGTTTTGTTGAGAATAATTTATTTCGCAAGGATACAACAAAATGTAGTAGATTTTTTTATTTAACAAAGAAATCATCAACTTCAAAGTGTCTTGGTGTTTTAGAAATGTATTCACACACTATAGCACCCTTCCCGACAGTCAAACATTCAAACTTTTCGACCTAACATTTATAGGTAACATGAATTGGAATGAATACATAGAGCATACTGGCAGGTCGGCTGCAAAGAATATGGGCTCCCGGTACAGGGCTAGAAAACTTCTTACACCTGCCAGTATCCTATATTTCTACAAAGCTAGTATTCGCCCATGCATGGAGTATTGTTGTCACATCTGGACTGATGCACCTACAAATAGTCTCTTCCTTTTGGACAGAATCCAAAAAAAGTGTCTCTAGCCTAATAGGTCTCACACTGTCTACCAATATCCACCCCCTGTCCAATCGCCACAGTTTTGTATCCCTGTGCTTGTTTTACACGTAATTTAATGAATGTGCTCCGTCAAATTTGCTGCACTTCTGCCTCCTCTGCATAAACACTCTTTACAAACCTTACAAAAAGCTAAATCCCACTATTCTCTGTTGAGGTCCCCAGATACCAGAAGGCTTTCTACTTCAATAGCCTTTTATTCTCTAACTGATAGCCTTTGGAATTCTCTCTCTGATCCCTGTTTCCCTGACTGTACCGACATGCAGAAATTTAAATGTATTATGAACAATCATCTTTCTGCACAACTCCCTATCTAGGATTCTCCTGTAAATGCAGCCCCTAATTTATAGTAGCAGTGTTCCTTGTTAGCTTTTCTCTGGGTATAAGGAAGGCTCTCAACTGTGAATATTAACTGTCTGCTCTGTCTCTGTCATCCAATTCGTCTGAATCTCTTGAATCTAAGAAATGTGGCACAAGGCCAAAAATGGCAGCAGGGGAAAAATTCTGGTCTTTTCTCATTTCAATTCACATTCATTGACCATATTATTCACCCAAACATTGTAATTATACTACGTATTCATCCACCATTCACCAAAACAAAATAATTCCATTAATAACCTACTTAAAACTCATACATGTAATACATCACGTAATAAGTCCCGATGATGCTATTAATAAAAATTCCCAATAATTTTTATAAAGTACAAACCTTAAAATTGCATTTGACAAAATTTGAGCTCAATCGGATTATTAGTTTACAAATTACAATTATTTAAGTTAGTCTACTGTTGGAAATTTTGAAACCAATGGAAGCATCTGAATTTCATGTGTTGCTTTCTGATGGGGAAATATACTGTTCACCCAAGCAATAACTTGATAAGTGTTATTCAGACACTGCTCTATCGCAAACAGAAATTAAGAGGTAGTATTCTTACTTTAAACGCAGACACAAATGATGTCGAATGCTCAGGCAATGTATTCACAATTTTGCATGAAAATTTGACAATGAGAAAGCTGTGTTCAAACTTTGTTCCGCCATTGTTCACAGCTGATCAAAAATAACACGTTAATGATTCAGATCATTGTTTGCAACGGTTTAAACACAAAAAGGCGTTTTCGCATCAATATGTGACATGAATCCACCACTTCACTCTGGAGACAAAACTGCAGTCAGCTGAGTGGATAGCAGCAGGTGAAAACCGTCCAAGTTTTTGGCTTCTGTATTTTGGGATGTGATTGGTATTTTGTTCATCAATCATCTCGAGAAATGAAGAACTATCACTAGCAAATATTATATATTAGTGCATTTAAAGAAAACATTCGACAAAAACGGTCACAAATGAAAGAAGAAAAAGTTATCTTTCACAAAGACAATGCACCATATCACAAATCGCTAACACTGATAGCCAAAAATACATGAACTGCACTTCAAATTGGTTCTACACCCATCCTATTCTCCAGATCTGTCCCTCAGTGACTACTGGCTGTTTGTAGACCTCAAAGGAACACTCCAGGGAAAAAGATTTGGTTCTAATGAAGTAGTGATATTGAAAACTGAAGCATATTTTGACGAGTTTTGTGAATGGGGAAGTCAGATTATCACAACACAACATGAATAAAGTCGGCAAAAAGAATCAGTCCGAATTTTAAAAAATATATGAAAAAAAGAATGTCAAATTAAATCTAGTTTGTGCCTAAAAGTTTCCAAAAACATTACATTAAATTTAATCTTAATGAGAAATATTTGTTTTACCATCACTTGGTCATTTAAAACACAATTTAAAATAGTCAACAGGCGCGGTTTTAAGTTAACAAGTAAGTACCATCATTGTCGTAAAAACAAAATCGTCCGTTTGTCGGTAGGAATTGCAAATCGCATACACAAAGTTTAAATAAAAAATTGACCGAGTATTGGTCAAAATGTTAAAGCAGTCAACGTAGTGATCTACTTCAATGTCCGTTTTACTTCGTAGGAAAATAAGTCCCAATAGCAGAAACAGGTTGATGGTCTCAACGTGAGAGAACAATCCTCAGTGTTCGTAGAATTTGGTATATTCGGACTACTGTTCTCATCTTGGGTGTTTTGATCACAACGTTTCGGCCGATGTAACCTCCAACCTTCTTCAGGTGTACTTTGTCGAACTCGGGAATCTGGATGGAATTTCGAACGGAACCCTTTATTTAATCCACGGGTTGCATGATCTTGTTCCATCTGCCATGACTGGGACCACAAGGACCCGTGGTGCAGTGGATATAGTTCTAAGTGACAGTCATCTGAATGTTGAAGGTTCAATCCTCAGTGCGGGCGATACGAATTGCAAATCACTGAAGACTTCTTCCCAGTCATGGCAGATGGAACGAGCGCATGCTACCCCCGTGGATTAAATAAAGGAGTCCGTTCGAAATTCCATCCAGATTCCTGACTTCGACAAAAAGATTCCCAAATTCGGCAAAGTACACCTGAAGAAGGTTGGAGATTACACCAAGATGAGAACAGTAGTCCGAATATACCAAATTCTACGAATTATCAACCCTCATCTCAAAAATTTCGAAGCACAATCCTCAGTGTGTTTGACAGAAGAAAAGTCATAGAAGGAATATAGTAACAGTGTAATTCCATCAGTAACCCTTTAGGTGCTTTCGTCTGCTTGCCATGATGGCATGCCTTGCTGTCAAAAACCTTCCCTCCACACATGCAGATGAGACTCATTGCCCCTTAAAAAAGGTCACAGTTGCATTTCAGCCTTGAAAATATAGAAAGGTCGTGTTATTGTTAATGTTCCTGCTACCATACATGTTGACAGATTATGAAGACCGTTCTATAGGAGTCAGATTTTGAGAATAACATTAGTCGCGTGCTGTCTTGCTTCACAGGAAAATAAGTCACATAGCAGGAACAGGTGAAAACTCTCAAAGAGAAAGAACCATCCTCAGAAGCAGTCATTTTCTGGACAGAAGAATAGGTCGGCTCGGTTTTTGTCCGCAAAAAAAGAGAAGAATCCAGTTATTTCTATTTGCAATATGTTAAAAAATATTTGGGGGGCAGTACCCAGAAAGAGGCCGATGGCCGATGGTTGTAAAAAGAAAACCGACTTCAGCGACCTACCCCAACAGGGTCTTGTAACAATAAGTATTGGAGCAGAACAAATTTCTCTGCTGGAGAATAATTCATCTTCTGGTCTCTACTGAGTAAAAGAACACTGGTTTCATTTACTTCCTTCACACTGCAGGAAGATGTGGCATAAGGCCGCAAGGTGGGGAGAGTCAAAAAAGTGATCCTAAAGAAGGAGCATGCTGGCCTATTAAAAATTGCCTGGGCAGCCCCAGCGACTTTCCCAGTCGGGGCACCTCAAGCAGTAAGTAATAAAGTTACTCCACCCAAAAGAGTGTAAGCAAGGCCTAGGTCTACCCAGGACCAATACTTTAGCCCGACAGATAAAAGGCCACCGAAATGGCCCGGTTCCCGTCAGACTGATTGTGAAAACGGAATCTTTGACTGGCATTTAGCAGTACACAGTCTCTCTGCTACTCAAGCTGCAGAAAGTCAAAGAACACTGGTGTTATTTACTTCATTCCCACCAATCGAAGATGTGACACAATACCGGAAGATGGGGTGAGTCAAAGAACACTGGTCCACTAGGAGGATTGTAGAACCTGAATATTGATTGAAGATTAGCTGAGCCCAGGCAATCAAGGTGATTCAGGTAGGAGAGAGAAGAAGGGGGATCTTTCTTCATTGCTGGTCGCAGTCGCTTTGTTTTCTCTTGCTATTCCCAAAAGGGTCCAAAATAGTTCCTCAGTGGAAAGCTTAAATTCATATGCCGTGTAAGCTGGCTGATTGGTCAGTGTGTGACTAAATCAAATAGCAAGGGCGGTACTTCACATTGGAAAATAGTTCCTTATTTATGACTGCTACACATCCTCCCACCCCCATTTCTGACCATAAACCCATCCGTCTATCGTCGCTTTTATCGTTTATACACCCCCCCCCCCATGAAGACCGACCCCGCAATGAGCAAGTCCCTTTCTCCTGCAACCTTATTTTTTTTTCATATATCTCTTCTTTCTGGTAAGAATCTATATAGAAATACGCGAGCGTCTATCTACCTGTATCACGCTCTGGATTGCTCGATTACCGGAGATTTATTTTTTTAACGGTAAGCTTAATATACATCAAAGGGGGGGGGGGAGGGAAAAGACTGAGTTAGTATTTACTTTTGCCCGGGCAACGCGGAATGGGGTCGGAGAGTGAGGGAAAGAAGAAGGAGTGGGCGAGCGGGAACACAGTGGGGTGAGTGAGAGGGGGGCGACTGGGTTGAGATGGCGACCGCGGAAGACACATCTTTTTCTCCGGACAACCGGGTAATATAAATAAATATATATACTTCCTACCCGTCACACAAAATTTAGCGAGTAAAACATGTGCATATTGCTAGCCACTGGAATATTGTTAAGAGTAAATTATACAGATTAATTGAGAAAACACCGTGGAATTTCTACGGGGTCCCGCTAGTTAACATAAATTCTCGGTCTGGAGTGGCTCTCGTTTTCAATTTACAACCTGGTGGGGTCACAGCGACTGTAGTCGTACACGTAAGTATTTCTTCGTCTTCGTATTGTTTCCACAGGGTCTAATTTTGACCTCGTAGGGAAACAAAATAAGCCTAAACACGTGGCGACCTCTATTCCGAACCTGTGTCAACAAATGTTTGCTAAATGTGAAACGACTATTTGTTAACACAAGTAACCGAATCCTGCCTGTCACCGGTTTATTATATGTTCGTCTCTTTTCTTTCTTCATCACAAAGGAATTATTTCAAAGGAAACTTTTGGGGCCAAATATTTTTAAATTCCACACAAAAAAAGAAGAAAATCATCACAGTTTTGTTTGAACAAATGTTTTATTTCCTTGAAAGGCAAAGGTATGTGAGAAAGAAAAATAAGTTTTGATTCTTTTTTTTTATGTTGACGAAAATCGGTAACTTCCTACTTTGTCGTTATTAACTGCGTATATGTTTGTTATTGACGTTTGGCATTAGTTCAAAACTGTAAACATAAAGTTTAGGTGACAGATAATTTGGCAAGCCAGAAGAGTAAACGACTCAAAGTCAGCAGCAAACGGTGTTCTGTCAGATTTAGTTCCTGATATTAAAAAGTTCTTGTTTTGAGTCGTATACTCTTCTGGTTTGACAAGTTTTATACTAATTTTTATTTATTAATTTATTTATTTATTGTAAATACAAACGGTGTTCTGTCAGATTTAGTTCCTGATATTAAAAATTCTGTCAGATTTTTCTTTCATTCTAACTTGACGTCATCGAGCTTTCTTTTTGATTGAAATAAAAAGCGCTTTAAAATATCTTTACAACACAAGAAAGGGTGGTTTTTAAGATTTTTATGTGAACGTGGCTTCCGGTTAAATTGATGGCGTCACCTCCACTACGGATGACCATAAATGAAAAAAAAAACCGTTGTTGTTAGCCTTTCTTGTTTATGCGATTTATAAGTACTTTTCCTTCGAATTATAGTTTAATAATAACAATACATTTGTTTAATTATTTTATTTTTTCTTACTTTAATGTAGTAATAAACAAATAATATTTCCATTGACAATACACATTTTCTTATTAATGTAAATGTTTGAAATAAATAAAAACATATGCTATTTGACAGAAAATGACGTTATTTTTTTTATTATAATTCATAACATTTTCTTATCTCATATAAAATGTTGCCAAAAAAATTGTTTTTCGTTCGCCGCCGCCAAAGAAGGTCATCATTAATTAGCAATGAAAAAAGGAAGCGGAAGTCGAAATTGAAAAAGAAATTTTCGGTTGATAATTTGTTTGTTAAAATTAATTCAATATTATTATTAAACTATAATTCGAAGGAACAATACTAATAAAAGAAATCGCATAAACAAAACTAATTTATGAAAATTGCATAAACAAAAGCTTTTTTTTTTTCAATTACGGCCATCCGTAGCGGACGTGACGTCATAAATTTAACCGGAAGCCACGTTCACATAAAAATCTAAAAAAGCACCCCAAAAAGTTTATCCAGGTAGGTAGAAAAGTAACTTATCTTGCCTTTGGTAACATTTATTTGTTGCCTATTTGGCAAATGGACATAACAAGGAGGAACGCTGGCTTCCAGTGGAAAAAGCTTGAAGAAAGTGTGTACGGATGCCTGACAGTGATACAACAATTTTTTTATTCATATTAATTTCAGACTTTTCTTTCATCATATTCTAATAATTAACATAATATAGACTAATGTTTTTGTTTTTATTTTGAATAATTTCTTTTACAAAAATAAGTAATATGAAAGCTATGGGGAAGAGGGAAGCGTTGTTAACTATTCTGTACTTTCACCTAACAGTTTAATAAATAAATTAATACATTTGAGAAACTGAAACTCTTGACAGAAGTTATATTACGGATGAAGTTTAATATCAGGAACTACATCTGACAGAACATCGTTGGCTGCTGATTTTTAGTCGCTGGTTTGCAGATAATTTTCCCCCAAAAAAATGTATGCCGTAGCTCAAAAATAATGGTGCTTGTGGACTATAGATCCGAGAAAAAAATGTTATCTTTAATTTGAGGGGAGTCAGATAAGGAGGAGATAACTCTAGTTTCAAGTTTCAACCACGATGTATCTTAAAATGGGTTTTACTGTTGTAATTATTCTAAAATAAAGTTTTTAAAAATATATAGGATAACATGGGGTATTAAGGACCACACTTTGAGGCAACATTATGCTTACTTGGATTACATGCTACATGATCAGTCTTTTGTGGCAAACATAAGTGGAGGAAATGGAGAACTAATTACAGTTTACAAATAATAAAGCAGATTAAGGAATATTCAACAGATATTTTAAAATACATTTTTAAAGAACGGTTGTTGCAAAACTCCAAAATCGGACAACTGGGGCATTAAGGACTCCTAACCTGGGGCATTAGTGACCAACGCGCTTTGCTGGAAATTGCCGTCCCATATGTTGCGTCTCACAGGTGAGCCTCCTCAGCATGGTCAGCCAATGTCCAGACTATGCAACAGGTTGTACTGGGTTACATTTTACCAGTAGGGAACAAGTTCCACCTGACACTGAAGGGTCACCGCTGGGCCTATTGACAACAGAAGTCACATATCCACTGCACATCTTCCAGGTTGTCAATGCTGTCAGTGATGTTGGTGCAGCCATTTTCTGCTCTTGCCCTGGCCTGACTCAGGTGCTCCGTCTTCCTTGGCACAATGTCTGAATGGCGCTTCAAGAAACCAGCCATCCAGTCATATCCAGGGCGATCACCGTTGAAGGGCGTCTCCAGACCTTTGTCTTGGACGATGTCTTGGACTTCTTTGCCGCTTAGCCCCCACCCCCACTCAGCAAACAGTTTGATGCATTCGGCGATTTCAGCTTCTTCAAGGGGGTTGAAAACTGTCCCTCTCCCAACACTTGCATGTATGGGGACCTGGCCAGAAACTCGGCGGTGAAGGGATCCTTTGCTGATACCGAAGTATCTGGCAGCTTGGTTGAGCCCCTATTTCATCTCGTCGGACTGCAGCAACTGCTTCCTCAATGGATCGGTGATTCTTAAGGTTCGCCCTCCCCCTCTTTCCTTCTTCTTGTAGTTGCGAACCATCTCTGCAGCTGAAATAGCAAATGGGGCAATAGGGACCACAGAAAAATAAAATATTTGTAGAGCAAAAAATCTGGTCACTCGTCCCTACTTTCACATTTTGCAGCTGAAATAGCAAATGGGGCAATAAGGACCACAGAAAAATAACATATTTTTAGAACAAAAAATCTGGTCACTCGTCCCTACTTTCCAAATATTTAAGCAAAACAAAGCCTAACATCACATCATACGAAGCAAAATACATGGGAACACAACATAGATATCATGAAACAATCTTGAAGCATTAGACCCATAACTAGAGTCAAAGACATCGCTGAATAGGATTTCTGCCAGGTTAACAACTTTCTGAACAATGGGAAAAAATAAAGAAATGTTCAAATAAAAAAAGAACTGCACCAGTACTTAGCTTGATTGTTCTTTTGAAGGACAGCAGCAAGTAGTTGCACTCAATCTCTTCGAATTTTACAACAAAACAGTTTCTGTAGACCTCGTGAAATGGCCACAAAAGTTCAGAATCAACTTTCAAGATGGCTGCCACCACAAAGAAAGCATGGTCTGACTTTCCAAAAAGAAATAAAATTGAAGCTGATGGGTTACTCAAGGCACACGACTGTAACGAAGGCTCCGATTAGTCAGGATTACTATGGAAGCAGTCCCTAAAGCCCCACATGGGGACAAGTCATTTTATAGAGGAAGAAAAGAGGGTACCCCCCCAAGTGGTCCTTAATGCCCCGTGGTCCTTAATACCCCACTTTATCCTACGTAAAAGGAACTGTTTTCAAACAAATTGCGAATTTTACCCAGTGTAAAACTGTCATTTATTTCAAAAACTTTATTTCCCGTGTTACATGTTTTTTCCCTTCCATTTACGTATTTTTTCTATTTTTTCCTTCTTCTTTGATAATTTATTTTAATAAATCATTTTATTTTTCAAATTTTTCATTGGTGCCGAATGTGGTGCGATTGTTTTATTCCTAAATTATCCTTTTTTGTATACATTTTTTAAAACTTTATAATGATATATCGTGGTTGAAACGTGAAACTTGAAACTAGAGTTATCTCCCCCTTATTTGACTCTCCTCAAATTAAAGATAATTTTTTTCCGGACCTACAGTCCACAAGCACCAAAATTGTATATATATTTTTAAAGATTATGATATGCTGAATGTATTTGAATTCAAATTAATTTAATATTACGTATGAAATAGAAAAATGAAACACTTTTTAAATTAGTAAATATGTTAGTATTATCGGCTTATTTCGAAGATGACATGTTTTATTGAATAGACGGTAATCGCTAAAAATGAGAATTAGAACTAGGTTCAATGAAAAGAAGTAAAATCTTCTAGTAACTTATCTGAAAATAATTTATTTAAAACAAAATATTTATAAAAATAAATGGATCTTTGTAAGAAGCTCCCCACCACTAAATAAAGCCCCGCTATTCAAGAGAGACAACTTTTCAGCAACTTTTGCTTAAAAGAATTAACAAAATAAGAATGTATAAGGCATGTTTTTTTATTGAGGGGGATAAAAACTACAGCAGACTCCTTGTCGTGGACCAGGGTTGTGAGTCTTAGAAAATTCATGAGCAAAGAAAACTTTAAAGAAAGGTTCACTCAAACACGTGTGAAAAGAGTTAAGGTGTAAAGAATTTAGCAAGCCGAAAAGTTGTCCCCTTTTTTCTCAATCATGCCGCTATATTGGAAATAAGCTGATGTACTAATTATAAAAATGTAAAAAAGTGCTTTTTCCATATTAATACTTAATACTAAATTGATTTTAACACCAAGACATTCGGCATGTCATAATCTTAAAAAGAACACAATTTTGTTAGCTACAACATATCGTTTTTCAAAAATTCAATTATCTGTAACCTAAACTTCATGTTTACCATTCAAAACATGTTTTTTAATCGTAACAATCTACATTTAAGTTGCTGACAAACGCTAATCTTTAATAATAATTTGGATATTTTGCCAAATCAAAATGCAAGAAAAAGAAACCCGCAAAAATCAGAAAACAAATTATTAGCAAAATAATATACAAAAATACAATTTAATCTGCAATAATCAGAAAACAGATTAGTATTTACAAACTAACCCACAAAAAATCAGAAAACAAATTATTAGCAAAATAATATGCAAAAATACAATTTAATCTGCAATAATCAGAAAACAGATTAGTATTCACAAACTAATCCACAAAAAATCAGAAAACAAATTATTAGCAAAATAATATGCAAAAATACAATTTAATCTGCAATAATCAGAAAACAGATTAGTATTTACAAACTAATCCCCCCAAAAAATCAGAAAACAAATTATTAGCAAAATAATATGCAAAAATACAATTTAATCTGCAATAATCAGAAAACAGATTAGTATTTACAAACTAATCCCCCCCAAAAAATCAGAAAACAAATTATTAGCAAAATAATATGCAAAAATATAATTTAATCTGCAATAATCAGAAAACAGATTAGTATTCACAAACTAATCCCCCCCCCCAAAATCAGAAAACAAATTATTAGCAAAATAATATGCAAAAATACAATTTAATCTGCAATAATCAGAAAACAGATTAGTATATAAAAACTAATCCACAAAAAAAATCAGAAAACAATAAAGTTGATTATTTTGCCCTGTCATCGGTGGGAAAATCAGACAAAAGTAATCGCTAAAATATGGCAGTCATTTTTAAAGCTAACTGCTTCAATATAATCGATATTTTAATTGACTCCACTTATGAAATCTAAAAATAAATTCAAAGCAAGCGAAATTTTAATTTATTATATACAGAGCAGTCGTATTTTCTTGATCGGCGTTGCCCTGAAGAATAATATCTAAAATTTAAAATAAATTATTCATTCATTGACCCTAAACTGGAGCAGATTTCGTCAGAAGAAAGGGGAAGTTTGTTTTCCAGCCACTAACTAACGATAAGTAACTGAATTTTTTCACAGAGTTAATTCCCTTACGCCGACTCAAGTTGTGTGTGTAGCCCTGCTTGTCTTATATGAAGGTAAAAAGGCTGAAAAGAGAAAATAAAATTGTTATTTTCGCATTAATATATACTATACTCTGAAGACGAGTTCCTATTTACTTGCCGCCCAACCAGGGCAGAGTTAAATACAAGATCGGTGTTTAATGTGGAGAAAATCCAGCTCCTCAAAAACGGGGTCATAAAGGCCCAAAGACCACTCAAGGACAAAAGCTAATGGTTTGTGTCAGGTGGATGATGAGACGAACACCTTGAGGATTGCAGATTATAGTAGGATCAAGGCTGAAATTGATTACTTAAAAGGATCAAGGCTGAAATTGATTACTTAATAGGATCAAGGCTGAAATTGATTACTTAATAGGATCAAGACTCAAATTGATTACTTAATAGGATCAAGACTCAAATTGATTACTTAATAGGATCAAGGCTGAAATTGATTACTTAATAGGATCAAGGCTGAAATTGATTACTTAATAGGATCAAGGCTGAAATTGATTACTTAATGGGATCAAGACTGAAATTGATTACTTAATAGGATCAAGGCTCAAATTGATTACTTAATAGGATCAAGACTCAAATTGATTACTTAATAGGATCAAGGCTGAAATTGATTACTTAATAGGATCAAGGCTGAAATTCATTACTTAATGGGATCAAGGCTGAAATTCATTACTTAATGGGATCAAGGCTGAAATTGATTACTTAATGGGATCAAGGCTGAAATTGATTACTTAATGGGATCAAGGTTGAAATTGATTACTTAATAGGATCAAGGCTGAAATTGATTACTTAAATAGGATCAAGGCTGAAATTGATTACTTAAATAGGAGCAAGGCTTAAATTGATTACTTAATAGGAGCAAGGTTGAAATTGATTACTTAATAGAGGCAAGGTTGAAATTGATTACTTAATAGGATCAAGGCTGAAATTGATTACATAATAGGAGCACGGTTGAAATTGATTACTTAATAGGAGCAAGGTTGAAATTGATTACTTAATAGGAGCAAGGTTGAAATTGATTACTTAATAGGATCAAGGCTGAAATTGATTACTTAATAGGATCAAGGTTGAAATTGATTACTTAATAGGAGCAAGGTTGAAATTGATTACTTAATAGGATCAAGGTTGAAATTGATTACTTAATAGGAGCAAGGTTGAAATTGATTACTTAATAGGAGCAAGGTTGAAATTGATTACTTAATAGGATCAAGGTTGAAATTGATTACTTAATAGGAGCAAGGTTGAAATTGATTACTTAATAGGATCAAGGCTGAAATTGATTACTTAATAGGAGCAAGGTTGAAATTGATTACTTAATAGGAGCAAGGTTGAAATTGATTACTTAATAGGATCAAGGCTGAAATTGATTACTTAAATGGGAGGACTAAACAAGAATTTTTTACATTCGACTTGAAAACAACCATAAACATGGTAATCCGACTCTGGTCAACAGAGATTGGCTATGATTACACATCAACACCTTGTTTAGACGTTAGTATATGGGATCAATGGGACTTGAGGCACCCCAGAATTAGAAAATACCAAAAAGACACATTTGTTCTTGGATTTGTTTATAAAAACGTTTCGTTTTGTAAACTTTAAAGATTTTTTAAAAAATAGTTTACAATTTTTTTTGTAAGCAAATGTATATATATATATAAAAAAAATATTTAAAAAATAAATAATTTTATTTACAAATTTTTTTCCCGTTTCTTATTAAAAGTATTCTGCGAAAACTTGGTTTTTCGTTTTGTAAATAAAACAGTTTTTTTAATGAAACATATGCATATAAAGAAAACGCGTTGTCAATATGTTTTACAAAAATATTAAAATAATAATTGAATTGTATTAAACAGACACATAAAAAATAGCTTTTTCGAAATGGTCTGTTACTTTTTGGCTAGGGGCAAAGTGTAATGTATATTCATATATTATACTTCATCATTCCTCTCCTTGGTCAGTGAAAGAGAAATCCTTCTAGACTGGGGTTATTTTAATTTTCATCTCAATCTAGAGTGACGCTTTTTTGGGGGCTCGATTTTTAATTAAAAAGTTATTCATTTTTATAAATTTCTAAGATCCATTTATTTTACTACACAAATTTGACATAAAATGATAACACACTTCTTGAGCAGACATTGTATGAAAGCACAAGTAATCATTTTTTTTATTTCCAACATGCCAGTTAGGTAAAAGTTTATTATCTGTATTTTTTTCTAGGGTGGAGGACAGATAACGAAGGGTTTGTGAAATTTTTGGTCTGCTGAGAAGAAATTATGTTATTTTTCTTCAGGAATCTGCTTCCAATTAATTTTAAGTTATAAAAATACAGAAGGTGATAGGGGCTAAGGATCTGAATTTCTTAAAGTAACGTTTACCCTTAAGGAGTAGAATTTCTTAACTTTATGAGATACATAGATATCCAAGCATTTTTTTTTCAGTCTTCTCATCTTTTTGTTCTTTGCAAAGGACAGGACATCTTACCGGATGTTAGACATTCACACGTTATTTCAGACATTCCACCCGAAGGATGTTTTTTTAAGATTCTAACCGTCCCTTTAAGTGCAATTGTTTGTGTGTCTCTTGCACTTGGTTCACCAAGTAAATTCGGCAGGTAGTATTTGAAATTCTTTTTCATGAGGCCAGTTGCTCCTATAATTACTGGAATGATGGAGATATTTTTAAAATTCCAGTTTCTTTTTATGTCATACATAAAAGACCTTGGAATTTCTTGATCTGCTCTCTCTCTCTCTCTCTCTCAGCTCGGTTTAAGCCAGCATCATTAAGGACAATAACTTCAACTAGTGCTGTGACATTTTCTCTTTTGTTGTATATCACTATGTCAGATTCGACAGCTCCGTTTACTATGTATATAGCTGTAGGGATTGCATAGTCATAGTGGATGATGTCTGACTTATTTCCAACAGTTATTTCTGGTATATGTTCCCAGGACTTGCTGCTACACTGGATATTCAACTTTTTTTTGCAGATGGTTCAATGAAAAGCTTGTTTGCTGATACTGCCTCATTTGTGAGATTTGTGAGACAGTTTTGTCACAAAAGGTTTAGCCAGTTTTCTGATGGATGTTGTCTACTGGCTCTTGTTTCTTGATATTGATGTACAATCATAAGATTTAGCTTCTGGGAGCTCCTCACATATTGACCAGTGCTCATACAGTGATTGACTACTTTGATTGGGTCTTGTTTACAGCCATGGCTTAGGTTGTAGGTACTCAAGAATTTACTCAGTAGAGTACTTTGTGGTTTATGATCAGGCAAAAGAGTAACAGAGATAAGCTGTCTCCTTGGAAGATTCTCCTTTGGATGTTGATATCATGGATTGTTATTGTTCTATTGATTAGGTCTTGTTAGCGGCCATGGCTTAGAGTGTTGGTATTTTAGACATTTTCTAGAATCAAAATCATGTGATGTATTTTGATCAAAATTTGATTACTGGTTCTAGACATAAAGTTTAGTATCATTATACTTTGATTTTGAGTATGGCATTACCATGTTGACACACCAGTTCCTGCTAGATCACCAAAGTTAAGCAACGTTTGTTTAAGTTGTCTCTGAGTTATATCCCTTTGAATTGTCCCTGAGGAATCTCCTGACTTACTTGTGGCAAAACAGAGATAAGCTGTCTCCTTGGAAGATTCTTCTTCAGATCTTGACATCATGGATATTTATTGTTTCATTGGTGTGGCTTAATGCCATGGTTGTCGGCCACATCTTTATATGTACAGCCATGATTTTCTGGATTACCAGATGAACCATATAATTAAAGGCATCATTGTAGTCACGAGTGCAGCACACTATAATATGCCTTTTGGTAATCTAAGTTTATCATCCTTTTCCTACAGTCTTCAATAATTGTCTTGTTAATCAACAATTGGTCTTTTGTGGCAAAACACTTTCTCCTGCATCCTGCTTGTTTTTTTTTCACAGTACATTCCAGAGAAGATGTGGCTATAGATGCTTAGTATTTAAGTGGTGTTAGATAAAGTTTCATGCACAATGCGCCCCTGTCAGCTGCTAGCATGATTAGGGTGCTAAAAATAAATTTAATCTTATTAAAATTAGTAATATATAAATTCAGAAAGAATATACCATAAAACATTCTACATCAAAACCCTTCGTAGCCCTTTTATAGTATTGTATAACCATACTATCCATCCCAACAATCGTCGAACCCCAAGACACATCTGGTGGCCTTCTTCTTCTGGCCGTGTAAATTAGAGTATTGGCGAGCACTAGTTTATAATTTCTATTCAAATAAGTAACAACGCAAACACAGATATAAACATTGTATAAACTTGACTTGATGAATATGTCTGTGTGTGTCGTTAGTGCCCTGCGATTGACGTCCACTAGTCTTAGCGTACCTTAACCCTATCTCTCAAGTCCAGGATATCAGCTAAAACCTAACTGAGATCATCTGCCTGTCGAAACTATATATTATCGTCTGCTCACAGTCATCTAATTGTCTGAGAGCACTGTCCATAGTATCAGAGTATCATATTTTAAGTTTAATTTGAATTTCTTTTTCTTAACAGGTGTTCCCGCATGAAAAATAATATAAATGTAATCTTGAAAAAAACTAACCTGAAACATTGATACTTCAACTTGTAGCAAACACTAAAAGATGCATACTGAAAAGAAATTGTCCCCTTGTGATATTTGTGGGTTTGCCTTTTCCCGGAAATCAAATTTAGTTTCACATATGCGAACACACACAGGAGAGAAACCATTTTCTTGTGATTTATGTTGCTCTACATTCTCACGGAAGGCCCATTTGGTAGGGCATATGCGAATACATACTGGAGAGAAACCTTATTCATGTGAAGTTTGTGGTTCTTCTTATTCATACAGATCAAGTTTAGTGGAGCATATGTATAGACACAATGGACAAAAACCTCATTCTTGTGAAATGTGCGGCTCATGTTTTTCCAATAAATCACATCTAGTGGAGCACATGCGAATTCATACCGGAGAGAAACCATTTTCTTGTGAAGTGTGTGGATCTGCCTTTTCTCAGAAATCACATTTGATTATACATATGCGAACACATACCGGGGAAAAACCGTATGCTTGTAGTTTTTGTGACTCGTCCTTTTCAATTAAGTCAACTTTGGTTAAACATATAAGAACACACACAGGAGAGAAGTTACATTCTTGTGAAAACTGTAAGTCTTCATTTTCGCGAAAGTCAAACTTGGTTTTACATATGCGAATACACACTGGAGAGAAGCCATATCTTTGTAAAGTGTGCGGCTTTTCTTTTACTGCAAAATCGCCGTTAAACAGACATATGCGATCACATACTGGAGAGAAGCCATATTCTTGTGAAATCTGTGGTTTTGCTTTTTCATATAAATCAAATTTAGATAGGCATATTCGAACACATAAGGGAGACAAATCATATCACTGTGAAGTGTGTAAGTCTTCCTTTTCAACTCAGTCAAAACTTGTCCAGCATACCAAAACTCATATTGGAGAGAAGCCATAATCTTGTGACATGTGTTGTTCAGCATTTTCACAGAAATCACATCTGGTTAATCATATGCGAACACACACCACGACACAACAGAGTGTGTAAATATCTTCACTGGACCATCTGCAAAAAACGGAATATCTTGTGTAGCAGCAAGTCCTGGATACATATACCAGAAAGAACTGTTGGAAATAAGTCATACACTATCCAATATGAGTACAGCTAAACATCTATGAAAATTGAGCTGTTAAACATGACATAGTGATATTGGACAAAAGAGAGATAGTAGCAATCCTAGTTGAAGTCAATGTCCCTAATGATACTTGTTTAAACAGAGCTGAAAGAGAAAAGATAACGAAATACCAAGAAATTGGAATCTATGGAAGATCTCAATCATTCTATTAATTATAGGAGCAATAGGTCTCATAAAAAAGCACTTCAAAAACTGGCGATTATACTCGGTAAACCAAGTGCAAAAGAGATACAAACAATTGCACTTTTTTGTTGTTTTAAGCATAGTTAACCCCATAAAACGCATGTTTCCACAGTAGATGTAAGGGGCTACTTAAAATTTGGGGTAAATCTTTTGGGGTCCCCCAAAATTGTGAGTTGTCCAGCGAGATGCTTGTTAACATTAGTTTTAAATTTCTGCATGTCAGTACAGTCAGGGAAACAGTGAACAGGGCGGGAGTTCAAGAGGCCGGCAGCACAAGGAAATAATATTTTACAGTAGAATGGTCTTCAACATCTGGGGACCTCCACAGTGAATGGATGGGATTTGGCTGATTGTCGAGTTGGTTCAGTGAATTTATTAGTGCAGCAAGTTCATCAGAGCACAATTCATTGAAGTACTGGTAAAACAGGCACAAGGATGCAACATTGCAGCGATGGGATAGAGGCTAGAGCTTGGTGGATAGTGAGGGATCTATTAAGTTGGCGACTCTTTTTTGGACCTTGTCTAAGAGGGAGACACTAGTTGATGATACACCAGTGTAGATGTGGCAACAATACTTCATGCATGGGCAGATGTGCCTTTTTAGAGATATAGCATAATGTCAGGTGTACAAAGTTTACTAGCACGGTAGAGGGAGCCCACCTTCTTTGCAGCAATGTCTTTAATGTATTTATTCCAATTCATGTTACCTGTAAATGATAGGCCGAGGAGTTTGAATGTTGAACAATCAGCTAGAGTGTTATTTTCCATGGCAATCGGTGGTTGAAGAGGTTTCTTGTAGTTATTGAAGGAAAGTAGCTTTGTCTTATCGGCATTAAAAGTTACCATCCATTTATAACCCCAATCTACTACAGCTTGGAGGTCATTTTCTAAGGATTCAGTCATTGTCTCGGATATGTGTGTATCCGTTTTGCCTACATGACAAGAGTAGAGTGTGGTGTCGTCAGCAAATATACCTATCTCAGTCTCAATTATATCAGGGAGGTCGTTTATGAAACAGTAGAAGTCCAAAGTTAGATCCCTGGGATACACCTGCATTTATGTCATGTTGCTAAGATGAACAGCCGTCGAGGACAACCTGGATCTTTCTTTTGGTTAGGAAGGATCTAATTATATTAAATATTTGTCCAGTAATGCCATATGAGTGAATTTTTAGGAGAAGCCCTTTATGCCAGAACTTGTCAAGACTTTGGATATATCAACCACTACCACTCTCGCATCACCAGCCTTGTCCAGTGTATGATCTATGCGTTCAGAGATGACCATTAGAATATCCGCAGTAGATTGTGCTTGTCTAAATCCGTACTGGTTAGCAGAAAGAAATTTAGCATCAACTAGGTGACAGACCATGGCTAGATTGATTAAGAATTCAAAGATTTTTGCAAAGATCGGGAGTAGACTGATTGGGCGGTAGTTCTGAGGATTAGTTCTATCTCCAGAATTCTTGAAGACTAGTACCACAGAGACAATTTTTCAGCTATCAGGGAAGCAAGATTCAGTAAGGCATTTGTTGTAGAGTTTGGAAAGGACAGGGGCCAGTTCAGTAGAGCATTTCTCTATTACTAGTACTGGTATAAGATCAGGCTCACATGCTTTGGAGGTGTCAAGGTTTTTATGATGTCCCTGACCTGAGATGGGGTGATGACAAGATTTTCAAGTGTGGCCTCAGTCTACAATGGGAATTTAGAGAGGGTTGGGTTGCTGAGTCAAAAGTGGAGTTTAAGGCGAGACGCTGGGCAAGCAGTTCAGTCTTATTAGTTGCCATGCAAATGACATTGTTGTGGTTTGATAGCAGGGGAATTGTTGATTGTCCATTGTTCACCACACTATTGTAGATTTTCCAGAAATTGCAAGTACCTAGCTTCTATGACTGAATGCGTTTTTTTGGTTATCTCTGTATACCTTCTCTTTGTTTCACCTATCACTACTTTACAATCATTTCTTGACTATAAATTTCTGTTTATTCACAGTTGACATTTTGAAATGCTTGCTGTCTCTTAGCAATAGCAGCTGCACATTCCGAGATGAACCATTGAGGAGAGTGGGGTTTGCTGAAGAATTTTCGCATGGGGATATAAGCTTTAATGCCTGCTTTGACCCATTCTGTTCACTCATTTGCACACTGATCAGCAGGGAGTGAGAAGGTTTTACTCTATGTGGCATCTCTGATGTGATCCCTGAGGGATTCAAAATCAGCCTGCTTGTAGTTTCTCATCGTTTTAAGCAATAGCTCATCAGCCTTTGGACGAGTTTTTAAGGTGATATAAATCATGACCACAATGTGATCAGAATTGATGAGAGGTCTATGGGCATTCACCACACAAGTCTTGGATAGTGAGGTCAAGAACAGGTCTAGAAGTGATGCTTGCTGTTCTGCATGATCAGGGAGGTAATTGGGAAAGTAGCAGTCTGTGAGAGGAAGTGAGCTAAGGAGAAATAAAACGTAGAGTTACCAGCTGCATCAATAAAGCTGGAGAATTCCAGCCAGTCACGGTGGTGTGCATTAAACTCCCCAAATACATGTATTTAGGAGAGTGCTCAATCTATTCTAGAAACCACTCCCCCCTCGTGAAAAAAATGTTGGAGCTGACAAAAGACATGACACTCACAGACCTAATCGGAGCCATATTTAAAGACAGGTGCTTTGATGTTACCCTAAATGACAAAGTAGCTGACACCGACAAAAGAATGGCTTACTTTAAGGTAATGTGCTGGCTTCATTACTGTACAACATCTACACTAATGACCAACCAATAAGCCAGAAAACTAAGCGGTTCATCTTTGCTGACAACCTTTGTGTAACATCCCTAGAAAGTATGTTTGAGTCAATAGAAACAAACCTCAACTCGGCCTCAGATTAGTTACTCCTATACTACGAGAGTAACCACTTGCATGCAAACCCTGCAAAAACTCAAGTGTGCTTGTTTCATTTCCGGAACTGAGAGGTCAACCGACCCCTAAACATCATGTGGTCTGGAATACAACTTGAGAATCGCACTAACCCTGTCTACCTTGGCATAACCCTGGACCGCACCCTCTCATTCCGGGAACATGTAAAGAAAACAAAAATGGAACAACATCCTATGGAGACTGATCAACTTCACGTGGGGAGCCACAGCACAGACACTAAGATGTACTGCCTTAGCCTTGTGCTATTTCTTCTGTGGAGTATGCTTGTCCTGTTTGGGAGAGATCAACACATGCCAGACACCTAGACTCAGCATTGAACAACACCTGTTGCTTGATCACTGACTGCTTGTAGCCCACCAGCCTGAACAACCTGCATCTTCTCACTGGCATTGCCCCTTCAGATGTGAGACGGGAAGTTGCCAGCCGAGTAGAGATCACAAAGGCTATCAGTGATGGATGCCATCTCTTTCATGGACGTGAACCAACGGTCTAAGGACTGAAGTCAAGGAGAAGCTTCCTCAGCTTTCTAACAGGAAGAGATCAGACTATAGCTGTGGACAAAACGGCTATAAGATGGCCACCTGTCATAACGACATGGGAATCCCTGCTTCTGAGGAACTCCTTCCCGGTTCAGAGGTACCCTGGCTCCAGTGGAAAACACTAAACCGTCTGAGAATTGGAATGGGGCGATAAAAAGTACCTATGGCAGATGGGGCTACAAAACTGACCCGACCATCTGTGAATGTGGAGAGGAGGACCATACAATGCAACACTGCCCTGTCTGCCCACTACTGCCCAACCGGTTTGGCTTGAAAGATCTTGCAGAGTACAACACTATTGCAAAGGACTGCATAAAAATGTGGGAAACTATCATATGACCACTTGCTTCAAAGACACGCAAAGAAGAAGTGGGTGTTTTGCTGAAAGATAACCAACATTAATTTACAATTTAACTAACTTTTTTAGAAAATCATTGTTTATTTTTCTCAACCATTACTCGTCATAGTATTGCAGTATTCCATACAATATATTCCCAAAGAAATTGTTTTTATACGACGGGTCATAAAAATTCCTGTAAATGACTATCAAAATTATTTGGGTAAGTGTCCCTCATTGCACAGAATTTTTTCTTACACAAACCTCAAGTTCCTTCGATGCAGTTTGTGTGTAGTGTGGAGTCGTCTGAGTCCACAAAAGTCTACCTGTGGTTTACAACATTGTGTTGCAGCACATGTTTGAATTCTCTTTATTTATTAATAAATAATTGTTTTTAACTTCTTAAATATTTATTAATGAATGAAAGACAAAACAAATACAAATCTTTCCAAATAATTGACGATGAATTGTGAAATTAACGAAATTGTTGAATCTCTAAAAATAAAAATTTGAGGGCGGTGTAAAAGTGAGTTGTTGAAAGGCTAATCCAATCTGGTTATTACAGAACGAGGCTACCATACCAATGATAGTTCATCGTTAGTAGAAATTATCCACTTTTTTAATTCTTTATTTTGTTAAGTTCCTGGGTTTCAAATTTGTCAATTTTTGGTTTATTTTCAAGATTATAAAAAAAAATTTTTTCCACTGATGATGCCACGTTGATGTATGAAAGGGAAATATAATTATGTCGCATTTTTTATTTTTCCAGAAACTCTAATCATTAAAATCACATGAAATATTTTTTGCAATTATATTATTTTTTTGGTGAAAATATTGATTAAACAATGTTTTATTCAATAATAATATCGCTAATTCAAAAAATTAATTTTTCTTCGAGTAATAGTGATTTTGTTAACACGGTATTTAGGGGGCTTTTTCGTAATATATATAAAATATTAAAAAATAAATTTTAATTGTTAACATCTACAATGAAACAAAAAATATTAATGCATTTTTTTATATACACATAAAAATTTTACTTTAGTAAAGGTGTATTTTGTTTTTAAAAAAATAATGCATTTTCACTAAGATTTAAAAAAAAAATGGTTTCCTTATATTCCGTGATTGTTGATTAATAAATATCGAAATTTTCATTAAAATTGGTTGATTTCCTGAATTTTTAAGTGAAGGCGGGGGTGGGCCAAAATGTTTTTACATTTTGGGAATTGGCCATTGATTTTGCACGTACCTATTCTTTACACTCTTTAGTTTATAAAAAAATACAATTGATCTAAAAAAACATAATTGATCTAAAAAACATAATTGATCTAAAAAAAGCATAATTTATCTAAAAAACACAATTGATCTAAAAAAAACACAATTGCTCTAAAAAAACATAATTGATCTAAATAAAATAATTTCATTGATTATTCTTTATCAAAATATAAACATACAGTGTGTTTTTCGTTCATTATTTTTTTCTTGTGAAAAACCGCATCGGTTTGATTTTGATGCCGGTTCGTTGTGATTCGGCTTTTCCGGCTGTTTACGTAATTCTACGTCGGCAAAAGTCGGTTATGTGGTAAATGTTGAGATTTTCGGCGTGAACAGAATGCAATAAAAAATGTGTATACGCACTAAAAATGGTTTTATGTTGTTGTTTTTTTTTGTTGTAATATTATTAGATACGTACAAAGTGAATGGCGGATCTCCAAAATATAAAAACATTTTGACCCTTTTCTTAACTTCAAAATTCAGGAAATAAACCAATTTTAATGAAATTTTCAACGATCACGTAATATAATGAAACCATTATTTAAAAAAACTCTTAGTGTAAATGTATTATTGTGAAAACAAAATACACCTTTACTTTATGTAACTTTAACATTTCTCAGTACTAAAAAAACGCATAAATTAAAAAAAACATTAATGGAAATAAAGCACTGTACCTGTTAAGTTTTTAACAATTAAAAAATATTTGAAAAAAATACTTCATTATATATTACGGAAAATCCCATAAATTCCGTGTTACTGTTATATCCACATATTTTGCAGCATAAAGCATGAAATGAAGAATAGGAGACTTGTTGGCACATGTTCCCCTACAATAAAAAAAAAATGTAAAGTGCCATTTGCAAAGAAGCGAACACACTTTAAAAATGGGGACCGGATTTAGTCGAGACAGCGTGAGGCCAGGAGCCGATAAATCAGCCCACGCAGATTGGGGGGAGGGGGGGGCGGAATTAGAGCAACCAAACAAATTGAAGAAAAACCTGTTGCTAGACAGCGAAAGGCTCTCGAGAATAAGGGGAAACCCCCGGAAGAGAAAACACGAGGAGTTAGATTTCGGCAGTGGTGGATACAAGATGTGTCGGGATTTGCTGCTCGCGACGCAGAAAATTGAAACACTGTATCCCAGCACAAGGAGACCGATTTATGAGGCGGTGGAGGCATGACGTGTCTAGATTTCTAGCTCACACAAGAGTCAAATTGATACAATATCTCCCGGCACAGGGGGACGGATTTTGGCAGCGATAGAGACGTAACGTGTCTAGATTTGCAGCTCACACAGCAGTCAAATCGAAACAATATATCCCCCCCCCCCATACGAAATAAGTGGGATTCAAGATTTATCGGCTGAGAAGAAAAAAATACAGCAACGTTCTTACCGGATGTTACAAGGAAAAACCTAGTCCAACAAAGTTTACAAGAATAAACAAAGTCAAAATTTTCTTTTCTGGATAGGAGATTACATATATCTCGCCACACTAAAAACAGTCCGCGAAAGACAGACATCAGAATTAAAAATTATGTGACAATATCTTTCACACAGCCATCAACTCCACACGAAAAACTGTCCGCAAAAGACGGACATCAGAATTTTAAATTTTGTGACAATATCTTTCACACAGCCGCCAATTCCACACTAAAAACTCTCCACCAAAAGACAGATATTAGAATTAAAAATTCTCTGTATAATATCTTTCACACAGCCGTCTACTCCGCACTAAATAAAAAAATTGTCCGCAAAAGACGGACATCAGAATAACAAAAATCTGTGATATTATCTTTTACACAGCCGTCAACTCCACACGAAAAACATTATAAAAGGTATGTGTTTTATGGAGAAAAAAATCCATATTTACTTGATCCAAATTAGAACTTTCGTATTTTTTCAATCTTGTCTCATAGATAATCTCATATTTGATTAATAACCACAGTATTTATGAAATCCAGCCTCTCTATAAGAACTCCCCGAGAGCGAAGAAGAACTTTTCATTTGTCAATTGAATTACGTGTCTTAAGAAAAAACAAAGGAAATTCATATTTAGTCTGTCTAAAACTATGGATTTTCGCATTTGCTAATGGTTGACTTTAAGTTAATATTCTGATTGATCAACCATTCTTAACAAAACCAGCTCCTCTAATAAGAACTCCCCTAGAACAGAGCAGAACTTTTCGTTGATCATTTTTAAGTAATAAACACTTGTTATGTTTGCATAATATCGCCTTTATTCATTCTTATAAGTGTCTTTTTTTTTAGGTTTATAAATTATTATAAATTATAAATTGTGATTCTACTGTGTCTCGTTTTTTCTCTCGCACGATTACTTGCTTGTTTCCCTTTTCATCGTTTTATCAAAAAAATAAATAAAAGTCGTTTTCACTAACAGCGAGTCTAACAGGTGACTCGCAGACCCCGGATAAAACACAAAGGATAGGAGATGCGTGGTGTGAGAGGGGCGGAGGAGATACAACTGGTGCCGGCGTATGGCATGACGTTGTAAGCTTTTTAGGGTTTTCAGTTATATCCTTTCTAAATCAATGCATTGGTGCCGTGGGTGTTTCCAACCTTACACATAATTAACATTCGTGGCTGAGTTACACATTTGCTACATTTGTATCAACGTTTCACATTTATAACATTGATAAAATCTATATAACCAGAAGAAAAATTAATTTCTCGAATTAACGATATTATCATTGAATAAAGCATTGTTTTATCAATATTTTCACACAAAAATAATATAATTGCCAAAAATATTTAATGTGATTTTAATGATAAGAGTTCGCGGGAAATTTTAAAACACAATATTATAATAGTTTCCCTTCGCGCATCAGCGTGTATTGATTTACTCCTCTCCAGGAGTTAGGCACAAGGCCAGTTTTTTTTTTTATCTTACTCCCACAAGTAAGATGTGACCCAAAGTCGGGTCGGGAAAGTGGGGTTTAAAAATTGCCTGGGCAGTCCCGTCGGCATTCCCCGGTAGGGGCGCCTCAGGCAGTAAGCAATAAACTTAATCCTCCCCAAAGAGGGGAGGCACAGCCTGGGAAGGTCGACCTCTCAGAACTGCACAGGACAGACCCATTGACCGGCGTAAATCAAGACCCGAAGGCCAAGACAACACAGGTATAGGGTGCAGTATCCATCGGAACAGATACTACACTTTGATCTTAGCCAAAAGGAGCGTGTAATCATCAGTGTAAGAAATTTTTGTTATAATCTTGTAAATTAAAAAAAAAAAATATTGAGGAAATGGGCGGTTCTGAAAAAATTAAATTAAAAAATGATATAATTTCTACTAACAATTGACTTGAAGATGTATGAATGCCCAGTATTGTAATAAACAGACGAGCTTTGCATCGCTAGCCCCCGTCATCAACATAAAATTTAAAAAAACAGCATAACAAAGAAATGTAAACTCATTTTTTTTAGTTTTGAGAATTGAATTTTAATATGGCGGCCATATTGTTTTCCTTGCACCAAAAATATTTTACGACATAAGAAGTTTTATTACATACAAAACACAACGTTTTTGATACAAAATAAACTTTGAATATTTTTTATACAAAAAACTTAAAACAAAATGAAAAGGTTAAAACTAAAATATATTCGTCGATATTTAAAGAATTTTAATATCACATTGGAAAATAAAATCTCATTGAGCTCAATGAAATATTAAATGGCATTAATAAGTAAAAAAAAGAAAGAAAGCATGGTATAATAATCATACAATTTCTATAAACTATTACAAAACTATATCTTCTTTATAAAAGTAAAAATAATAAAATGATATTTTATTGCGAATAGCTCACATACGATCTATGAATTTCGCCAAAAAATATTGTGAAATCATCACTTAAAGATTTCATCATTGCTCTGACATTTTTGGGGATAATTATGAAATTTTTAGTAAAAAGTATGAACATTTCTTTTTTAATTCAGTATCTTAAGACCTTAATTTAATTATTATCTTTTAAATAGTTCCAGAAAATTGATATTTATCTTTCAAAGAGATTTTTTAATGAATTTCTTGAAGTTTCAATTTCAATGATTTTTTAACCGACGTAAAAACAGTTTTCATTTAAAATTTATTTTCACGCGTAAAGTTACATTTTTTAGCGATTAACTTTAGGCTTTTATCTTTCAAACACAATCAAAATTTAATTAAAATAATAATTATAAGCCAATTCAAATAACCATGTCCATATAAGCCACGGCTATTTTTACACGTACCTAAACATTATTACATGCCGTTTCGAGTTTTTAAATGTGTAAACATGCGAGAATAATCGAGATTTTGATGCTTCTTGAGTTTAACCCCAATATGGAAAAAAGAAACTTTTTTAAAAATCATAGTCGAATTAAAGGGGAGATCAATATACTAATAGTTAACAAAGCTCCCCCCTCCGCATGTTAAGAATGGCGACAATTTTTACATATTGGGGTTCAACTAAAGAAGCACTGACATTTTTACAAAATGGCGTCTAACTGGAACCAGAAATTGTGTATTATGTAAAAACGAAACTGACTTAAGTTAACTGAAACGAAACAATCAGCAGAAAGCAATTTTAATAATTTCCAGAATAGTATTTAATAATGGCTACTGCTCCTAGAAAAAATGTAATGAAAGAAATATTTTTATAAACACTTTACTTTTTTAAATAAATTATTTTTATAATTCACTACAAGACTTTACTTCGTTTCATTAACCATTGTTTACGTTTCAGGTTTTTGTACTGCTCATGAGGCATGTAGTCATGAGTTTTTTTGTATCGCTCAAGACAAAAAAAAATGTGTTAAAACGCCTCCTCCCTCTGTTACTACGTTATACTAAATTGATTTTAAATCAAAAACATTGATCATGGCATAATCTTTTTCTTTTTTTAAAATTATATATTATCGCTTATACACTAATTTTATTAGAACTTTTGAAGAAACTGTTCAAACCGCCGATCTAACCATTCACCGGTTTTATCTTGTTCAAAAGCTGTACAGTATCACTTTTTATTTTTTATTCATCATAAAATAATTTCTCGTTAATTTTTTGGTACAGTTTCGGGAAATACGACCAAAAATTTACAGGCGTTACCTAAGCGTGACGTATGTACAACGAATGCTACGAAAACGATCGAAATTAGACGAAAGAAGTTATGCCGTTCCGAATCCCACCGCCCCGTAAAAAATGTGTCTTTCTTTTTTCATGGCAAGTTTAATTAGGTACCATACGAGAGTAGCACGAAGTTTGTAAGATTGGAAACGTTCGCACCTCATGCGTGTCCTATTTTCTTGTTCCCCGTGATTCAAAAATTAATCTGGCAAAACTAGATGGGATCTCAAAATCAGTAGGAGGTTGCATTTTGTTCTGCAAGGAAAAAGGCCTTCGTGAATATGCCTTCTCCCAATTTCAACTTTTACAGAAGAGAAAAGTGACACAAAGAAAAAAGTTCCTTGTATTTAAAAAACAAACAAACTCGGATCCCCCCTCTCACAAAACTATTCCTAACCCTAATTCCAACTCTAACCCTAATTCCTACCTTAACCCTAACCCTAATTCCCCAACCCTAATTCCAACACTAACCCTAATTCCAATTCCAATACTAACCCTAATTCCCTAACCCTAATCCTAAAATTCGGAGACCCCCCCCAAAAAAAATAAATAAATAAATAAATAAATAAAATAAAATTTTAAAAATTCTCCAAAAAAAAAAATAGACACAGAAAAAAAAAAAAATTCTTGCATTAAAAAAAAACTCTGGAAAAATACAATAAAAATGCTCTCTTTTAAAAAGTCGTCTGCTTAAAAGAAAAAAGGGTAAGTTAAAAACTTTTTCATTAAAGTCGTCTGCTTCAAAAAAAAAAAATGGTGAACAAAAAAATTTCTTTCTTTCTAATTGCGTACAAAGGTCGCCGTTTCTAGTGTTAGTTTACAATTTGATATCATTGAAATTTCAGAAGTCATTCTTAACATGGAGACGGAGTGGAGGGAAACTTCGGAAACATTCGGAACGGCGTACCTTCTAGAATTCGTTTTACACACGCCATGCTTATGCTACGCTTACGTCACGCCTGTAACATTTCGGTCGTATTTCTCGAAACAGTGCCAATTTGATGATAACAAAAACTGAATGGAAATGAAAGATTAAACGAAATACAATTTATCAAGTTTAAAAAAATATATTTGCAATAACAGATAAAACAAAAATTTCATTTTAAAATATAAAATTAGTTTAATTCCAAATTTAAAATACAACATGAAAATAAACTGTTTTATCTTTTTTTTTTCGTTTCGTTTCGTTTCGTGTCTCCGCAGCTGCAAGTTCACTTTTTCGAAACTGATTTTTAACTTTTTAACCCAAATGATTACCGTCATTTAATTTTATTGTTTTAAATATTTTTATTAATGGAACAAACAAAGAAAAAGTTTAACGAAGAAAGTATAACACTGACACAATTTCGAGAAAATACGAAAATAAATATTCATCCATCTTTGTTTTCTCATAGGTAAGTCTAAGAGGAAAATGCAAATTATGTTGTTGTTTTTTCATTTAAATATTTCGTTAATATTTTCCAACTTACTTATTTGGCTAAACATTTTGAAAGAGATTTCTTTAAGATGAAAGTCACTAAATTACAAAACCTAATACATTTTTTTTATTTCCGAAACCCCAAATTTAATTCCTTAAGAACAAAAAAGTAAATAAAGAATATTGGGTTCAATTTTAACCTTTGCCCCATGTCGTCAACAAAAAAATAAAAATGAAATTTCATTACTTTTTATTAGTGCGATTACACGTCAAAACTCTGGAAATATCTGGGGGAAAAAATGAAAACATTTTAGACTAACGTAAAATAATCGCCAACTTCTTCACCAAAATGGATCATTCAGTTCTAAACCACAAGACGAATAACCATTTTTTTATTTGCAAAATGCCGACCATTTTACAAATACAAACAAAAATGGTTACTCGTTCTGTCCTACACTATCTGGTTAAAAACTGGATTATCATTTTAGGTTAAATGTATATAGTAAAATGAACATCCACTCTAAATTCTAAAATATTTTATTTTATTTATTTAATAAAAAAATATTCTAGATATTTCTAGGATGATGAAGTATAATCGCACCAAAAGAATAAAATTAAATTTTTATTTTGACGTTGACAGGCTGGGGGTAAAGGGTAAAATATGATAGCTTTTTGGCACGATGGCTAAGTGTTTAACAAAACGGACTGAGGACCTAGTTGTGCCGAGTTCGAATCCAGTTCGTTCCTCCTGGAGAGAAAGTAATTTTTTCGGCACTTGTATAGATCGGGTACACGAGTCGAAATTTATTTTAGAAGAGTTCCAATGGTGTAAGGGGCAGATAACTGTCATTTTTTTTAGTACGCAATTTCTCCGAAAATGGAAAATATCCATTGTTTAAATAAGAAGTCATGCAAATTCAATATTTGAGAAAATCAACAGTATATTGATAGAAGATTTATTGAAGAAAATAGAATTTGGGAAAATCAACATTATATTTTTTCATTTCAAAACCAACAGCCATCGGTTTTGGTTTAAAACATTTGATTTTTCTTTTATAGTTTAAAAAATAAATTTATCTGTTTTTTTTTTTTTCTTCTCTTGATTTTTTTTTTTTTTAAACGGGATAGAATTCAGAAATTTGTTCAAAAAGACTCTGTAGGGGGGTTGCGGAAAATTTCTGCCGCCACATAAATTCTGATAAATAGGATAAGCCACCACTTAATTCGCGCATATTCAAGGCATTCACGTCGATTACGTCCATTTTTGGAGAAGCTAGAAATTATGTACTTAAAAAAAGAGAGTTATCTGCCCCTTACACCATTGGAACTCTTCTAAAATAAATTTCGACTCGTGTACCCGATCTATACAAGTACCATTTTTTCTTCTGTCCTGTCGTATAACAATATTTGTTGTGCTTCTGCTGTTTCGCTCCAACATTAAAATATTTAAAGAAATGTATAAACATTTTTATGTATTTACGTATTTGCTGAAAATAAGATTGTACAGAAAAAATACGCAAATTCATCCAGTTTTTATTAAATTATAAGAAAAATAACATAAAAACGATCGTATGTATTATTTGACGTTTTCAGTTATGAAATAGGCAAGGGAGATAACTCAAATTTTGTTTACTGGTTCCTTAGAAACACTTTCATCAAACCACACACCTGACTTTGTGTCTAACCTCCTGCAGAGGAGGTAAATAATTTATTTTTCTTCTGTCTCGCCGTATACAACAATATTTTACTTTTTTTCTAACTTAACAGAGTTGACACTAGGTTTGTTTTGAACAAAAACAAGATGCTTTAAAATAAGTTAAACCACAAATAAACTTATCCAGGTTAATATAAGGGTAACTTATCTTGCCTTTAGTAACATTTATTTGTTGCATATGTTTTTCACCCTTTTATCGTTTCTTTAGTTACAGTAAAAAAAATAACCGATTTTTTTGTGCTTTTGAAAACAACAGTATTATATACTTATGCAGCAGATTTAAATAAGTATCATCACCAAAAAGTAGGAAAAATGATCGAGAAGAATTTTAATTAAAAATAAAAAAACAGTTCCATCGTATTTTGATGACTGCCATTGATTTATTACTTGTTAATATGACAGACTAGGTTATCTCCCCCTGAATTTCGTGTTTTTTGCTCGAATAAATGGCGGAATCCGATTAAACGATATAACGGATTTGTATTTTTTATTACAATTCTACTCAATAGTTTTTGCTAATTTTTGGTGTACAAACCTATTTTTGCTTGATACATAAGTATATCAAAGAGTTTTCTGGTTAATTTAATTGGAACTGCGATTTTTAGCGTTTTTCATATGTACGCTTCTCTGTACAAGCACCAAATTTCATTGAGATTGCTCTCCGTCTTGCATTGCCTTCTCTTCTTACCCAATATTTTAAACTCTTTTAAAGCACTAATTTGTACCACATATTTGAAATTCGTTCATAGCCGATATTAATTTGTATTTATATTTATTTATTTTAATAATATTTATCTTGAATGACCGTGTGAGAGATAAAGCAGGAGCTATTCAATTCTAACAAGAAAAGTATTTTTCACAAAGCTCGATTTTGTAATGTTGAAAAGTTAAAAACATTCTTTCTTCAATCAATTATTTTTCAAAACATTCGTTACAATCTGAGCCACTCGGACATAGATTTTTAGGTAATAAAAAAATTAGTGAAATACCGTGATAAGCTAAGATTTATTTTTTTTTTATTAAAAAAAATAATAAACGCATGTATTTAATAAATAATTAATAACTCCCTTATTCGTCACTTGGACATTGTTTAGTTCAATATCGAGAAATCCTGATTCCTTATATATAATTGTATCACAGTCCATAGTGTTTTTTCGAATGTCCGGTTGGTTTGGCAGGCCGAGAGCAGATTCAAGGTGTTTCCACGAATAATAGCGATAGAGAGGCGCTCGTAAAGACAAGACAATTCGCAATTGGCTTCAGTGTTGCGTGTCATTAATAGACGAAGGCTGCCGATTGTATTTAATTTTCAAGACATATTTTCAAAATGTTGCTACTTCTTAAGTCAAAGGAAATTCCACCTGTTATATTTTGCGGGATTTATCTTTCCAGAAATTAAAAAAGTTTGAACTCATCATCATCATATTCGGTTTAACGTCCGTTTTACATGCTCGCTTTAAGGAATTGACTTCCAAACTGACCAGGTCTTTATACCTCTTTCTCTTAAGTTAATTTTTATCGCTGCCTCACAGGTTTTGCTTTGTCTTCCCCTGTGAACTGGACCTGCTGCCTTAAATGTTCTACATCTACTAACCCAAGAACTCTCATCCATTCTTTCAACGTGGCCATAACATTATAGTCCTGTTCTGCACACATCTCCCTATACTATCCAGATAAAATTGCTTAAGGAGTAGATGGGCTCTGCCTATCACCCAGCTTTCACACTCCTCTGTCTAGTAGCCAGGCACAGAGGTATTAGTGCTAAGACGCCTCAAAGATACCCAATGCTTGGCCTTTTTCCTGACTAGGACAATCAACACCGTCTCTCTTTGTCTCTATCTGGGCAACTTGGGGAAAGTTTTTTTCGTCACTAAGTCTCACATGACTAGTCTGGGTTGCTCTTGTTCTGACAGGTTGAGGGTATAGGTTAGACAGCTTGTCTGGCTGCTGTTTCCGACTGTCAATACAGGAGCCCAAAATCTTTGGTAGCGCTAAGAACAGCTGCTCCATCAACAGTTGTATGATATCATGGGTAACTGTATGTGCCATGTTGCGCATGGGAAGGAACCCTACAGTTATCCCCGGTGGGCTCTCCCAAGGCCACAACCCCCATGGACCAAGTCACTACTAATGGACTGGTTGTGTGAACTTATTGGCACCAAACAAGGACATGTTTTGCCCTCCCAACTCTATCTCAAAACAAAAATGACATCATAAATTTAAAAAATCAAACCTAAACAAAACACCCGCCAAAAAACATCTTCACCTCTGCTCTTGAGGCTAGCATTCACAAATATCCGGGGACTTAGAACCAACATTAACAATGTAGAAACCTTTCTCCTAACAAACTCCCCGGATATCCTAGCACTAAGTGAAATAAACCTTCAATCCTCAATTTCCTCTCACCACTTTGACGTGACTGATTACCGCCACTCTACCAAAAAGACTCTGACAAACATATGCACGGGCTAGGAGTTTATGTTAAGAACACCCTCCCCTTGATTAGAGAAGATAGGTTAGAATCAGATGACCAAGCCTACATGTGCTTTAGATTGACCTAACATCACAGTGTTAGTTACTTATATCTCTTATACTGTTCTCTTTTGATCCAGGACTGTATCTTGCTAAACTCTGTCTCTGAAAGCATAGATAGAGCACTCTCACTCGACTCTAATGCCCAAATACATGTATTTGGGGTTTTTGATGCACACCACCATGACTGGCTGGGATTCTCCAGCTTTACTGATACATACATATAATTTCCCTCTTAGATCACTCCTTCTCACAGACTCACTTTCCTGACCCACCTCCCTGATCGTATGGACCAGCAAGCCTCACTTCTTACCCTGTTCTTGACCTCACTGCCCGAGGCTTGTGTGACGAATGCCCGTAGCCTGCTGGGGAACGCTGATCACATTGTGGTCATGATTGATATCACCTTAAAAACTCGTCCAAAAGCTGATGAGTCTTGCTCAAAATGACAAGATACTAGAAGCAGGCTGATTTTTATTCCATCAAAGATCATATCAGTGACGCCCCATGGAGTAAAACCTTCTCACTCCCTGTTGATCAGTGCACAAATGTGTGAACAGAATGGGTTAAAGCAGGCATTGAAGTCTATGTCCCCATGCGAAAATTCTTCAGCAAACCCCACTCTCCTCAATGGTTTACCTTGGAATGTGCAGCTTCTATTGCACTTAGGCAGCAAGTATTCCGATAATTCGGCCGCCATAAGTCAACTGTAAATAGGCAAATATTTTATAGAGTCAAGAAATTGTTATCCGTCATTAGTGTAGATGTTGTACAGTAATGAAGCCAGAACATTACCTTAGAGTAAGCCATTCTTTTGTCGGTGCCAGCTACTTTGTTGTTTAGGGTAACATCAAAACGCCTGTCTTTTAATATAGCTCCGATTAGGTCTGTGAGTGCCACGTCTTTTGTCAGCTACAACATTTTTTTCACGAGGGAGGAGTGGTTTCTAGCATAGATCGAGCACTTTCCTAAATACACGTATTTGGGGAGTTTAATGCACACCACCGCGACTGGCTGAAATTCTGGAAAGTCTACAATTGTGTGATGAATAATCAACAATTAACAATTCCCCCACTATCAAACCACAACAATATCGTTTGCACGGCAACTGATAAGGCTGAACTACTTGCCCAGCGTTTTGCCTTAAACTCGACTTTGGACTTAACAAACCACCCCCTCTCTAAATTCCCATTGCAGACTGAAACCACAATTGAAAACTTGGTCATCACCCCATCTTAGGTCAGGGACATCATAGAAAACCTTGACACCTCCAAAGCTTGTGGGTCTGATATTATACCAGTAATAGTAATAAAGAAATGCTCTGCTGAACTGGCCCTTGTCCTCTCCAAACTCTACAACAAATGCCTTGCTTAATCTGGCTTCTGTGATAGCTGGAAAATTGCCTCTGTCTTAAATTCTGGGGATAGAACTAATCCGCAGAACTACTGCCCAATCAATCTACTCCCAATCTTTGCTAAAATCTTTGAATCATTAATCAATCTAGCAATAGTCTAGATTTTGGCTGTAGAATTGCAGGGGTTTCCCTGTCACCAAGAGTAGCAAGGCTTAGCGTTTGTTGGACCCAGAACACATAAAAAAATGATGCAGAAGCAACATTTCCACTTATATTCCATTAGTTTGTGGTTCCGCATCTTACACATCTTTACTTGCAGAGACAACTAGACGACTTGTGTCTAACTCTTCCATCATTGAGAGACAACTAAATAGTTTTCTAATTTATAATTATTGGTTCCCATATTAAATTTCATACTTTGTTTTAATATGAAATTCTATAATTTCGAAACCTTTTCCTTTGTTTTAAAAATCAAATTAGTCGATAGAAGTGTCAGACGAGAAAAGCATCGACTTTTACCCATCTGTAGCGATAAAGATTCATACTTACCGATTTCAACAACGTCGGCGATGTATTGCTTTTTGAGTAGCCATTTGCAAGATGTCAAAAGCGCATGCTAAGTGTTTGTTTTCTTTGTAAGTGTCAGTATATTCTGTTGTGTGGACACTGAGCTGTTTTAAAAATACAGTAAAGCCGAAGGTAAGCTGAGGTGAACATGCAGAAGATTTGATAATGTATTGCCCATGTAATACTATTACCCATGTAACACGATTGCCTATGTAACACGATAGCACATGTGATACTATTGACTATCACTTGAGTTTCAGTTACTATTGACATTATTTAATTCATTTTATTGATTTACCAATAATCTAAATTATTCATTTTGTATTAAAATTACTTACAAACTGTAAACTAATTGAATATCCTTAAATTTTGTAAATGTAAATTTATTTTTAATTCAATTCACTATATTTAGATTAAACGAAAATCTTTAAATATGCCAATAACATGCTTTAGGTAATTTCTTTTAATTTATATTTTTAATTTAACTTTTCTTGTTTATTTGCAGATTCTGCAGACAAAACTAAATAAAATGAAATTGTGTTGAATGGGTCTTTAGTCTGACGTAAAATATGGAAAAGTTTTCAGACAAAATATTTGGAGATCTCTAATTGTAAATTGATTTATATTAAAGTCTCACCAAATTCAACATCATCAAACACAAACTGAAGAGAAATCAATTTTTAGGGTATATTTGTACAAATATTCTAAGGCAATATATATATAGAACATATTTACATTATCTTTTGCATCTTTAACTATGTAAATGTACAGAAAATTCCACAGAAATTTGTACAAAAACAAACAGTTCAACTTTTTAAAATGAACATGGGATGTAATACAAAAGACATAGCATATTATTGTGAAGTTTGTGGTGAAATCTTTTCAGCCTAATCTCAAACAACATGGAAACACACAGTGAAGAAAACTCATATCCCTGTAAAATGTGTGATACTTCTTTTTCTCAAACGGCGACACTCTTGAAGCACATGCAAACACATACAGGAGTCAAGCCTTATTCTTGTGAGGTTTGTGGCTCAGTTTTTACCTTAAAATCTGGATTGAATCGGCATATACAGAAACATACTGGAGAAAAACAACATTCTTGCGAAGTGTGTAGATCTTCATTTTTTCGAAAGTCATCTTTAATAGAGCATATGAGATTGCATACAGGTGAAAAGCCATATACTTGTGAAGTTTGTGGCTATACGTTTTCAAAGAGGTCAAATTTAGTAGGTCATATACGGACACATACTGGAGAAAAGCCATATACTTGTGAAGTGTGTGCCTCTTCCTTTTCACAAAATTCACATTTATTGAGGCATATGAAAACTCACACTGGAGAGAAGCCATATTCTTGTGAATTATGTAGATCTTCTTTTGCTGAAAAGTCTCATTTAGTGGGACATATGCGAGGACATACTGGTGAAAGGCCGTTTTCCTGCGAAGTTTGTGACTCATCATTTACCCTGAAATCTGCTTTGAATCGTCATATACAGATACACACTGGAGAGAAACCACATTCTTGCGAATTTTGTAACTCTTCTTTCTTTCGAAAGGCATCTTTAATGGACCATATGAGAATTCATACTGGAGAAAAGCCATATTCTTGCGATGTGTGTAGCTCCACCTTTTCAACAAATTCAAATTTATTAAGTCACATGAGAGTGCATGCTGGAGAGAAGCCATATACCTGTGAAGTATGTGGAATGTCTTTTTCAAAGAAATCAAAGATGATACCACACATGAAAAAACACAATACAGAAAAACAAATTAATAAAACCTTAGCAAGTGTATAGATTTTCATTTAACATGAAATAAGATTTGATCTGACAAAAATGTAAATAGATTTATTGTTAGAAGAGTCACATCACTGATAAACAAAGACAGTTTAAATATTTATCAAATGAACTTTTCTTTAGAATAATGAAAACTTTATAAATTTTTTTAAAAAAGTTGTCATTAAATTTTGGAATAATGTGATAGATTTTATGTTGTAAATCAAAATGTTTTTAAAGGCCAAGTAACAAGCCAGTATTTGATCGTATAATTGGAAGCTACAATTATAGAAAGTAAAGTTTGTAACTGAAATAAAAAAAAAATAATTTAATGAGAATTCATGGAGATTTTGAAGAATATTAAAATTTAAATTAAGTTTAAATAGTATTTGCCTGAGAGAATAAAAAACAAGAATGGATTGATTTATGTATTGTGTTTATTGGCAAAAAAACATTGGAAATTATGTTTTTAAGAAAAATAATTCGATTTGAAATCATGCCAACTATATGTCTATTTTGTGGATTCTCAAAAAAAATATATGATATTTTTTCTGTTATGTTAATTTCTTTAAATTTATAAAACACATTTTTAGTTTAAAATCATTTAAATTTACTTGAGATTTGAACTCAGATGGTGATATCGTAAAAACAAATGTCTTAGTAATATGTACTTGAATTTTAATTTTACATATTTTATATTTTTTATCAAATTTTATTCAATTAATCTGTTAAATTCTTGTTATTATTTCTCATTTAATTTAATATTTTCTTATAAACAAATTACTGAATATATAAATAAAATTACTGAATATATAAATTACTGAATATATGAATTAGTGACTACATGACTAGTTCAAATCACGAGGCTAAAGGTTGCATTAATTTACATGTCAAGAAGTGTGGTAATGTTCAGAGATAAAGATTCAGGCAACTTGTCTTTATCGTTGAGTCTCTGTGTTGACAACACATATGATGGTTCTTTATATAGATTTTATGAACAGGTACACGGCTCCAAGAGAGATTGTTTGTGATCGTTAAAATCCAGTACAGGTAACCCATCGAGATTGTGCATTCTGGTGTCATCAGTACCAAGCATTTAAGTTAATCAAATATTGAATTATTTGGACATCGCTTCTCTGAAGTGGTGGTGCTGATTGTTAGTGTTGTTGTGGAGGGGGAATCTAAAGTTTTAAAGTCTCGTCCACAAAGATGTAAATGTCTATAATATGCTCGATCACTATATCAACCAGTTTTTCTTTGTGGACATTTTTATTCCTAATTCCAGTCACTGGGTAATTTCTATTAACTCAACGGTGTCACTTTGGCTTGTTATCTACAATGAAAACATCTCCACAAAACTGGTGTTACTTTGGCTTGATATGTATAAGCAAAAAATATCTACACCATACACCTTTCATTTTTCTTCAATATACGAATGTTCACGTAAAGCCATTTTTCAATTCATTGGGATCAACAAAATTTTTTGTGATTATTTACAGAATAATTACGAAAATTGAATTAGTTTAGTGTTAGCTCTCTATTTTTCAGAATATATTATCGTTGAATAATTGGCTCAAGTGTCACATGGTGTCTTTTCTGAATGTTAGGTTTGGGGTTAGTGTTCCAACTTCGGTAACCACTAATTCTTTCGAAACCAATTAAGAAAAGCGTTTTCCTTGCACTTCTACCCTGTTGATTGATATATGGTGTAGATCGCATAACAAAGTGTAGATATCATACCAAAGTAGATTCATGACATGTAGATAACAAGCGAAAGCGACACCAACTCATCTTTTCTCCCATGCTGGGTTCAATTAAAGTTCAGGAGAATAACAGAAATTACCACTTCTAATTATCGGCCATGGCTTCACCGTGTAAAATAAAGTGTTTAGTTTAAAATTTCCTACCGATTCGCAAGTTAAATCAAATTAAATTAAATTCAATCAATGTTTAATAAATGTACGTAAAGAAGGTCGAAGGTTACATTAGTCGAAACGTTGTAAATATAACAACCAAGATGAGAATAGTAGGCTCTGCTTTGGCTTGTTATCGACATATCATGAATCAACTTTGGTATGATATCTACACTTTGTAATGCGATCTACACCTTATATTGCAATCAACAGTAATGAAAACACTCCTATTAATTGGTTTCTAAAGAATGTGTTATTACCGAGCCTGGAACCCTAATCCCAACGTTTAGAAACCGTGCGACACTTCAACCAATTATTTAACTAGAAGTCGCTGAATGCTCAGTAATCAATTCCTAAAAATAATATCTAAAAAAAGCTATTAAATTCTTTTACAATCATCGGCTCCAAACGCCCCCCCCCCCCAAAAAAAAATGAGAGCTTGTAAAATTCCAAGTTACTTGGGTATGTCTACGATTACGTCTGTGGACGAAGAGTCATTTATCTTGAAAATAAAAGTAAAATCTTCTCCGTGGGGCTGGTCGTGAAGTATAAAAGAACCTCACAGAGGCAACAAACTTTACTTCACAGGGAGGTTTGTATATGCCGTAAAATAAAAGAAAACTAACAAAATACCATGAATAAATACTTGAACATATAAAGAACTTGAAGCATAAAATATTTTACCAAAATAACCGGATTTGACATTAAATTACCCGACAAAGGTTGATATTATGTAAAACAAAACAACCAACATAACAAAACCAAATGTAAATCCATGTTATTGCCAAATCCTTCTCTCAACTAACTAACCTGGAAACTAGAAACTTCTGAAGGTTTTTTTCTTGTTTAGTAGTCGAATCATTTACATTATATTTGATTTCAAATGGTGAATCATTAGTAACACATAAATCAGCAGTACGAATCAGGTGATTCTTTGTCATCACTTCAGGTGGTTTAGTTTTTCCCATTACAGCTACATCGGTTGAAACGCTATAAGAATGCTGCTGGATTTTCTGTCAAACGCAAACATCATCAACCCTTTTCCTCACTGAGGCCAGGTACTGTAAGCTCATAGAATATTTCTCTCTTTTTCAAAATACAATTAGATCGCACACATACATTTCCATAGACACATACAGGCAATCCCCACTGTTTCAAGAAACATTTAATAAAAAATAGTGAAAGAGAGATTTTATTAAAAAAAAAAACTCGAAGAGACTGTCATTTAGTTACTGTAAAAACGTTCCTGTGTTGATAAAAATTTGATTTTAGGAGGGGGGATCAGTTTCCTATATAAATTTAACGTAAAATGATACCCCACTTTTTGACCATCACAAATGTTTCCAAAAATTTCCAGACAACCCGGAATTCTCTAGCGACATGATAGATAATCGTACACAGAAAAAAGACAAAATAATTTGGTCCGTAAAAAAGATGAAAAACCTAAGGTGAAAAATTTGTGATAGTCAAAAAGTGGGGGATCAGTTTACGTTAAATTTATATAGGAAACTGATCCCCCCTCCTAAAATAAAAAATATGTGGAAAAAAATTCAAAACAGCACGGAATTCTCTAGCGACATGATAGGTAATTGTACACTGAAATAATAGTAACTCAGGCCATTTTTTGGCTCCACTGCACTCCACCTCTCCCGACCTCTTGCCAGGCTAGCAGGGATCGCTGCGTCTGTTGCCTGCATTCTCGTTGGTGTCGGCAGAACCGCTTTTATAGGCAGAAGTCAAGTGTTTTTCGACTTCTGCTTAGTCTCCCACTCCTTTTAGGGCGCTCTCCTCCACCCTTTCCTTATATAACACATTAAAAACCTGTTTTCGCACTCCCAGTCTAGTATGCAGAGAAAACAGCTTTAAACTATGTCCCTTTGTTTGATTCTAACAATGATCAATAAAAATTTCTTTAGATCTATTTCTTCATAAACATGCAGATACATGAATGTTTCAATGAGGTTACACCATAACTTTTTTTTCCGCAATAATTAAACTCATTCGTGCTTATATGATATATATCATTGTAATGTCGTAGACTCGGCCCGCAAGACTAAAACAAAGGGTATAAAGAAAGAGAACAGACTAAGAGATAGACGTGTGTTTTTAATTCGCACCGGTCAGGTTAAACTGATGAGCTTTCACCCGCCATTTTTTTTTATTTCCAGTATCTATCAATGTGCATGCCCTGTTGTCTTCTTAACTTCCGATATGCAAAGGGAGACAAATCTTGACTAGACACTAAACCTCTCCTGTCTTTAATAAAAAAAACATGAATGTGTAGGTCCGTGGGTGCGTTTGTTATATGTATAAGAAAGGGGGTCGACACTCCATTTTGCGTACTTGCTATGGTATGTATTCATGTAGTTGGCAGAAATAGAATACTTCTTGAACAGTTAATAGGTATGTGCATGTAGTGTACTTGTTGGATAGGTTTTTTTTCTCGTGACAATTTATTTACTTAATTATTTTTTTCTTTTTTGTTAATTTCTAATAAAGTCTTTAAGATGGAGGGAGTCTTTTCCAAAATTGATTACGTCTGTGTCTTACTGGTGGTGAATTGTGTCTTGTTATTGTCGATACTTCAGAAACCCTTTAGGATTGTGGATGTAAGCAGTACTCATATTCAGAGTCTGATGCTGACTCTACACTTTCTCCAGTAGAACTGTCTGGGGCTATCCACTTAAAGAGAGAGGTTCCGGGTGATTTGGTAATCTCCTCTCTGTGCTGTCACTATGCTAACCGTTTTACTGATGATTGTACATTGTTTGGGATTGAAAAGAGGGGCTAATATGTTAAGATGCTTCTACCTGACAAATACTTTGTAACCTAAACAGAGTTGTGAGAGCTTCGTCTTTCTTTTTATGTCTGCGTAGGTCTTACTCTTTTCTTTTCTTCGCATAGTTTTCTGCTATGTTGGTGTGAACTGACTCTAACATGGGGTCTTTAGGAGCAACAGGTATGCCAATATTCATTTTGCATCCAGTGAAGCCTTCAAATGGAAATGCTTTAGTTATACTGTAGGGGTGGCCCTGTACTGCCTTACAAAATGGGACATCTGGGTTTTGCAGTTTAAACCTGCCATGGTAGTGGTGCGGATATATTTATTTAAAGTTATCATAAACCTCTCCATTTGCCTTGTACCACAAACATGTGACTTTTCTGTGATAGAATCCTGACTGAGTGGCAAAATCTTTGAATTCTTAGCTGAAATTAAGTCCATGAGTTTCCTCTCATTTAGTAAAGCCATTGAGAGAGGCGAGAAGAGAGATATATGACTTGTCTTGATGACATCTCAAAAGAAAATTTCCATAAATTAGCACGAGACGATTTGGGTAGAAATAGAAATAACGGTGCATGCAGAGAGTGTTCTAATCGCCCGACATATCCCTATGCGAGTGAGGACATGCCAGTGTGTTCTTGCCAAACCATGTACAAATCACTCCGTTAATGATAACATGCAAGTGTAAAAGTAAATAGATCTTAATTATATAACTGCTACAGGTTAAAAGTGATTCGTTAAATTAAATAAGAATTTATTTACCTGCAGTTTTAAATATATCAACTGCTGTTACATGACGTGTACCATGTTTGAATGGAACTGTTGTTACATGACGTGTACCATGTTTGAATGGAACTGCTGTTACTTGAAGTGTACCATGTTTGAATGGAACTGCTGTTACATGACGTGTACCATGTTTGAATGGAACTGTTGTTACATGAGGTGTACCATGTTTGAATAGAACTGCTGTTACATGATGTGTACCATGTTTGAATGGAACTGCTGTTACTTGAAGTGTACCATGTTTGAATGGAACTGCTGTTACATGATGTGTACCATGTTTGAATGGAACTGTTGTTACATGACGTGTACCATGTTTTAATGGAACTGCTGTTACATGACATGTACCATGTTTTAATGGAACTGCTGTTACATGACGTGTACCATGTTTTAATGGAACTGCTGTTACATGACATGTACCATGTTTTAATGGAACTGCTGTTACATGACATGTACCATGTTTGAATGGAACTGCTGTTACATGACGTGTACCATGTTTTAATGGAACTGCTGTTACATGACATGTACCATATTTTAATGGAACTGCTGTTACATGACGTGTACCATGTTTGAATGGAACTGCTGTTACATGACATGTACTATGTTTGAATGGAACTGCTGTTACATGAAGTGTATCATGTTTGAATGGAAAAGTGTGAGTGATACTTTAAAGGTCAAGGGTTCTCAGAATGAAAGTCAACGTCACCATGTGACTTCGAGTTAGTAATTTTTTTTCCTGTTTTGATGGCAAGACTTCAAATAGAAAAGACGTCTCTGAGTGTTATTCCAAATGGGGTGCAGTATGGCCGGGTGTAATAAGACAAGCTATCTCTCTATCTATCTGTCTGTCTTTCTCTCTCTCTCTCACGTGTATACAAGTTGTTTTTTGACTGCTGAATATGGAGAATATTAGGAGGAGCCATTTCTGCTCAGCGTGTTTTCGTGCCAATATTGTTTTGTACTGTTAGTCCCAGAAATAAATTTGATCAATTGACATGTGTATTTTATATGTCTTTTATTTGATATAATTTCTCATTTTGACTTCTTGCTTTCAATTATTCTAGAATGAATGAAGCAGCGGGTTATTTAGCTAACCCCAACTCAACATATTATTTTCAAAAGCATTACAATAAATTATTTGTCGAAACATTCTTTTTTAAAACATGCGTTGCAGTTAAAAAAATCTAATCCTGAACTTAACCCTTAACCTTAACTGACAGCCACTCATACTTAAGCTTAGTAGTAAAATCGTTTGTTAACTGCATTAAAATGCTAGAATAGCCCGGACATTTTTACAAATCAACACTAGCGTTTAAATTGTTTTGTATCCGAAGACAAGCAAGAACCTGGGATCGATGCTGATGATGACACGCGTGTATAATGGTTTAGTGAAAATATAATGCTTTCATTTAATCAAAGCATTTTGAAACTCATGAGTTGCTCAAATGTTTAACACTACGGTGCTTGTGAACTATAGGTCCGAAAAAAATCTTTTTTTTTCATCTTTAAGTTGAGGAGAGTCAAATAAGGGGGAGAGAACTCTAGTTTCAAGTTTACACCACAATTTATCTGAAAATGGATTTTGCTATTGTAATTATTAAAAAATGAAAAATACAATTAAAAATAAAATGATTTTGAAAAATAGGGTTAGGGTTAGTTTTACACTGGGTAAAATGCGGCAATTTGTTGGAAACCAGTTCCCAGTGCAGTGTCCTTTCATAATTTTTGTTTCCACATAAATTCGGCTAGGTACGGTTCCACCATTTGCGTGTGGGTGCCACATTCAACCTTGTTTCTTTTCTTCGCCTCATTCCACATTCGTTCTACGTGGTTAGTTGTGGCACCTTGCAAGTTAAGATTGTTAAAATCCATTTTCAGATAAATCATGGTTGAAACTTGAAACTAGAGTTCTCTTCCCCTTATTTGACTCTCCTCAACTAAAATTTTTTTTTTTTCGGACCTACCGTTCACACGCACCAACACTATTTATCTCTGATGGCTTATTTATGACTGAAAACGAATTACAACAAATAACCTTTTACCAAATGCAAGAAAATTTAACCTTCTATCGATCTGCTTAGCATTTCAGTTTTTAAACTTTTTTAAAGTGTTTTTTTTTTTTTCAGATTTTGTATTTCAGCTTGTAAAAAAAATGTGGGCTACATGAGTTTGAATGGTTCGGTATAGTGCAAAGTATTTTGAAATAAAGAAAAAAAGCAAACACATTTTCAGTAAGTTAAAAATATACAGATCGGTTAAAAAATAACTATTTGACCGATTAGTGACAGTTACTAGTTGCATTTTTCTTTGTTTAATATTAGAATTTTCACTTGTTAAACATACTGTTATTATTGTTAATCTTTACAACAAGCAAAGAAACGACGCCATCTTGAATCCCTATTTTCAAAGTCGCCTTGGCTACGCTGCGATATAAAATCTGTAAAAAAAAATTAAATTAAAAAACACGAAAAAAAGTTATAAAACTGAACAGCTACGTAAATTGATAACAATTTAAATTTTCTTGCGTTTGGTAAAAGTTATTTGCTGTGAATTGTTTTTCTTCCCTTTTTTTCTTGATAACTATACAGCACAATTGCTATTTTGGTACTACTCCAGATGAAGCGCCTAATTTCAGTGACTGCTCAGAGGCAATGATCGGGCAAGTCGCGGAAGCGCCCGAGAGCTGCCGAGACGAAAACGAGGCTATAACAGAGCTGAACAATCAGGTTGCTGCCAATCAGGTTATAGCAAGCAGCCGACAATAATTGGAAGAAATCAAGAAAGCTAAACAAAGAAATAAGAAGGAGTGCAGGACGAGCAGAGCACTCGTAGACGGCTATCTGCACGAATTCATGTGGCGTCAGAGATTTCGAAACGACCCCTTCGACACCATATTAACGCAGATAGCAGAAATCTACCCCGTCGACCATCTTCCTTTCACTGCCTCGACGACCCCCTCATCTTTTGCCTGTCTTTCGTCCATCTCGGCATCTGCCCTCAGCAAAACAAAACAAGCGGTAGGAAGACCTTTCGAGCCGGCCGCAAACGTATCCGTAAACCCTGACCCTCGACGAGAAAATATATGAAATCCCCCCTCCCCCCAAAAAAAAATAATTAAAAAAATAACATACTTCTTTGTAAAAAAAAAAGACAAAAAAAGTTGCTTAAATATCCTACAAAAAAATAACATTTACTTTAACAAAAATTAAAATGGTTCATTTGGCTCACGAAAAAAAAACAAAACCAACTTTTTTTTTTACAGTTTTTCAGCTATGGTTTGTTCATTTTTTAATTTTTTTTTCAAATATATGTATTTTTTCTTTTGTATTCTTCGTCTTATATTATCGTCTGCCACTCTTCCATTTTACGACTTTCAGTTTTGCTTCAGCCTCGTTTTCGTCTCGGCAGCTCTCGGGCGCTTCCGCGACCTGCCCGATCGTTGCCGCCGAGTAGTCACGGAAATTAGGCGCTTCATGTGGAGTAGTACCGCTATTTTTATTTAAAAATAAGAAATTTACTTTATTCTCTAATTTAAAGTAGGACATAAAAAAAACATTGTTTAAATTTCTAAATAAATATTAGTATTAAATTTCCTATTTCCCAATAAAAAATAAAAAATTCGTTTCACGTAACCATAAATTCACCTTTTAGTAAAGGGAGATAATTCAATTATTTTAAGGATTTTAGTATTTCAATATTTTTGTAATTGAACAAAAATTAAACGTAAAAACTGACCCCCAAAAAATGAATAAGAAAAGAAATAATGACTCGGCTTTGTAATCATATTGAATTAACTTCGTCTATTAATAATAAAAAAAAAGGAAGAAGGTAAGTCGAAAATATGATTTTTATTTCTTTCTAATTATCAAAACAGGAAAATAATTCGTTAATATTTTATTTTTCCTTTTTTGACTTTTCGTTTGACTTTTTTAAAACGATTTTGAAATAGATTATTTAAAAAAGGCAATGGAATTATTTAAATTACAAAACAATGAAACAACAAATCGTCTTTAAGTTTTTGACTATTATTTATTCATTTTTATTTTTATGACGGGATAAAGTCGTTTTTAAATCATGTAACTTCGCACACAACTATGACGTCAGCAAATTGGCGCTTCTTCGTTATTTTCCACCACCCGTTTTTCTCAACTTTTTTACAATTTTCTTTTTATCATTTCGGTGTACAATTACCTATCATGGCGCTAGAGAATTCCGTGCTTTTGGAATTGTTTTTCAAATATTTTTTGATTTTAGGAGGGGTGATCAGTTTCCTATATAAATTTAACGTAAACTGATCCCCCACTTTTCGACTATCACAAATTTTTCCCTTTGTTTATTTTTCCCCTTTTTTTCGAACCGAATTAAAAAAAAATTTTTTGTACAATTATCTATCATGTCGCTCGAGAATTCCGGGTTGTCTGGAAATTTTTTGACACATTTGTGATGGTCAAAAAGTGAGGTCTCATTTTACGTTAAATTTTTATAGGAAACTGATCCCCCCTCCTAAAATCAAAAAGATTTCGAAAAAGCACGGAATTAATAATAAAAAAAAAATTATTAATAAAAAAGTTGAGAATAACGGGTGGTGGAACATAACAAAAAGATTTTTTATTAATTATTAAAATAAAGAATTGGTGCTTATCTAGATCAAGGGAGACATTCGGAAAAAAATAAAACAAACTTAGGAATATCTGTTTGATGTACGTACCTGTCATGGGCTGAATATATCCTGTACCAAAAATCACGTGAATTAATCAAGTAGTTTTTATTTTATAAATAAAAATTTAATTTTTACCGCTAAACGAATGACGGGAAAATACGGCCGCCATTACAACATATTCAAGGGATAACCATTTTTTTTTTCAGTGTACAATTACCTATCATGTCGCTAGAAAATTCCATGCTTTTTGGAATTTTCTTTCAAATATTTTTTTTTTTATCTTAGGAGTGCGATCAGTTACCTATAAATTAAACGTAAACTCATCCCAAACTTTTTGACCAGCAGAAATTAAAAAAAAAAATTTTCTAGAGAATTCTGGATTTTTTTCGAAATTTTTCCCAAATATTTTATGAAAACTTTATGAAGTACTTACTTGGTATTGAAAAATATTAAGGTGCACCGAAAATTACGGAAAACGAGCAATTATTTTAATTTTTCTTTAAGAAAGTAAAGGCGTCATTTTAACAATTGAAATTATTTTCTTCTTCCACAAAGTTAATTTTGTTTTCTTTTTACAAGGGTGACAAACACATTTTCTTTTCTTTTTTTCAACGATCACAAATGATTTGTCTTTCTTTCAAAGTCTAAATTATACAACTGGGTAGAATTTGCGAATCTGTTGAGACAGAAATTCTAATGTCCAAACCTCTTTCGCCACATAAATTCTATCAGATACGAATCCAACAGGGTATGATGTGCTCCACACTCTCTTATTGCGTAGCTTTGCTTGATTCCATACATTTTCTATATGGTTAGTGGTCGCGTATGCCAAAGGATCAACAATGTTCAAAGAATGGTTCTCTGTTAAATGGGTGTATCGATGCACCTCTATCGTGCTGTAGGAACACCACAGATCCGACACCACGCTGGTGATACCAGGCAAAATATATTGATGAATATGTAGAAGCAAGGTTTCTGCATCTCGTTGTTCGACAGGCACAAGAAAACAGTCATTTGTGGTCGTGTCTATACCACCAAAAAACCATTGAGTTTGCACATAATGATCAACATTATGTTTGTGCCTGACTAAACTTGACTCGTCAATTTCCTCTGTATGTCCAACACCTCCAATGACTTGTGGATGGGCGGCAAAATATTCTCCATATACATCCCGAATAAAGTTCCTCCAATTTGTCATGGACTCTGATGCCATGCAAATCTCGCATGTCAGATTTTGTATGTAGCCATTTCGTACGAATACATGTACAAGATATCTACCATTTTGTGTAATGGTAATTTCGACCTTTGAAAAAATGTACATTGTATCACTGAAATCTCTTTCCTACATGGACGTTGTGTGCATCTTCATCTGATGCCATCAGTTATTCGCAAATTATTAATTTCACACATTGGAGTGTTACAGTTTGGGCAGGTGCGTTGGGTAAACAGCAATCCATAGTCTTTCAGAAATTGGATGGTAGATGCTGTGTCAGTGGTGAATTGATGCAGTTTTCTAGAATTCATCTCTGAAACACAAGTGTAATTAGTCATGGCCATTTTAAAATATTAAGAGTGAAAAGTAACAATGGGCCAAAATTTCCCATCCCCAGGCCATAAAATTTCCAAATCCCAGGTCATAAAATTTCTGAATACAGCTATTGGTCTAAAAAAATCTCCCCACCTCCGAAAATGGTTACCGTTATAAAAAAAAGTAATAAATAAAACAAAATTGTCAAATTTATGATGGTCATAAAGTGGGTGATCAGTTTACTTTAAATTTATATAGGAAACTGATCCCCCCCTCCTAAAATCAAAATTTTTTTTTTTTTAATTCAAAAAAAGAACGGAATTCTCTAGCAACACGACATGTAATTGTACACAGAAAAAATAATTTAAATTGTGATGGTCAAAAAGTGGGGGATCAGTTTACGTTAAATTTATATAGGAAATTGATCCCCGCTCCTAAAATAAAAAATATTTGGAAAAAAATTCCAAAAAGCGCAGAATTTTCTAGCGACATGATAGGTAATTGTACATCCGAAAAAAAAAAAAAATAGGTCAGTAAAAAAGTTGAGAAAAACGGGTGGTGAAAAATAACGAAGAACACCACAATTTTAAGCCTGCGTTAATCTGAAAAAGTACCCTAGCTTATGCAGGCCAATGAATATAAATTTGTTTTCTTTCTAATATTAAAGTTAACAAAACAGAATACTGAGTTTTTTTAGAAAAAAAAATCGATATTAAATTAAATCTTTATTGGTATTTTCTTTGTTATTACAACTTTATATAAATCCAATTAATTTGTGTAGTTTTTATGAAAGGATTTAGCTTAAGGAGAGTAATAATAAAAAGCATATTTTTTCATACACCACACGTTTTAAAACATATCCTCTCTCTCTTTCTTTCTCTCTTTCTCTCTCTCACACACACGAACTCAGAAATTGACAAGTTTTATTATTATTATTATAATTATTACTGTGGAGATATGCAAATATTAAAGGTTAGAAATGCGCTTATTTTGAAATCATTTTATCATTATAACGAAATTGCACACAATCATTCACTGACAGAGGGTTTACTGCATCCTTTTAGATTTTTATGTGTCAAGGAGACAAGATACCTACGTGAACATATATATATATATATATATATATATATATATATATATATATATATATTCTGACAAAAACAAGTCCTCCTTACAAGCCAAAAATGGTCTTTATGTAAAAGAATCAAAGCTGTTTTCTCATATAAAATACAAAAGCAACATTAGTAAAAACAGAGTCAAAATTTTATCAACAAATACAAAAGCAACATTAGTAAAAACAGAGTCAAAATTTTATCAACAAATACAAAAGCAACATTAGTAAAAACAGAGTCAAAATTTTATCAACAAATACAAAAGCAACATTAGTAAAAACAGAGTCAAAATTTTATCAACAAATACAAAAGCAACATTAGTAAAAACAGAGTCAAAATTTTATCAACAAATACAAAAGCAACATTAGTAAAAACAGAGTCAAAATTTTATCAACAAATACAAAAGTAACATTAGTAAAAACAGAGTCAAAATTTTATCAACAAATACAAAAGCAACATTAGTAAAAACAGAGTCAAAATTTTATCAGAAAATACAAAAGCAACATTAGTAAAAACAGAGTCAAAATTTTATCAACAAATACAAAAGCAACATTAGTAAAAACAGAGTCAAAATTTTATCAACAAATACAAAAGCAACATTAGTAAAAACAGAGTCAAAATTTTATCAACAAATACAAAAGCAACATTAGTAAAAACAGAGTCAAAATTTTATCAACAAATACAAAAGCAACATTAGTTAAAACAGAGTCAAAATTTTATCAACAAATACAAAAGCAACATTAGTAAAAACAGAGTCAAAATTTTATCAACAAATACAAAAGTAACATTAGTAAAAACAGAGTCAAAATTTTATCAACAAATACAAAAGCAACATTAGTAAAAACAGAGTCAAAATTTTATCAACAAATACAAAAGCAACATTAGTAAAAACAGAGTCAAAATTTTATCAACAAATACAAAAGCAACATTAGTTAAAACAGAGTCAAAATTTTATCAACAAATACAAAAGCAACATTAGTAAAAAGCAGAGTCAAAATTTTATCAACAAATACAAAAGCAACATTAGTAAAAAGCAGAGTCAAAATTTTATCAACAAATACAAAAGTAACATTAGTAAAAACAGAGTCAAAATTTTATCAATAAATGGATCCTCAGATTTACAGAAAAAAAGTCAATTTCTTACTCTATACGTGAATAATTTATTACGTAAAATTCTATTTGTATTAGCTATTAATGTAGACCAATTTTAGAAAGACTTGATCTTGTGGAAATATGTATCAGTTTATAACTGCTCTAGAATTAAATATTAGTATGGAACTTCTAATATTCATTGAGCTTTACACTTGAGTTTGACTACATAACCAAAATATGTATTCCCATTCATGCCATTTATATAACATTATTTTTTGGAGAAGCATGTGATGAAAATTACTGTTGTGGGGTACAAATCACCCCTATTGGAGAACTGATGGTATCAACCAGGTATAATAAATACTACTGTTTGCAGAGACTCAGGAGAGACCTTCATACCATGTTTTACCGCATGTTATGAACCCGTTTATCTCCTACCACATTTGTGGCATTCTGTATTGCTTTAAGATAAATACATTGTTATATTTTAACCCTGTCACTATTTGTGGTTTATTTCTTTGTGACCCCTAGCACGGGTCTACAACAATTACATATGTTTGCAATGTATATAATCTAATAGAAATATTTTGTAAAATGTCAACAGGGAATATATTCACCTTCCAATATTTTATTTCTACACACTGAATGAATAATTAATAATGAATATTACAGAATTATCAAATCAAACAAAATTTTTATTGTTGTTTAAAATATTAAGTTTGAAAAGTTTATACAATAGTCAAATCAAAGAATAGCAAAATTAATCGAAACTAATTCCTGTTTTACAGCAGAATTTTATGAAGTAATTAAGTTGCTCGTTATTTTAAAAGTTATTTAAAAAACATAAATATTTTCTTTTATATTTACAGTGACGAAAATCAGAATAAAAAAATGAACTTACTTTACTCATTGGATTTGGATTGATTTATTTTCTTGGTGACTTGAAATATAGAAAAGTACGAAAAAAATATTGGTATGTGGATATGTATCATTTCTATCAGGTTAAATTTGGGGAAAAAACTGGACATGTTAAGTGTATGTGTATTCCTTTTCAGTCAGAAACAACCCAAATTGAACAGAAATCATTATTGTCTGAGAACTCTGTATGTAAAAATCAGTTTTTAAGAAATATTTTAACAAAGAGATGAATTTAGTCATGGGAATTGATTGACATTTAACAGGCACTTGTTAATACATTGTATTCCGCTATTGTGCTTAGATATTTTTGTAAATATATTATCAACTGTAATAGATGCCTTTGAATGCTCAATAATTGTATGCATATTGCCAAGCAGGAAATTATGGAAAATTTCACAGGAACAACTTGTGTGAGACAAGTATCCAATCTTTCTACTTTGAAAAAGAACATAAAAACTTATGCCGGAGAAAAAGCCTATTCTTGTGAAACATGTGACACTTCATTTACTTTGAAATATGCGTTAAAGCGACATATGCAGAAACACACTGGAGAGAAATCATATTCTTGCAAAATTTGTGACTCTTCTTTTTCTCGGAATACTGCTTTAGTAGAGCATATGAGAATACATACTGGAGAAAAACCATATTCTTGTGAAGTTTGTGGTCATTCTTTTACACATAATCCAAATTTATTGAGTCATATGAGAACTCATACTGGTGACAAGCCATATTCGTGTAAAGTTTGTGGCTTTTCATTTTCACAAAATTCAAATTTATTGATGCATATGAGAACTCACACTGGAGAAAGACCATATTCGTGTGATATTTGTAAATCATCCTTTTCTAAAAAGTCAAATGTGGTGACTCATATGAGAATTCATACTGGAGAAAAGCCATATACTTGTGAAATTTGTGATTTTTCTTTTTCACAAAATTCACATTTATTGAGGCATAAGAGAACTCACACTGGAGAGAAGCCATAGTCGTGTGATCTGTGTACCTCTTCTTTTCTGGCAAAGTCTCTTTTAATATGACATATGCAAATACATACTGCCAAAATCTAAACGTCCACCATTACCTCAAAAATTACTTGAGCCAGATGATGAACAATTGGCTTTAGAGGAAAAATTGGAAACAACATTAATGAAGTCCAGATGATGAGCCTGGACGAAAAACCTCAACTGCCAAAAGTCTAAGCCTCAAAAGCTACCAAGGCAGTAATAAAAACTACAAATATCACTCTCCAAAGACTTATTCCATCCAACATATCCCTCACGGAGCTGAGTCAGGTAACATATGCTGCAGGACTCTACATCGTCAGGAAAACACTCCTTCAATTTCAAAAGCAATAGGAGTCCAGAGTCCAGAGCACAAAACACAACACCATTTTGGAAACTGAAGTTCCAAAAATAACTAAACCTTTGCAGAAAGTAATTGTCTCAGATCAATAAATTCCTTTGCCGCCCCAACAGTGCAAGGGTGGCTGAAGAACACTATCTGCAGGCTCAGTTTTAAATATAAGAAAAATTTAGAGGAGATTAAAAAAATATACAAACTTTTCACTGGCCTGGTTGCAGACAGCCTCTAGGAACACCTCTCTTCTGGATTGTACCTGGAAAAAGAACAAGCACGGTGCAGGAGAAAGTGTTTAGGCACCAAGGACCAGTTGTTGATCAATAAGACCATCCTTGAGGACTGTAGGAAAATGGCAAAGAAACCTAAGCAGGACTTGGATCGATTACTGAAAGGCATATGATAGTGCACCCAACACATGGCTTCTGCGGTGCCTTGAATTATATAAGATCCATCCGGTCATCAAGAAAACCATGGCTGTACATATAAAGATGTTGCAAACAACCATGGCATTAAGTCACACTAATGGAACAATAACAATGCCTGACATCAAGATCTGAAGAGCAGTCTTCCAAAGAGATAGCTTATCTCCTTTACTCTTTTGCCTGAAGATAGATCTGCTAAGTAAATTACTGAACAAAAGCCAGAGTGGCTACAACCTGAATCAAGGCTGCCAACAAGACCCAAACAAAAGATTTAACCACCTGCTCTTCATGGATGCGCTCAAGCTGTATGCCAGTTCAGACGCTGACTCTTGCAGGTTTTTCATTCCTTTTTCCAAAGATATTGAAATGAAGTTCGGCCTGGACAAATGTGGCAAGTGCTCCCTCAGAGCTGGGTAGAAGATCCTAATGGAAAACATACAGCTTGATGAAGATACTGACATCAAGTTCCTTGAAGAGCACGAAGAATACAAATACCTTGACATAGTAGAAAACGATTCAATTCAACATGCCAAGATGAGAAAAAAATTGGCAATGAATATGTACAGTGTGTCAAAAAACTTTGCAAAACACAGCTCACAGACAAAATACAGTAACTGCCAACTAGCTATGGCAGTGATAACAAACAGCTTTGGCATTATTGATTGGTCACAAAAGGATATCAGACTAGACATTAAAACGAGGAAAATGTTGACACTGTATAGAGTAATGTTCAGAAACCAGTGTCTACCAAGGCTGTATTAGCCAAGAGAACCAGGACGTATTGGTCTCTCAGAAATTGATCATCAACATCAAGCCACTCTGATGAGCTTATAGAACCTAACCCTTATGATGGTACACCAACACCAAGAAACCAGAGCCAAAAATGGCCAAACATTTTGCACAGGACTGTCTTACAAATAAGGCAGAAACAAAAACAAGCCTGCCGCAGAAATAGCCAGGAATAGCCACCAGAAATACACCAAGACCTTTCATTGTAAAAAATTGGAAGAATGGGAGCGTGCTAAATATTTTCTGAATGAACTATCCCAGGAATATATAGATAAAGAAGGATTTGTAGACTGGCTGAAAACAGGATCGCTTTACTATGATCAGGAGAGAATGATAATGGCTTCCCAAGGTCAAGGCCTGATGACCAATGCCTTTAAAAAGATGAGAAAGCTCAGCTACGGCAACAAGTGCAACACAGAAGTGGAAAGTGTGAGCTACCTGATATCCAGTTGTAAGGTTCACCTGGAGGATGGCCATTATACAATGCGACACAACAGAGTGTTAATATCTTCACTGGACTATATGTAAAAGTTGAATATCTAGTGTATTAGCAAGTCCTAGGACCATATACAAGAACGAACAGTTTGAAAAAATTTATATACCATCCACTATGACTATGAAATCCCTACAGCTACATATCTAGAAAACGGAGTTGTTAAACCTGACATAGTGATATGGGACAAAAAGGAGCAAGTAGCAACCCTAGTCGAAGTCAGTGTCTGGCTTAAACAAAACTAAAATGGGAAATATTACAAAATACCAAGATTGTATGTACAGCATCTGAGGAAGATCTCCATCATTCCAGTAATTATAGGAGCAATCGGACTCATGAAAAAGAATTTCAAAAACTACCTGGCGATTATACCTGGTGAACCAAGTGCAAGAGAGATACATACAATTGCACTTAAAGCGACGGTTAGAATCTCCAAAAAATCCTTTAGCTGGAGTGTCTGAAATAGCGAGTGAATGTCTGGCATCCAGTAGGATTCCCCATCCCCAGCAAAAACAAAAAGATAAGAAAATTGAAAAAAAAAGAAACAATTTCATACCAAGTGTAGTAGCAAGTCCTGAGAACATATACCCGATATAACTGTTGAAAATAAGTCATGTACTATACTCTATAACTATACACTCCCTACAGCTGCATACTTAGAAAACAGAGCTGTAAAACCTGACATTGTGATATGGACAAAAGGGAGAAACTTCAACCCTAGATGAAGTCAGTGTCCCTAATGCTGATTGCTTAAACAGATCTGAGAGGGAAAAGATAACGAAATACCAAGGTCTTATGTATAAGAAAAAGAAACTGGAATCTTAGGAAATCTCTATTATTCCAGTAATCATAAGAACAACCGGTCTTATTAAAAAGAATTTCAGAAACTACCTGACGAATATACCCGGTGAACCAAGTGCAAGAGATATAGAAACAATTGTGCTTCAAGGGGTGCTTATTTGGATTTTCTGAATTAACAAGTGAAAGTCTGGCATCTAGATAGATGCCCCATCTCCAGCAAAAACAAAATGATAGGAAATCGAAAAAAGAAGAGAGAACCTTACATAGGAGAGAATAGCAACTCTAGTTTAAGTCAGCATCCCAAATGATGCGTTCTGAAACAGAGCTGAGAGAAAGAAGAGAACTAAATAATAGACTCTTCTGTATTAAATAAATAGAAACTGGAACTTTGGACTATTTCAATCTACGTAGCTGATATACTTGGTGAACCAAGTGCAAGAGAGGTTAATTAATTGCACTTAAATGGACGATCACAATCCTAAAAGATCTCTGTTAGATTCTCTAAAATAGCAAGTGAAAAAAAGGGAAGGATGTTTTTCAATACAAAACGTTCCTTTAAAATGAAATAAGATAAAATAAGACATGTGAAAATGAATTTATTTTTAGAATAATAAAAACTTCATAAATTTACGAACATTGTTATTAATTTTATTAATTCCTCTAGAGAATAATGTGATAGAATTTCTATTAAAGGTCTTAATCTTTCACTCTATCATAAATTCAACTGTGTATATATATATATATATATATATATATATATATAGTGTGTGTGTGTGTGAAATACGAAAATAAAGATAACGATTATATCTTTAAATTATGTTCTATCTTGAATAGACAATAGTCGAGCTAGAGCAATACTATAAGTAATGAAGATAAAATTGGATAGAATGTAGTATTTATTAAATCATCAATTGTTCAAATAAGGAAAGGATAACATTTTCTTATATTACCCTTGTTTAACAATTTAATAAATATTGCCTTCTATACAATTTTTATTCTCATCACCTATCTATCTATATACATGTTGTGGGCTTTGAAAATGTCCAGAATAAAAACACGAACTCAGAGTTTAGAGAAACAAGTGTATAAAAAAAGTATAATACAACAGAGAATAATAGTGGTTGTACGTGTGTCTTGACTGCAGTTTAGACTTGTGTGGACCCAGGTATTTAATTACTTCCCACTGCAGGAACATGTTGCATAAGCCGGAAGGTGGGGAAGTGTCAAGCTAGCATCTTTACAGAAGGAGCACTCTGGCCTATAAAAATTACCTGGGCAGCCCCGTAAACATTCCCCGGTAAGGGTGCCTCAGGCAGTAAGCAATAAACTCAATCCCAATGTGGTGAGGCAAGGCCTGGTAGGGTGGACCTCTAAATAATACAGAGGACTAATACCTTAGCCTGACAGTTAAAAGACCACCGAAATGGTCCAGTTCCTGCCGGGCTGATTGTTGAGAACAAATCCTTGACTGGTATATACTAAAATTTCTAAGCAACTAACCTTACAGAAATACCATATGGGCTGGTGTGGATCTAAGTATTTAATTCCTTCATACCACAGGAATATGTGGAACAAGGCCGGAAGGTTGGTGAAAATCGAGACAGCACCCCTAAAAGAATGAGCACTCTGGCTTATAAAAAAAATGTCTGGGCATCCCCGTCGGCATTCCCCGGTTAGGGCACTTCAGGCAGTAAGAAATAAATTTTCTCCACCCCAAAGAAGGCAAGGCAATGCCTGGGAGGGTGGACCTCGTAGGACTACCCAGGACTAATACCTCAGCCCGATGGATAAAAGGTCACTGAAATGACAATCAACCGCTGTGCTTTGTTGGCCATCATTCAGGACTTAGTGAATTCATTAGTAAGAGCCGGCCAAATCAACCCAGGGTGAATGACATCACAAGTAAGAGATCTCAGTTGTGTCTTGTGTGATCGAAATTGCACCCTTTGGAATTCAAAAATATGTATGTATTATATGGGATGTTTAGTTGAATTTTTGTATCAGGATGTACTAACAGTTTTGTTTTTAATGAAAATCGCTCCAGACAAGGCATGAAGCCACTTGATGTAAGGAGCTAAAAAGAACGAAAGATGATTATCGCAAAGACAGGAAATGTCTATTTACCTTGGTGTTTCTAGGAAGAAAACAGTCAGCAGGAAGAGAGTTTCACAAGCCTGAAGTTATTGGAAAGAAGCTACTGAAATAAGAAGCTGTATTACAATGAGGTATCAAAACAGCAAATCCATGGAGACCACAAGACAAACAAGTCAAACAAGATGGAACAAAGAAAACAGGAAATAGATCATACAATTCCGAGAAACACATGCCATAATAGTATCTATAGAAAAAACTGAGACTAGCAACTTCAAGTCTGTGAGAGAGAGTGTGCAGAGAAGAAAAAAGGGTAGGGGCCAATATAATTACAGATAAGTTTTTGCACCTTATCAAAGAACCTTTAAATGGGACAGATTCAACAGCCCAAATATAACAACAATTAGGTGAATAAATAGACAGATAAAAAGAGAGTTAGAGCTGGTCGAGAAGATGTCTACGTGAAGATACACGTGTTGGCGAATTTTGAAGCAATTGGTTTCTCAGTTTCCCATTTTTTAATCTGCAAGAGTAAACAGTTCTCATTTACATTCATGACTTTTAATCTCTTGTATCAACTATTCTTTTCTTTCATAAAAGAATGAACTCGCAAACTCGAAGTAGAATTCACTAGCACATGTGGCCTACTTAATAAAAATGTTATTTAAAGCGATATTCTATAGTAAATCCGAGCTAGAAATTGTGAGTTCAATTTCTGGTGAAGGCACTAAAGGTGAACCGAATTAACGAATTCATACAACAAATATGAAGAAATCGAATGTGTGATACAATGATTCTACTAAGTTAATCGCTCTGACAAAAACGTACCTGAAGGTTTGAAAATAAAATGCCTAATTAATTGTTAAAATAAGAATCATAATGAGGATTACGATTTAAATAATGATTATTATATCTAGAAATAAAACAAAACAAGTATATCCTATACAACTCCCCCTCCCAATGTCAATTCAAAAATCTTTCTTTAGTTGGCACATAACCTTCATGGCAAATTAATTTTAGAATATCTGAATAAAAGTGCCATAAAAGAGATTGTAAGTCACATAATTACTATCTATTTTCTTTCACACTTGCATTTTCTCACTCGTGGAGTGATTAGTACATGCTTCCATAAAAACACACTGGAAGCTTATATACGTTGGTTATAAGAACACTGTTCGCATAGGAGGCAACCTTCGTTTCAACCCAAACATTTTTATTGGAAACTATGAACAGTACTTTTCAAGATATCAATGCGACAAGATGTTATATCAATCTACTCGTTTCTAGCAATGGTATTACTAGACGAGATGGAACTCATCAATTCAATTCCATTTCTATCATATGTCGGCGGATTCAGACTGTTTTCTATTCATGTTTTCATAACTTTTTCCGGACCCGGGTTTGTATTGAGAAAACTGTTGAATAAAATTGATTTAAATTGGAAAGAACAAGTTTGTCCTTTTAGTTTAAACTTGGTGACTCTTTTCTTCATATCAAACAAGGATAGTAGATGGATATTGAGGCAGCAACCCTACTAAAAAATGTCGAAATAACATGTTCTCCCCACTATTTCTAGAAGATATTCTGAAGAGTATTTGAATTGAAGATTGTTAGGTCAGTTTCTGGTGAAGGTGTAAGAAGGCAGATAACTCTGGTGTCGCTTTTCAGCGCCACCTGTCGGTGAATAAGCGACACCTAACGGCCAACCGGTGCAGTTATGTGTGAAAGGAGGAGGTAACTGCTACAAAGGTACTAAAGTGAAACAAATTAACTGATACAACAGATATACAGACATAAGAAGAGTTCATCATTGTGAAATAACATTCCCATGAAGTTACTATGACAAAGAAGGCCAGAAAACAAAATGGCTAAATAAATAATGAAAGAAAACAATGAGGACAAGACTAAAACATGATGCATCGTTTTATGATAGAGAAAAACAAAACAATAGAAGACGAAAATGTAAGAGTATACCCCGAATTGTAAACTGATTCATTTTCCCCCCTCAAATGTCAGTTAAACATTTTCTCCGCCACCGGCTGACTAACTCTCTAAAGAAAGAAAACAAAAGGTTGTCAGTCAAAAGGCATCCCTCTGTCGCCCTCCCTCCTACAAACACCTATTTCTGCATATACTCCCCTCGAAATCTTCCAGAAAAGAAACCACGTTGAAAAATTATATGTGGATTAAATAAAGAGTTCAGTTGTAACATTTTGACATTCATCCATTTCTGTGACTTCCGATTTATGCGGAGCGGTTTTGAGACGATCGAATAAATTGCATAATTCAAGCCCCCCCCCCCCCCCCCCCCCGCCCTAAAAATTGATCTTTTTATGAACAAAAGCATTACAATAATGCAATGACTGCAGAAAACTAAGCTTACGGTTATCATATTAGAATATTGGATATTCAATTTTATACGTTTTCTTCTACTATACTCTTTTCAGCCATCATGGGCGCCGCCATATTGGATATGTGTTTACTTGGGTAGACCACGGGCAGAAGCAAACTGAAAAACGAGAATTGTAAAAAGACGACTGCATTTACACAGGCACACACTGGCTTATACGAGAAATGTTGCATCTTCTCCAAGTTATGTTGCCTATAGTAACATCACTAAACTGCATACTCCACCAGACTAGACGAATTCTTGTCCTGGAATCCTGTAAGACCAAGAGACTAAAAAGTAAGATATGCTCTAACATAGTTAACTTGTCAATTGGCGAGAGGAAAATTAATGTTCTTAACTTCTTTACTAACTCAATGTTTGACAGGTAAAGGAGAACCTTGATGGAATGTTACAAAAAAGTTCTTTCTGATTTAAAAAAAAAGAAGATTTTTCTAACATAGTTCACTGCAAACAAGGCAAGTCGCCACTGTAGACGTAATGGGCTACTGAGAATTAGCGTGTAAGTTTAGGAGGTCATCATAAGTTGGGAGCTGTTCAGCGAGATATCTGTTTACATTAATTTTAAATTTCTGCATGTCGATACAGTCGGGGAAGCAGGCAGGGAGTTCCAGAGGCCGGCAGCATGAGGAAAGAAGCTATTGGAGTAGAAGGCTCTCAGGCATCTGGGGTCCTCCACAGTGAAGTGTTCAATGTTCATGCTTTTTCTGCAAAAAGTTTTTTTTTTTAAATGTTTTTATTTTCTGTGAAAATTATTTTCTTGTGGATCATCATGGTTTATGTCTTTTATGTGAAAAGCAGTAATTGTACAATAGAGCACAAGGACTCAAAAAAGCATATTCTATATATAGAGAGAGTCTTACACAGTTTTTTCGGCTAATGTACTCGCCGACCACTACATGTTATGGTGACGTAATTGTCTTTTGGAGGTGTATGCACTTTTACTTGTGTAAGAGTGGGTTGATGCAATATTGATGGTGGTGGGGGGTAGTCCCGTATTTACAACTATATCTCTTGCAAGGACGGCTCTAAAATCTATTTTGAATCGATATTTATTCCATAATTGCCGAATTTTACTACTTTGCAAAAATTGCCGAATTTTCCATTGCCGAATATTCCGGGCACCAGAGGAACCACTTCGCAGTTTCGGCCCCTATTCCTCAACTTCTTTTCTGAAGTGCTGGGCCCCTCTATCAGAAAGTGGTTATGTAGCACTAGTGTCATCTGCCCATAAATGCTATCAAGTCACATACACCTTCCAGTCAGCATCAATATAAGCAACTGATTTTGATTTCATTGTGACGTCATACTAACTGGCATCATGGCACTGCCCTGCATATGGCGTCAGCACTATTTGATTGATCTCTCTTCTTTCACCATCCAAAGGTTTACAATCATTGACTCCAATGGTGGAATTGTACCTTCCATCCTTTATCTTGACACTTCTACATCAACACTTCCGATCTTATCATCTCTTTCCTATTTTCTGTAGCAGCAAAGTTTTCTTCCCAAGGTACTGTTGTAGCAGTCATAAATAAAGACTTATTTTCTTACTCCAAGAAATGCCCTGTTAAGCAATCTGGTTACACACTGATCAATCAGCTTGCAGGAGGGCATTTATTTAATTTCTCATCTGAAGAACTACTTCAGCCCCTTTAGAAATCGGTTAGCAGAGATTTCTGAAAGAAACGAAGGAAGACGTCCCCTTTCTCTCTCTTGTCCCAATCCACTGGATACTCAAGCATTGACTATCTTCACCTGAAGATAACTGCTGACAGACTTTCGGCAGCCCAAAGAACTTACTACTTTTCCTTTCCTCACTTGGACACTGCCCAAATTTCTTCCACCTATACATAACAGTGTAGGTAATTGAATAAACCCTTCCGTTGCTGTGATAATAATGCTTCATTTTTTCATTTTGTGTGACAGTGTTTGTTACTTAATAATAATATATAATAGTTACACTTAACAGCCTACTGATAAGAACAGTTCTTATACTGTTAATTCCAGTATAATTCCTCTTTTTTTCAGCAATATCTGATCGTTGTCTAGATGATACCAATGGAGACACTCAAAAGTTTTCCAGATCTAAACTTAACTTCCAGTTTCCCGTCCATCTGTCGTCTATATTTTTGTTGTTGAATGACTAATCAGATTACATTTTGTGCCTGCTTTGTGGAATTCCATCTTTTTTATTTGTTTAATTCTGGGTAATTCTCCATAAACTTTCCATATTTTTTTCTTGATTTGTTCCTCAATTACTGCAAGCATCTGATTGTGGCGCCATGTATATCTTTCTGTTGCCAATTCAGAGTTTTAGAGAATGGCTTAGCGTTTCCTTCTTCACACACCGACATCGATCATTATTACATATCCTCCAACGAACAAGACTAGCAGGTGACGCCATTGATCTAATCAAAATGATGTCCTTGTGTAGCAGTTAGCTAAAAGCCGGTGCACAGCTGGCATATTGTTTAAATATCGATGGCTTCTTAGCTGCCCGCTGATTGGTTCAAGCAATCTACTCCCTCCTCTGCTTGACCAATCAGTGGCCTTCTCTTAGGCGAATCTCAGACGGTAAGCATAACTATATAAACACTTGAGCACCATCCACTCTCGCTCTTTCTTCTTTGGCCCAAGACGCCTATTCTCTCTCTTTTCTTCTTTGGCAGAACATACATCTTCCCGGGTTTTTGGCCCTGAGTTCGACTTCGACAAGAAGACAAGGATCCAAAATTGCTACTGCCTCATACATGTGAAATTAATATAACACACACACATACTTACATACACACATGGACACGCCCTGACACCATAGCCGCTGTACAAACATTCTATGTTATGAAAAATTCTCTCTTTCCTTGTTTGGTACAGCCAAACACACATCATCCTTCTCTGGGGACGAAACAGACATCTTCCCAGGCCTTTGGCCCTGGGTTTGACTTCGACAAGACAAGGATCCAAAATGGCTACTGCTTCATACACGTGGAATTAATATAACACACAAACATACTTACATACACACATGGACACGTCCTGACACCTTTGCCGGTGTACAATCATTCTATGTTATGAACTATTCTCTCTTCCCTACTCACTATCGTTCTTGGCCTTTTGGCTAAGATCAAAGTGTAGTATCTGTTCCGTGTGGTATTGTCTTGGCCTTCGGGGCTTGATTTACGCCGGTCTATGGGTCTGTCCTGTGCAGTTCTAGGAGGTCCACCCTCCCAGGCTTCGCCTCCCCTCTTTGGGGAGGAGTAAGTTTATTGCTTACTGCCTGAGGCGCCCCTACCGGGGAATGCCGACGGGGCTGCCCAGGCAATTTTTAAACCCCACTTTCCCGACCTTGGGTCACATCTTGTGGGAGTAAAATAAAAACTGGCCTTGTGCCTAACTCCTGTAGAGGAGTAAATCAATACTCACTGGGGAATTATTGTAATGGACTTTCTTTATTTTTGTCTTCGTCCATACTTATGCACATACTAACCTCTTTCCTTTTTGTTCACGTACTAACGAAGAAGAGTCAATAAAGTTGTTATTAAATGTTAGAATGAGAGTTTGTCACTTCCATCCAACACTTGCCCATACTTCTTTCCATCCAATTTTTCGTTTAACAACACACTCCTCTCATCGCAAGCAATGTCATAAGAATAATAATTTTTGTATTTTTTTAACTTTTAATATAAAATAAGTAAAAAAAAAATTGGTAATCATGTAGCTTCCCGACCCGTGTACTTTTAGCGGAAAAAGCAATATGTAGTAGCTGAAATTTTTTTTGAAAGATTTTTACATACTGAATGTATTGCCGTTAAAGTCTGTTTAGTATTACGTACAGACTAGAAAAAAAAACATTTTTTAAATCAGTAAATTCGCCGGCACAGAGTACTTCCTGGCAATTTTTCCTGGCAACTTTTAGATCAACAGAACGCTGATCTAAAATTTTTTGAACGGAGACTGATTAAGATGAAGCGAAAAAAATTTAAATATTTTTATAAAATTGATTTTATTTTCATATGTTGCGAATACAAAAGAATTATGTTGTGAAACAAATATTTTTTATAAATACTTTAATTTTTTAAATGAATTATTTTTATTTAAGTCACGAGAAAATTCTTTACTTATTTCATTTTTGTAACAACGCAGTGTTTGAAAGCCAATGAATCTTTTAATGAGAGGAGATTTTCTGTTTTTAATGAAGAATTGGAAATAAGAAGAGGTAAATTTGTAGTTCAACACCCTCTATTGAACACCCTCCCCCAAACATTAAATGAGATTCTACTATTTTAGGCGATTACGTATGAACACTTTGAATAAAAAAAAACTTATTTGTGAATTTAGACTAAGGGATCAGTTTCCTATATAAATTTAATGTAAACCTGTCCACCTTTCTTAACCATTCAAACTTTTCGGCTAGTTAACCAACATTTTTTAACATAATACATGGTACCCCCCCCCCCGAATTAACGCACGAAAATGGTTAACTGCTTCAAACGCTAGAATTACATGGAAATTGGAGGATCATTTTCCATTAAATTTATCTGCGAAATTGATACCACACTTTAAATTCTAATATAATTATTATTTTTCTCTTCTTTCCGCCAAGTTTTTCAAGGTGTTTACATGTAATCGCCTCAGAAAGTAGAACCTCATTTTGGGGGAGTGGAAGGGGGAGAGATGATTTAGCAGAAGTTGGAAAGTTACAATAATACTGAAAAAACCCAAATGCACTGAGACTGCCTGAATAAATTACTTAACCTGGCCCTACCCCACCGACCCCAAAAGACGTAGTGACACCAACAAGAGTTGGCAACATGGATAGTGGTCGTAGAGAGTATGAGTAGATTGAAATGCCAATGAGAGATAGCACAATTCACATCCCGACTAGAAGGATATGGAGAGTACTTGTTTATTGTTACTCAAATTCCAAAGAAAACCACGAACCGTTATCAAGAATAAATCATTACTGAAGTGCACTGTTATGGTTATAGAAAGAAACAGAGCATACAGGAAATTTGGGTACTTGCTGTCACTCAGTGTCCAAGGAAACAACATCAGTTATTACCACCAAGGGATCATTAATAATAATTAATGTTAGAACTGGGAGTAAGAAATAAAATAATAATAATACTACTACTAATAATAATGAAAGCAAATTTTGGTATTTAATGTTCTGCAGGTGTTCCGAATATAGGTGTGGGCGACACCAGGCAACGTTTCACACATGCTCTCCATGCGGTTTGTAAGACAATATGCTGTTCCCCTCGACGATCGTCACTCCCAATGCTCTGTGCTGTGGTTTTCTGTTCATTTTCCTCTTCCATCATTCTCGTTCTGGCCAAGCTATCAGATGAGGATGTTGGTCTATATTGTTGTCTCCCCCTGAGTACGCGGTCGCTGATTTACAAGTATACAGAAAACAAAACAACGCAGACTCACAAGAAAAAACACAAACTCTGATACATTGTGTATAAATCAGTTGAAGTGTTTGTGATACTGCCGCGAAAAAAGACCCCCATCTTAGTTAAGTTTCAGTGTAACAGCCAAGAAATCCTTAAACGCCTGGTCATTGTCCAAAAGTGACTAATAAGGGGAAAATGACTTGCCTTCGGAGCCACTCCCAGCTGACTATTCAGAAATTGACTAACAACTGTGAGACATCCTAATGTCTCGAGAGTTCAAAAGATTTCAGCAATCCCTTATTGTCTTTTTACTTATTCCGATAGATTTTCCGTTTTGTGAATCATTTCTTAACACAGAGTTAATACTATAAATGATAAATAAGCATATACACTATATTATAGTTCTTATACATTTTATTTTATGAAACATAACTCGCATATTTTCTCCACATCAAACAATATACATCATCATGTGCACATTTAAACGATAAAACAGGTAAACCTTTCTAACCCTAATTACTTCCTTATCATTGAACGTTAAAACTCATCCTTCACAAGCATTGGAATAAGTATGTATAAGAAACTACCAAGTTTGCTGCAAAAGTAGGTTCCATCTTCAAGGCCACACGATTTATCACACCTGTCCGTGTCTATAAAGCAACCATCCGCCCATGCATGAAGAATTGTTACCACATCTAGGCTGGTGTACCAACCACTAGTCTCTCCCTCTTGGACAGTGTCCAAAAAAGAGTCTCCAACCTAATAGGTCCCACACTGTCTACCAAGCTCCAGCACTGTCCAATCGCCACAATTTTGCATCCCCATGCTTGTTTACATGTACTTTAATGGAATGTGCTTGGAAGAACTTGCTGCACCTGTTCCTCCTCAACGTCTATATACCTGACCAACCGGACAAACAGCAAAATCACACTCCTTCACGGTAGAGGTCCACAGATTGAAAAGCTACAAGGTCAGTAAGTTCGAGGGAGCACATTCATTTGAAATACTTGTAAAACAAGCACAGTGAGGTAACATTACATTTATTTGAAAGCAAAACATTTTTAAAAAGAATATATTGGTTTAAATTTAATTAAAATTGTTTGGAAATTCTGAACAGAGAACCTGTTATATCCCTATAAAGCAACTATTTTAAAAATTCTTTCTTCAATTGTGGCTTCATACCAAATGGAATATTCCTTGGAGGATTCACGACTAGTTTTACATCCGGGTCTACCTTAATATGATGTGCAATTAGTAGAAACACTGTATTCTTCTATTGAACCTTGTATATCCATCTTGTTTATTTTGTGTATTCTTTTTATTAATCCTAGTTTTTCTGATGTTTCAACATCATTGACTGCATTCACATTGGTTTCCGCTACAATGATGTATGAGTTTATTTTTGCATTTTTACTATGTAAAGTTATGGTGCAGCTACCCATTACCGTAATTTCTGTATTGTTATATGCGGTTAATTTTGGGCTATCTGTGGGTGTATCTCTTCCGGCTCTTTTGCCTATCTCTGTGGCAGGATTGTTTGGTTTTTCTGCCTCATCTATATGACAACCCTATCATAAATGCTTGGCCAACTTTGTGATGGAGTTTATTTTGCTGGCTCTTGACTCTTGATGTTCATGTACCATTGCTAGACTGGGGTTTAAGGAGCTTCTTAGATACTGGGCAATGCTGACAACAGTGGCTCTATGATGGTAGTTAATCTCTGATAGGCCCAATCCTCCCTCTCTTCTGGGCAAGTACAGTCTTGGCAGACACTGATTTCTATAAATGATCCTATAAAGAGTAAACATTTTTTGTGTCTTTATATCTAGTCTGTTTATGGTTTTTTGAGGCCAATCAATGATGCCAAAGCTGTATGTAATTACTGGCATTGCAAGTTGGTTCATAGCAATTATTTTATTTTTAAGCTAGTGTTTTGCAGATCTTTCTCACACGGTGTACATACTCTCTGCCGATTTTCTCTCTCATCCTGGCATGTTGGATAGTGTAATTTTCTTCAATTTCAAGGTATTTATATGCTTCCAGTATGAGTTTTCATATGCCTCAATAGACTTGAATTTCTTGAAAAAGAATAGCCACACACTTCACAAGAATATGGCTTTTCTCCGGTATGTATTCTTAAATGATCTACCAAAGAACATTTCTGTGAAAAAGTAGAATCACAAATTTCACAAGAATGTAGGTTTTCTCCAGTGTGTTTCCGCATATGTCGATTCATAACAGATTTTCGATTAAAAGCAGAGCCACACACGTCACAAACATATGGTGCTTCAGTTGTATGTGTTACCATATGACTAATCAAAGAGGACCTGTCAGCAAAAGAAGAGCTACAGAGTTCACACGAAAATGGCTTCTCTCCAGTATGAATTCTTACATGTCTTAATAAAGCTGAACCTTTTGAAAAGGAAGATCCACAAATTTCACAAGAATATGGCTTTTCTCCACTATGTGTTCTCATATGTCCCTCCAAAGACGATTTCTGAGTAAAAGATGTGTCACAAATTTTACAAGAATATGGTTTCTCTCCAGTATGTATCTGTACATGTCGATTCAAATTAAATTTCCGAGTAAAAGAAGATCCACACACTTGACAAACATATGGAGCTTCACTAGTATGTTTTACTGCATGGTTCACCAGAGATGTCCTGTCAGCAAAAGAAGTGTTACAGAGATCACAAGTATATGGCTTCTCTCCAGTGTGAGTTCTTGTATGCCTCAAAAGATGTGAACTCTTTGCAAAAGAAGACCCACATATTTCACAAGAATATAGTTTTTCTCCTGTGTGTATTCTCTTATGCTCTACCAAAGAAAATTTACGAGAGAAAGAAGAATCACAAACATCACAAGAGTATGGTTTTTCTCCAGTGTGTTTTTGCATATGACGATTAAAATCGGATTTCCAAGTAAAAAGAGATCCACATACTTCACAAGAATATAGTTTTTCTCTGGTATTCATTCTTATGTTATGGTTAAGTTGACTTCTGAACAAGCGTGTGTTTCTATATAATTTCAGACAATTTACAATAACTTTCCCAATTTTTTTCTGAAGACTTTTCATTCATGATGAAAATAACGATCCATTCAAATCAAACATGTGATTTAAGTTCATTTTCAGTTGATGAATCTGTGAATATAAAAAACAAATTATAGATGAATTCCAAAAACAAATATTAACAAATTACATGTATTCGAAAAGTCTTACTATTTTTTTTATGATGTACGTCATCCGCTAATAAACAAGACTTGTTTTGTCTCAATCTAATTGTTGAAATTGTTAACATATGTTTAGAAAAAATCCAGAATTTTAGGCATGCCATTATTTTGCCATCAGTTAAAAATGTTTAATTTGACTTTTTATTATAGTTTCTAAAATAAACTGGCATTAATAAAAAATGATTTAGATCAGTTTTGTCAATTTCCAGTGTTAATCATTATAAGAAAAAATAGCTTAATTTTTAATTTAATGAGACGTAGTTTATTTACAGTTTATTTATTATATGAATAAATATTTTAACTATGTATGAAAAATACAATTAAAATTTTTTCCTGAGAACAAGACATCTATTTGGCAAACAATCATTGATTTAAAATTTTATATATTCAGAAAAATAGTGGCAACACAAAGTCTAAATTGTTTGAATTAGTAATCTTTATCAGTTTAACAATTATAGGAACTACTGATAAAGATTACTAAGTCAAACTATTTAGAATTTGAGTTGCCACTATATATAATAAGAAAAAATATATAAGAAAATAATGTGGCTTATTCAAACACTTTTCTGTAGTTTCAATCAGCTAGTCAGTCATCAGAAACTTATAAAATCCCAAGTGCCTCTACAATATGAACACATTAAAACAAAACGGGGGAGACTTACTATGAAACTGAAGTAAAGTGTTAGGATAGGCTACATTTATATGTAATCTTTCACTCTATAATAAAGAACAATATGTATTTATATGCATATTTATGGTTTGGTAGTTTTGTTTTACGGCATATCAACCCTTTTTGGGTTATTTAATGCCGAATCTGGTCATTATAGTAAAAGTTTTTATGCTTCAAGTTCTTTATATCTTCAAATGTTTACTCAGGGTTTTTGGTTTGGTAGTTTTGTTTTACGGCATATCAACCCTTTTTGGGTTATTTAATGCCGAATCTGGTCATTATAGTAAAAGTTTTTATGCTTCAAGTTCTTTATATCTTCAAATGTTTAATCAGGGTTTTTGGTTTGGTAGTTTTGTTTTACGGCATATCAACCCTTTTTGGGTTATTTAATGCGGAATCTGGTCATTATAGTAAAAGTTTTTATGCTTCAAGTTCTTTATATCTTCAAATGTTTAATCATCGTTTTTGGTTTGGTAGTTTTTATTTATAAATATGTAAATAAATATTAATTGAGATGTTTACAAACAAATACAAGGTTTTGCGTTAACCAAAATTAGTGTTTATTTTAAAAAAATACAACTGTATTTTAATAGGCAATACAAACAGAATATTAGTAATAATAAAGTACCAATCTTATACACAAATGTATCTTAAAATTTTATGGAAAGAAAACAACTTATTTCGGATAGTTCTATGAAAAACAGTGAATTTTTCTTTGAAACACGCTGTAAATATACAATTCACAGTCAGATATTTTTCAAACTTAGAAAGCTCTAAAATAAATATATCTACTTCCGCTTAGATATATTAAAGTTAGTGAGTAAAACACATGCATTTTTCTAGCCTCCGAACGAAACTATTTCAAGTTGTAAGAGTAAGAAAGAAAACAAACTACTTCCGAATTAACGAAACTATTTCAAGTTGTGAGCGTAAGAAAGAAAACAAACTACTTCCGAATTAACGAAACTATTTCAAGTTGTGAGCGTAAGAAAGAGAACAAACTACTTCCGAATCAACGAAACTATTTCAAGTTGTGAGGGTGAGAAAGAAAATAAACTACTTCCTTATTAACCAACTGCTTGAAATTAATTCGGAATCCATCACTATATAATAAAAAGTGTTTTTTCTTAGGTCATCAGAAATGATCATAATTTATATATGATAAATAAAATTACTGACGTAATTCTATGATTTTATATTAATATTTCATATTAACTAGATGTTAAATAGCGAGTGTGAACACCCACGAAGTATAATTCTTTTTCCCCATAGTTTCATAGAAGACATATTTTTATAAACCTCTATCTGAAAGGATATTGACCCTTTTGTGTGTTGATTATGAAAAGTCAATTTTTATATTATACAGATAGAAATAACTTTAGATAAAATATAAAATATAGAATAAATACATTAAACAAATCTAAAATACAACAGTTGTTATACAAATTATTTCTGCAATATTTTGAGTATATGTTATAGATTTGACTTAACCTCCATTATCTTCAAGGATGGGTTAACTACTTGTCCATTTATACTCTATTTCAGTCTTCTAACTTTCTAATTATATATATATATATATATATATATATATATAGTGTGTATGTGTGTGTGTGAAAAATGACAAACGGAAAACAGGTTAAAGTGCAGGAGAAAAACAAAAACAAGAGATTTGACCAATTTCATTCGTGTTAGTGAACGTCTTCAGAAAAAGTGAAGATTTGGAAATAATTTTATTTTGAAAGGCACACACATGGGAGAAGGAAAAGATGATTTGATTAGACCATATGAGAAGACTTTTAGTGACATTAAAATATGACAAGTAAGTGACACATTCTTCTTTATTTCTTATTCTACTTTTTATATTTTTATTTATTTTCTATTTCTTTTTCACTTTCACACCTACTGAACTAGTATAGATGAGGAGGTAGGTGGAGGGGTAGAGGCGATAAGATGGAAGAAAACAGAGGAACTGGCTAGGATAAACACACATAGGAGTGGGCATGAAATTGATACACCAAATGCAAGCACCCAAAAATTAATCAGAATATATCAGAAATAGGTCTGCTAATTTGACTCATATTAAGTTTTATAAAGCAATAAAAATCTTAAATGGACAGTTTAGAAAAATCTATTTTACAGTTAAACTAATGTAAATGATATCTTATATTTATAATTTATAGTGGTGGATCAGTTTCACACATAAATTTAACATAAAATGATCACCCAATGCGGGCCATTTAAACGTTTTAGAGCAATTACCCAAATTTATTTTTTGATATGGGAATAACGCTTATGTGGTATTTTGTGCGTGTGTTGGGCATCTACCTTTTCAGACGATTATGTTTGGTTTTCCTACTTTTCCACTTGAACTTAAAGTTGGTAGTAAAACAGTTTATTAACAGCTGTAAACCAAAAGAATAGCCCGGAAATGGAGGGATCATTTTACATAAAATTTTCATATGAAAATTATTGCCTTCTGTTAATTCTAAATTATTTTTTGTTTCCACAAGTTTTTCAGGGCGTTCACACGTAATCGCCTAAAAAATAGAATTCATTGATTTTTTATATAGGAATACATCTTATGTGATATTTTATGCGTGTGTTGTGCGTCTACCTTTTCAGGCGATTATGTTTGGTTTTACTACTAAAAGAAAAAAATTCTAATCATATTAAAATATTCTAATCATATTAAAATATGTTAAAGGGATATTACAATTGGTATTAGCATCAGTCTTTTAAACAAAATACCAGTTTGCAGGAATTAATTCTCACTTTATCTGAGAACAATGTAATCTTAAAATCTCCACAATATTCAAAATCCAACAGGTTGACATGGATAAAATCACCTTCAAACGTTGATCTTAATGATAAACTTTGGGGACTGTTACTTTTTTATCCTTTTCTTTTTGCATTCGACTCTTAACTTTATTTGTTCAAAACATATTTTCTTTATTCTAATTGCTTAATTCATAACAGTTTAATCAATAGAAATTGGCTCCATATATGTCCCCAACCGTCATCAGAGGTTGAGGTGCATAATCTGTAACTGGATGACCTATGGTTAAAACAGGACGAGGTTTAATCAAACCTCAGGTTATAACATGGATGGGTTTAGAAAAAAAGAAAAAGAAAAAGGAATTTCTGTGGAAGTCGGACAAATTTTTACTTAGAAACAACATTTTACTCAAGTAAGGTCTTTGCTTGAAAATGGAGACATTGGGGGTATTTTGTGTTTTTATTCATTTTTACTCCTCACACCTGACATTATCCTGTATCTCTACAAAGCCACCATCCGCCCATGCATGGAGTATTGTTGTCACATCTGGGCTGGTGCATCATCTACTAGTCTCTCCCTCCTTGACAAGGTGCAAAAAAGAGTCGCCAACCTAATAGGTCCCTCACTGTCAACCAAGCTCCAGTCCCTGTCCCATCGTCGCAATGTAGTATCCTTGTGCTTGTTTTACAAATACTTCAATGGATTATGCTCCGATGAATTGGCTACTCTGGTGCCCCCTCGACGTAAATTCACTAGACCAACTCGACAATCATCCATTCACTGTGGCAGTCCCCAGATGCCGGAGAGCTTTCTACTCAAATAGCTTCTTTCCTCGTGCTGCTGGCCTCTGGAACTCCCTCCCTGCCACCTGTTTCCCCGACAGTACTGACATGCAGAAATTTCAAATTAATGTAAACAGACATCTCGCTGCACAGATCCCAGTTAAGGTTGACCCCCCCCAACCTTCTCCCCTTTTCTTTCTTCTCAGTAGCCCCTTACATCTACAGTGGCGGCTTGCCTTGTTTGGGGTGAACTATGTTAAAAAAGAAAAGAAAAAAACTGAAATCATTGCTTGTATTTTGATCATTTAATCTTCTGAACAACAAATGATTTTTTATGTGTTGTATATCATTTGTATTTTTTTATATACTATTCATGCTATTTTTTTATTAAGTTAGAATAACACAAAAAACAAACGATAGAAGTCATGAATTTTTTTAGAACCTCATTTTTTAGGGGAGTAATTTAGTAAAATTGTCAATATACAAATTTAAGGAAATTCTCATACAAAAAGAGTCTGCATTGCCTATTTATTGCCTAGTTATTCATTATTATTATTATTATTATTATTTATTATTATTATTAAATTTTACTCAATAACTGAACAAGTTATTTTCTCCATTTATCACTCCTATATTACCATATTTTGAAATACTCTATAAATAGTTCAGACGAACGATCAAATGATATCTATTTAAATGCTTAATCTGCATAACTATTTTTAAACAGTACATAATAAATTAATGTTTAGTGTTATTCATTTGTAACATTATTGTCCTATTTTCTCTCTATATATGTAATAGTTTAGTCGCTATAAACAGTAATTAATTAAAGTGAGTTAAGACAACAAAAGAAAAATTACTAATGACTATTCTTAAATAAAACTAACACACTCTAGAAAGAAAGATACTGACAAGGCATGAACGAGAAGAGAAAAGATGGAGAGAGGGTGATTGATTGGCTTTCACGTTCCTCTTCCTTTTCTCTCCCCCATTCGTGCTGCCGCATTAAAAAAAAAATGTTTTTAAATTCGACGATTGTTTTGATTTCGTCGACAAAACATTTTGGATTTGAGTTTTGATGTTCCTTTTCAACGTTTGTGGTGATTAACTTGATTTTCAACAAGTTGTCATCCGTTTCTAAATTGCAAGCTAAAATCAAAAGCCAATCGCTCAGGTGAATTGATTTTTTTCTTTTGATTTCATTACGGTCTTATTCAAAAGATAAATAAATTTTTATCAACATTACAAACATGCTAATGTTTATATATTCATATGAATAAATGTGAAAGTTTTAGTCTTGTGTTTCTAAGATACTTATGAATGAAATGTTTATTAGTTGACATGATTATAGCAAATGTTTCAGACGATCAGAATATCCGTCGAAAATGTAGGTTGTGACTGGAATTTTAATCTAGAAGAAAGTTTGGCATTTGTATCGGTCGGGTACACGAGAAGAGTTCCAATGGTGTAAGAAGGGGCAGACAACTCTCTTTTTTAAGTAAATAATTTGTTGCCTTAAATATGTGCGAATTATATTTAACAAGTACTCAACAGAAAGTGGTGGCTTATCCTATTAATCAGAATTTATGTGGCGGCAGAAATTTTCCGCAACCCCCCTACAGAGTCTTTTTGAACACATTTCTGAACTCTATCCCGTTTAAAAAAACAAAATCAAGAGAAGAAAAGAAAAAAAAAAACAGAAAAATTTATTTTTAAAACTATAAAAACAAAATCAAAAATGTTCTATCAATATACTGTTGATTTTCACAAATGTTAATTTTTGCGATAATTTAATATTTTAAACTATAAAATAATCAATAATCTGTTAATCCAAATAAGAAGACTGTTCGTTTTGTTGGTTTTGAAATGAAAAATATATTGTTGATTTTCCCAAATTCTATTTTCTTCAATAAATCTTCTATCAATATACTGTTGATTTTCTCAAATATTGAATTTGCATGACTTCTTATTTAAAAAATGGATATTTTCCATTTTCGGAGAAATTGCATACTAAAAAAAAAAAAGAGAGTTATCTGCCCCTTACACCATTGGAACTCTTCTAAAATAAACTTCGACTTGTGTACCCGATCTATACAAGTGCCGAAAGTTTTTATTTGGCTGAGATACTTTACGAATAACATTACAGCAATTACTAGACCTATTTGAGTCCTTTTTGAATTATCTCAACATATTTTAAACGTAAAACTAATAACACTCAGTAACTCCCGAAGCTTACTACTAAAACAACTTTAGTCGAAATTATACTTTATTCATCAACATAGTCTCCTTCTAGCATTATTCACCGATTCTTTAATAATTCGATGACTTTTATGTAGAACTATTTGTTTTTAGCCTCAAAATACACCTCAAAAGTCAACACCACTTCTTCATTGGAGACAAGTCTCTTTCCCGGGAGCATTGTTTTGAGGTCTGCAGCCAGTAGTTGCTTGGGGTCAGATATTTCTCAGTTTTTTTTTGTTGTTGTTTTTGTCCAAATGAAAATATTAACGATTTTTCTCTTTCTTTGACAAAAATAATGATTCTAATTTTTTTTGACCTGCCTTCGTTTCTTTTCACAAACAACAAAATTAAATTTCTTTTAATGTTTACTCTTAAATCTTGTCAGTTGGTTCGTTAAATTTATTGTTTTCTAAATTAAAAAGAAATAGTTTAAATATTTTTACCATTGGATTACCTCCCTTTTCTAAAAGATGAATCTATGAATATACGGAATATAGAATTTCAAAAAGAAATAAACGGAACATGAGAATTTATTGGTTTAATTTCTATAAACAAATATAGCCAATAATTGTTCAAGATATTGAATTAATTGTGTTATTTTATGTTGTAAATATTTTAAAAATCTAACACAAATTATTTCGTTTAGACTTTCATTTTTGAATAACCGAAAGCGGAAACCGAACAATTTTTTAGTGATCAAATGTTGTATTTACCCCTAGGCTGGCATAGACCCTCTGTCATATCAGATCATAGTATTGTTCTTTTTGGATCCAGAAGATCATCCTCAAAAGCAGTATCCACTCTCTTTGGAGGCTTAGCGCTCTCTTTACCGTGGAAGGTACTTTTGAACTTTCTTGATTGGAGCAATTTCGTTTCGCTTATTTTGAGTTTTTGAATTGCCTATTACTACGGTGTTTAGTTATTTTCTTTACCGTCAAAAATAAGACCGGAATGAGAAAGATTTAAAAAAATATTATGGCGTACACCCCCCCCCCCCTAAAAATGAGATTCTACTTTTTAGGCAATTACGTGCGAAAATACCTCTTTGTTGCAGGAACAGGTCTTTAACACGGTTATTCAAGGCGAACATGATTAAAATAAATAAATAGAACTTGTTGGTAATTTTCCCTGTTTTAGATGGCTCTGCAGGAATATAGTGTACTTGAAACGTCACGCCACCAAGGTTAAAACTGACTGAAACGATGAAAGAAATGACATCCTCTCCCCTGAGAAGTATACTAATAGAGATGTTGACCAGGGTACAGTGTGATTATTCTATGCCACTGAAACAACGGAAATATAGACACGAGAGACAAAGAGGGAGATAGAAGAAGCAGAAGAGACTAATTTTGTATTTGTCTTTTGTTTTATATATTTAATTGGCTTTTTTTATTCAAATAATTTAAACCGAGCTTTATAGGTGATCCAAAGGGCCACACTTTTATAGTATATAATTATTATTTCCTGTATATGCATATACAATATAATAAGGTGATTTATGGGTTACTAGTCAAAACGTCACCAAGTCAAAACGTCACAAAATTCTTTAAGTGATATTTATCGTCAAATAATTTGTTACTTGTACCAGTGTTCTACTTTTGTAATAATGAAAAGGTTTTCAAAAATATGAAGCTTTTATTAATAATAAAATATACAAAATATATTTTTAAATAGCCGGCATGTAGATCCGAGATGCTTTTCGAGGCTAACGGTTAATACTTAAATCACCGTTGTTATCATATTCGACCCACATTGCAAACAATATTCTTATAATATTTTATAAGTTTGGTGACGAGTGGAAACACCCCCAGAAGTGGTGCGGCTAGCCGTCGAGACCCCCGTCCGACGCCGGAACGGGGGCCAAAAAATTTGGAGACGTTTTGACTTGGTTACGTTTTGACCTGTTCCCGATTTATGCATGGATTTTCAATATTTACTTCAACAGTTCTCAATACATGAGTAGAGCTTAGTCATGGCCTCCGTTTTGTCTTTAGACACAAGGGACAGTCATGTAAGGGTATCTGCCCGTCTAATTGTGAAGTAAGGATTGTGCAATCAACAAGAACACCTCTCCTTAATCGGCACTGCTTAATTCCAGTGGCAAGAAGAAACACTCAACGACTGGAAACAATGTCGAGATAAGTGGAGGGCACATACAGTACTTGGTATTCCTAAATGGTCACCCATTTTAGTACTGATCAGACTCAGCGTCGCTTAATGTTGGTGATCTAACAGGAAACGGTGTGTTACAGTAGCCATAGTGGTAGGCAGTGAGCCACGAAGACGAGGAAGGAAAGATAAGAAACAATGAGGTAAAACTTAATACGCGTGCGTGCGTGCGTGCTGCACGAAACTTTATTGGGAACTGAACACATAACGTTTGAATACAATTTGGCGCCTAATTTCGGCACTATTTACATGTCACGTGTTAGCAGAGCGTAGTTATTCCATCACGTGATATTAAGTCACTGACCTCGTCACTACTCGACCAGGCGGGATTACTTTCAGTTGATAAAGTTCAACACGGTGTGTCAACGTGATTATGCCGTATATAGGGCTTAGCAGTAGTAGTATGAACATATATGGCAAGTAAGCTACACAGAGGCGTCCATGTTTCATTCCAGCAGGAAAGTCTCATGTTTTCTTGCTGGAATGAAAAATGGATGCTTCTGTGTAGCTTAGTTGCTATAGATATATTTTCATACTCTCTCTCTCTCTAATATATATATATATATATATATATATATATATATATATATATAGTTATCTGGAACATTTTAACTCAATTGTGGCTGCAAAATTTTGACCGACATAAGGGCAAAGATAATGCTCCCTTTTATTTTCGCACAGTTAGATTTTGGCAGGTTTTTTATATTTACTTTTGCTTGATGCAAACGTGATAATTAATCATGCATCATATTTCTGAAGAAGTCGTAGAATTATTTTTCAAAATATTTCTATAAGAGATGTTAGCCGTCTTAACTTATGATAGCATTACAGGCATTAGATAGTTGGCATCGCCTGGTTAATCATAAGTCATCGAAAAACCTGGTGAAAAGAAGAAAACACATCATTTTAGAATTTAGAATGGGGGATCAGTTTCACATATAAATTGAAGTAAAATCATCCTCCACTTCTGCTCATTCTAGCGTTTTAGCACAGGGAACTTCTGCCATTACTAACCAGCAGAGCGTTACCACTGAAGGGAAAAGTCTATCGCACATGTGTATGAAGTATGATAATGTATAGAAATAAAACCTTGCCAGTGAGGGTTGAGGACATGCGTTGCGTGGAGAGAAAATGATATGAGAATGATACGATGGATGTGGAATGTGAGTCTTAAAGATAGGCTTAGTTCAGATGATCTCAGAGGATGATTAAATCTGGACAGTATTGGAAGAAGTGTCCAAAATAGGAGAGTTCAATGGTATGGACACGAAGGGATAAGAGTTCTTGGGTTAGTAGATGTAGAAAAGTTGAGGCTTATAGAGGAAGACCAAGACAAACATGGGAGGAAGTGATGAAAATGGACTTGAGGGAAATAGTGATAAAAAAGACATAACCAACGATTAATTAGTTTTTTCTTAAAGGCGTCCATCATATGCCAGCATGTAAAACGGATTTCAAACAGAATATGATGATGATTTTAATTCTGTTTATAAATGTTTATAGAAATAGAGTAGTCCGTCTATGGTATATGTTGCTATATATAATTAATCCTTGCACTATTTGTAGATGAAACAATTGATCTAAACAAATAGAAACTGTTTCAGATTAATTATGCACATTCTTAAAACTGATATCCTCATTGTGGTTGTTATATTTACGATTTAACTGCTGAACAATCTGGCCTTCATCACATATTTTTAGTGCATACACCATTAAAATCAGAGGCAAGAAATTGGAAGCGTCAACAGTTTTAAGTACTTTGAGATAATTGTGATGGGTTATGGGCTGAAGTCTAAAGTCCTTGCAAGAATTTGGAAGACAAGAGCAGCACTGGCCAAACTAATGCCCTTATGGAATTACAGAAATGTTATACAGCTAAAAAAACAGATTAATGTGCTTCCTGGTCATCTTCATATTTCTGTGTGTGTGTCATTCGTGGACCCTAACTGCGGACCTATAGATAAGAATTCAGGTCACAGAAATTAGATGCTTTTGAAAGATCGTCAATATCTCAGAGACCACATTACAAATGAGGAAGTGAAGAAGACACATAAAAAGAAGTAAGGCCATATGATGAGTTACTGACTACTGAGTAAAAGAGAAAAATGAAGTAATACAGCCATGTCACATGATCAGCAGGTCCCGCAAAGACAACTCTGCAAGAACTGTGCAGAGAGAAATAAGAAAAAGCATGCTCAGGAAGACAGAAAATTTTGAGGGCTGAACAAAATTGGCTTCCAGGTAATCGTTGATACCTCAACGGTCATCCAGACAACAGGATAAATGATGATGATTAGTTTTGTAGGAATATTGAACAAGATCCATTATTTAATTTGCAAGGTTGAATATTTAAATTCCATATTCCATGAATTTTGATATATCATATCAGATAATTTATTTTTTTAAATTCCTTCACATGGGATTAAAGTTCAATTTCTGGTAAAAGCTCTAAAGAAGAAACGAATTAACTGATACAATATATTTGAATGCTTAGGAATACAGAGAATAATCTACCACTATAGAGTAAAAAAGTCCAGTAAAACATTTCAAGAAAGTTATCAATTATAAGAAAATGTACAAGAACGTTGGAAAGTACAAATCAATTATACTTGAGGTACTCCCGAATTTGTGGATATTAACAACCACAATAAGGATAACAGTCTAAAGCAGAGTTTTTTTTATCATGGCAGGTTTTTAAACAGTGTTTATGATCATAGCTAACTTCAATCCAATGAGAGATCTTCATATCCCCTTAATGTTAACTTCAGTTTTCATCCTGCCCACATGTCGTTCAAAAACGAAAATATTTTGGATAGGACTATGGCATCAAAACAATAACTCAATTGTAAATAAAACAATAATATCATTTAAATATTTTATTTAAATATGAACTCATTTGTTCTGCCAAATGAGTGATATATTAGTTAATAGTTGAATTACAATTAAATATAACAATTACAGAAAATAAACAATTACAACAAAAAAGTCAAAGACAAGTTTATGAAAACAGACTTAACTTAAAAAAATTCAAAGCCCAAAACAAGAATTTGCATCGATCAGACAAAAAATAGGTAATTAGATTATTTTACTATTTAACTTAGTAAATATTACAAAATACTTCATATCTATATTTTGTGTCCTAAATGTTGTACGGCTACTCATTTTCCCCTTTTAAAATTTGACTTGGTGATCCCTTAAAATATTACATAGCACCAGAGTAGTTATACGCAACCCTTAAGATACATTGGTTTAAAGTATGTCTGTCTTTAAGAAACAAATATAATAAGAACAATTTAGTTTCCTATTTTGTTTAGTTTTAAAAAAAGAGAACAATAATTTACATAAACAATTAATCAAAAGTGTTGAATTCAATTTGCCAATATGCTCTGTCAGACTTTTGTCCACTTTCTAATATATTTCTCACCAAACACATTTATCAAGATATTTTTGAGAAATTTTAATGTGAAAAATTGTAAATATCCAACATTCCAAGTGTTAAGTTTCTTCCTTGTGAGAATTGAATACATACAAATGAAAAGTTTCTTTACTCACTTTTCCTCAAAGACTAATACTGGCATTTTATGTTGCTAAAAGATTCAGTTTGGAGTTTGCAATTTATATTGCCTCAGTCTTAAAGAGGAAATCCTCCTGACTGAAACCAGAACAGATATTACATTTTGATCCTAGTCATAAAGTAGAGTAAATTGATTGTGTATTTTGTAATTATTTCTGTCTTCAGAGATATTCAAGCTAATATGAAAGAGGAGAGAGATTAAGCCTCACAGAAAGCCAAGAGATTTTATTCTCTGTGATGTAGTTTTTGCCAAATTATCTGTTCCATTCTCTATGTTTTACAGAGACATAATTTATTCGTCCCTACCTTATCTGTTGTAAGGTCAATATGCATAATTACATTTGAGAACGAGATATTTTGTTCAAAACTGTTTATCAAGTTGTAAAAAGATAAAAATACAATTAGGAATCTGAAAATGTAAGATTTTTCATGTGTAAATAGTTTAAATTTAATCAAAAATGTTTGCAGAACCTAGAATAGAAAATCTATAACTTTATTACATCTAAAAATTAATACATTTCATGACAAGTTTTGTTTTTGCGATCTCTCTCTATATAAAAGACAATTTTTTTTAATGTTATAGAAATTCATATGATAATGGGGGAAATATTTCAAAGAATGTCATGAAACTATTCAAATTTACATCCAGGTTCATCAGGGGTCACTAGGGTATAATTATTGATTACAATTATTTCTTACTAGGGAGACACCGGAAAAAAATCTATACAAAGAAGAAACACCTTTCTTAAGTTAAATTTTAAGATGTTGTTATTAGTTTTATATTAGATTGTTTTAAAACATCATTGAGTCGTTGGAAATCATTCAACAGGAAAGATGATGTATTACTTTATTTTAGAAATTAAAACAAAATAAAATAAAACTTGAAGAATGGGTTTGATTGTTCTTCTAGTTCTAATAAAACATTGAAATTGTTTGAGTTTATTAGGGATGTTACTTTAGAAAACATGGTCTTTCTCAAATTCTATTACGTTAGCTTTAGGTTTTTTTTATGTGTTTTTCTTTTTTGTGTCTTTCCATATGGCACATCATATTTGACCTTTTTGCAAAAGATAAGCCACACACTTCACAAGAATATGGCTTCTCTCCAGTATGCATTCGTATATGTTCCACTAAAGTAGACTTGTGGGAAAAAGAAGAGTCACAAATTTCACAAAAAAATGGCTTCACTCCAGTGTGAGTTCTCATATGCCTCAATAGATGTGAACGTTTTGTAAAGGAAGTTCCACATACTTCACAAGAATATGGCTTTTCTCCAGTATGCATTTTCGTATGCTCTATCAAAGAAGATTTTCGAGAAAAAGAAGACTTACAAATATCGCAAGCATGTGGTTTCTCTGCAGTGTGTTTCTGCATGTGTCGATTTAACCCAGATTTCCATTTAAAGGAAGAGTCACATATTTTACACGAAAAGGGTGCATCTCCAGTATGTGTTTGCATATGTGCAACTAAATATGACTTATCAGTAAAAGAAGAGCTACAGATATCACAAGAATATGGTTTCTCTCCAGTGTGAGTTCTCATATGTCTCAACAAACTTGCACCCCTTGAAAAGGTACAGCCGCACACTTCACAACATGGCTTTTCCCCGGTATGCTTTCTTCTATGGTCTACTAAAGAACACTTCTGAGAAAATGAAGCACTGTAATCTTCACAAGAATGTGGTTTCTCTCCAGTGGGTTTCTGCATATGCCGATTTAAAAGAGATTTGTGGATATAATATTCTAAAATAAAATTAATTGGCCATCTTGAAGCGGTTGGCTCCGAAAGAGGCTGCAATTTTTTATCGATTATTTTTGTCCGTTTTTCGTAGTGCAAATTAGGCCACCGACAATTTCTTTGGCAGCATTCTATATTTCGATGTTTAATTTCTCATATATTTCAATGTCATTTTTGATAAACAATTTTTATTTTCTTATTTGTTTCGGTTCTTGTACAGAGAAGCGTCCATATTAAATTTTCAATACCACAAATTAAGTAGTATATACTTACGCAGCAGATTTTAATAAGTATCCTGACCAAAAAGTAGGAAAAATTATCGAGTAGAATTTTAATTAAAAGGTAAATCCATTTTTCGGGAACAGTCAATCGACAAGTTCAACGGTCGCCATCTTGTCAATTATGACAAACGCGCTTACCTCCCCCTGATTATGTCTCCCGTTAGCTTAAGATGGCTACATTTGAACATGTCGATTCCCGAAAAATGGATTTTGCTTTTAATTAAATTTCTACTCGATAATTTTTCCTAGTTTTTAGTGAGGATACTTATTTAAATCTGCTGCGTAAGTATATACTACTGTTTTTTTTGTGGTATTGATAATTTAATACGGACGCTTCTCTGTACAAGCACCTTGGTTTCTTACTAAATTACAAACAAAGATAATGGAAACACACTCAGACTGACCATTTAAAAATATGAATGTTATTTATTTAATTTAGTCTTTTCAAAAACAAAACAAAACCAAACACTTTTCTTAAATGTTAATCTTTAATTATAATTCTGGAAATTTGCAAAATAAGTTTTTTTTAAAATAATTAAAAGAACAGAAAAAAATAATTAAAAGATCAGAAAACAAATTAAACACTTTTCTTAAATGTTAATGTTTTATTATAATTCGGGAAATTTGCAAAATAAAATTGTTTTAAACATTAAAAGATCAGAAAAAATAATTAAAAGATTAGAAAACAAACACTTTTCTTAAATGTTAATCTTTAATTATAATTCTGAAAATTTGCAAAATAAGTTTTTTTTTAAATAATTAAAAGAACAGAAAAAAATAATTAAAAGATCAGAAAACAAATTAAACACTTTTCTTAAATGTTAATGTTTTATTATAATTCGGGAAATTTGCAAAATAAAATTGTTTTAAAAATTAAAAGATCAGAAAAAATAATTAAAAGATTAGAAAACAAACACTTTACTTAAATGTTAATCTTTAATTATAATTCGGGAAATTTTCAAAATAAATTTTTTTTTTTAAATTAAAAGATCAGAAAAAATAATTAAAAGATTAGAAAACAAATTAAACACTCTTCTTAAATACTCAACAAAACAGTAAATTTCCGGCTTTTGCTTAAGTAATTATCTTTTGTACGACGATGTTTTGCAGGCTGGGCTTATTTGACTTGCCACTGCTACCAAAAATAAAACAAAATAATTGATATAAAAAAATGGCAGCCTATTTTGTGAGCTAATCGCTTCAAGATAGCCAACTTATTTTGTTTTTGGACATCAAATCAATTTATTTTTATTTCTTATTCACAAATAATTTAATAGTTTAAAATAAAATCAATTTATTGTCTTAATCTCATATGGTAAATAATTTAAAAAAACATTAAAAAATGGCATTTTGTTTCATATCACATTTTAGATTATAGGCTTAGATCAAAGTGCTGTATCCGTTCTGTCCTCGGTCAGAGGAGGAGAATTACTTTTCGACGGTTGCAATTTTTATTTGGTCAATTTGTAGATTCCCCCCCTTTAAAAATTTGATTCTATGTTTTTAGGTGATTACAGCCCATTTGGAATAATGGTCAGAGTGTTCACCAATAGGCTGGGAGATCAAGGTTCAATCTTTGGTCAGGTCATGCCAAAGACTTTTAAAAATAGTACTTGATGCTTCCTTTGTTAAACATTAAGCATTATAAGTTAATTACCAAGGGAAAGTGGAGCAACAATGGGAAATGAGTGACGCCCTCCCCTACATCTCCGTCTAGTAGATAATGAATGAAAAAGGACCCTTTACTTTGTTTTACGTGTGAACATCTTGAAAAACTTGGCAGAAAGAAGAATAAAAAAATAATAATAATAGGTTAAGAGTCAGGGATCAGTTTCGTATATAAATTTAACGTAAAATGATCCTGCATTTCCGAGCCATTTAAACTTTTAGGAATGTAACTAATGTTTTATCACTAATCCTTAGTCTGACTGTCAAGGTTGTAAAAAGAAAATAAGTTGAACTCGCCCCCTCTCAAAAGGAAAAAAACGCAAATAAAAATAACAAATGTGTTAACAGCCCGAAAACGCTACGATGGCCTGGAAATGTGGATTATCTTATGTAGCATTTATATGCGAAACTAAGATCCACTCTAAATTCAAAATTAAGTGTAGTTTTTTTTCTTTCCAACAATTTTTCAGGTTGTTCACATGTATACGCCTAAAAGAAGTAGAATTTCATTTTTTAAAAGGGTGATTTAGCTAAGGGTGTTAATCTAGAGTAATGCCTTCTATTTTTGTCGCAATGCAGACTGCTCCTTTGTTTGGAGATGAATATTCCCCACATTAAAAATTGACTATGTATCTAACTTAGCTCTTGATATGCCTTGTTGAAGATATAATGATAAACAACCCGAGTGGAAGGTCTTTAAAATAATAGGTTTATTTCCAGATATATATCTTGTATATACAAGATATGTTTAGAGAATACAGAATACAGAATATGTAATAGGGCAGACCGACTAGAGAATATGTAAGACAGAATGTTAAGACTGCATGTGTCTTAACAAGAATGTCTCAACTGCTCGCTGTAGTCGTACTTATAGTCCGACGAGTCTATCTATTTCGTGAATGGGGAAGTCAGGTTATCCCATCGCAGCCCCTCCCCTGATACTGAAATTCTCTTTTGAAATTTCTGCTTCTAATATTTTTTCATTTTAGGATCCGTGCTGGCTGAAGCGCTTCACTGGTTTTCTTTCCGTGTGCTCTTTCTTTTAGTCCTACCAATTGGATCCTTTCCAAGATGGGGTTTGTGATTGCACAATTCTTGCTTCATAATTACACATGGACGGCGGCACCAGGGGGGGCTCAAGCCCCCCCTTTTTAACTTGGCCCCCTCCCCACTTTACGGTCATCAATAATGAAGTTATATATGCATGTGTTTAACCCCCCTCCCACACACACTTTTTAGGAGAGACGGTCCTGTTACACACGCACATCCTCCATTACAGGGGGTATCCATTGTTGCTCTAGACTTAACGGAGCATTCTATCTTCTATATGTGTTATTCTTCCACCCGGGTAACGCCGGGTATCGTTGTTAGTAATAAATAAATTGTTACAAGTATAGCATTACTGGGGGTGTTCTTGGATCCCTCCGGTGCATCCTCCACGATCCCAACGGTCCGTCCACTTTATTTGCGAAATTCACAGGCTGTGTTTCAGTAGTGATGTGGCAATCAATATTTCAACCTTTCCGTCGCTCTTTTCTTCTCAATGGCCGCCATTACGGACGTTATCAAAAATAAAATTAAAATCAACAAATGCGTTGGGCTTTTAAAATCCCGTTGTGGTTTTTATTCGTTCTTACGTGTATACATGTACACACATAAAGCAACACAAGGGGAGGAAGAAACAACTATCAAAAAATCCCAAACGCATTATTTTCGACTGCGGTAACAAGTCGATTATATTGATCTTTAACGTTTCCCTGATAGTTTTAAGTACGCTTTCAGTAACTTAAAAATATGTTTCATTGTTGTTTATGAAAAATATTTTGTTTTCCTTTCGTTTGCGCCAAAGGAAAGGAAAACAAAATATTTGTGTAGTTACAAAAAACTGTAGTTTGTCTTACTATCAATGCTAAGATAGACTCACTAGAACAATGGTGACTTCCGACTTCTACAATAAACAAGGCAGGCCGTTTAATAAATAAAACGTCACAAAAAAACAAGAAAAAAGATTTGCTGACAGATACCCCGCAAAAATGGCATTTGTTCTTTTCCCATATACAAAAACAAACATTTTACAAATACCCCGCAAAAATGGCATTAGTTCTTTTCCCATATACAAAAACAAACATTTTACGAATACCCCGCAAAAATGGCATTTGTTCTTTTCCCATATACAAAAACAAACATTTTACAAATACCCCGCAAAAAATGGCATTAGTTCTTTTCCCATATACAAAAACAAACATTTTACAAATACCCCCCTAAAATGGCATTAGTTCTTTTCCCATATACAAAAACAAACATTTTACGAATACCCCGCAAAAATGGCATTAGTTCTTTTCCCATATACAAAAACAAACATTTTACGAATACCCCGCAAAAATGGCATTAGTTCTTTTCCCATATACAAAAACAAACATTTTACAAATACCCCGCAAAAATGGCATTAGTTCTTTTCCAATATACAAAAACAAACATTTTACGAATACCCCGCAAAAATAGCATTTGTTCTTTTCCCATATACAAAAACAAACATTTTACAAATACCCCGCAAAAATGGCATTAGTTCTTTTCCCATATACAAAAACAAACATTTTACAAATACCCCGCAAAAATGGCATTTGTTCTTTTCCCATATACAAAAAACAAACATTTTACAAAAACCCCGCAAAAATGGCATTAGTTCTTTTCCCATATACAAAAACAAACATTTTACGAATACCCCGCAAAAATGGCATTTGTTCTTTTCCCATATACAAAAACAAACATTTTACGAATACCCCGCAAAAATGGCCTTTGTTCTTTTCCCATATACAAAAACAAACATTTTACAAATACCCCGCAAAAATGGCATTTGTTCTTTTCCCATATACAAAAACAAACATTTTACAAATACCCCGCAAAAATGGCATTAGTTCTTTTCCCATATACAAAAACAAAATTTTTACGAATACCCCGCAAAAATGGCCTTAGTTCTTTTCCCATATACAAAAACAAACATTTTACGAATACCCCGCAAAAATGGCATTAGTTCTTTTCCCATATACAAAAACAAACATTTTACAAATACCCCCCTAAAATGGCATTAGTTCTTTTCCCATATACAAAAACAAACATTTTACGAATACCCCGCAAAAATGGCATTAGTTCTTTTCCCATATACAAAAACAAACATTTTACGAATACCCCGCAAAAATGGCATTAGTTCTTTTCCCATATACAAAAACAAACATTTTACGAATACCCTGCAAAAATGGCATTTGTTCTTTTCCCATATACAAAAACAAACATTTTACGAATACCCCGCAAAAATGGCATTAGTTCTTTTCCCATATACAAAAACAAACATTTTACGAATACCCTGCAAAAATGGCATTAGTTCTTTTCCCATATACAAAGACAAACATTTTACGAATACCCCGCAAAAATGGCATTAGTTCTTTTCCCATATACAAAAACAAACATTTTACGAATACCCCGCAAAAATGGCATTAGTTCTTTTCCCATATACAAAAACAAACATTTTACGAATACCCCGCAAAAATGGCATTAGTTCTTTTCCTATATACAAAAACAAACATTTTACGAATACCCTGCAAAAATGGCATTAGTTCTTTTCCCATATACAAAGACAAACATTTTACGAATACCCCGCAAAAATGGCATTAGTTCTTTTCCCTATATACAAAAACAAACATTTTACGAATACCCTGCAAAAATGGCATTAGTTCTTTTCCCATATACAAAAACAAACATTTTACGAATACCCCGCAAAAATGGCATTTGTTCTTTTCCCATATACAAAAACAAAATTTTTACGAATACCCCGCAAAAATGGCCTTAGTTCTTTTCCCATATACAAAAACAAACATTTTACGAATACCCCGCAAAAATGGCATTAGTTCTTTTCCCATATACAAAAACAAACATTTTACAAATACCCCCCTAAAATGGCATTAGTTCTTTTCCCATATACAAAAACAAACATTTTACAAATACCCCGCAAAAATGGCATTAGTTCTTTTCCCATATACAAAAACAAACATTTTACGAATACCCCGCAAAAATGGCATTAGTTCTTTTCCCATATACAAAAACAAACATTTTACGAATACCCCGCAAAAATGGCATTAGTTCTTTTCCCATATACAAAAACAAACATTTTACGAATACCCTGCAAAAATGGCATTTGTTCTTTTCCCATATACAAAAACAAACATTTTACGAATACCCCGCAAAAATGGCATTAGTTCTTTTCCCATATACAAAAACAAACATTTTACAAATACCCCCCTAAAATGGCATTAGTTCTTTTCCCATATACAAAAACAAACATTTTACAAATACCCCGCAAAAATGGCATTAGTTCTTTTCCCATATACAAAAACAAACATTTTACGAATACCCTGCAAAAATGGCATTTGTTCTTTTCCCATATACAAAAACAAACATTTTACAAATACCCCGCAAAAATGGCATTAGTTCTTTTCCCATATACAAAAACAAACATTTTACAAATACCCCCCTAAAATGGCATTAGTTCTTTTCCCATATACAAAAACAAACATTTTACAAATACCCCCCTAAAATGGCATTAGTTCTTTTCCCATATTCAAAAACAAACATTTTACAAATACCCCCCTAAAATGGCATTAGTTCTTTTCCCATATACAAAAACAAACATTTTACGAATACCCCGCAAAAATGGCATTAGTTCTTTTCCCATATACAAAAACAAACATTTTACGAATACCCCGCAAAAATGGCATTTGTTCTTTTCCCATATACAAAAACAAACATTTTACAAATACCCCGCAAAAATGGCATTAGTTCTTTTCCCATATACAAAAACAAACATTTTACAAATACCCCCCTAAAATGGCATTAGTTCTTTTCCCATATACAAAAACAAACATTTTACAAATACCCCCCTAAAATGGCATTAGTTCTTTTCCCATATACAAAAACAAACATTTTACAAATACCCCGCAAAAATGGCATTAGTTCTTTTCCCATATACAAAAACAAACATTTTACGAATACCCCGCAAAAATGGCATTAGTTCTTTTCCCATATACAAAAACAAACATTTTACGAATACCCCGCAAAAATGGCATTAGTTCTTTTCCCATATACAAAAACAAACATTTTACAAATACCCCGCAAAAATGGCATTAGTTCTTTTCCCATATACAAAAACAAAATTTTTACGAATACCCCGCAAAAATGGCCTTAGTTCTTTTCCCATATACAAAAACAAACATTTTACGAATACCCCGCAAAAATGGCATTAGTTCTTTTCCCATATACAAAAAGAAACATTTTACGAATACCCCGCAAAAATGGCATTTGTTCTTTTCCCATATACAAAAACAAACATTTTACGAATACCCCGCAAAAATGGCCTTAGTTCTTTTCCCATATACAAAAACAAACATTTTACAAATACCCCGCAAAAATGGCATTAGTTCTTTTCCCATATACAAAAACAAACATTTTACGAATACCCCGCAAAAATGGCATTTGTTCTTTTCCCATATACAAAAACAAACATTTTACAAATACCCCGCAAAAATGGCATTAGTTCTTTTCCCATATACAAAAACAAACATTTTACAAATACCCCCCTAAAATGGCATTAGTTCTTTTCCCATATACAAAAACAAACATTTTACAAATACCCCCCTAAAATGGCATTAGTTCTTTTCCCATATACAAAAACAAACATTTTACAAATACCCCCCTAAAATGGCATTAGTTCTTTTCCCATATACAAAAACAAACATTTTACAAATACCCCGCAAAAATGGCATTAGTTCTTTTCCCATATACAAAAACAAACATTTTACGAATACCCCGCAAAAATGGCATTAGTTCTTTTCCCATATACAAAAACAAACATTTTACGAATACCCCGCAAAAATGGCCTTAGTTCTTTTCCCATATACAAAAACAAACATTTTACAAATACCCCGCAAAAATGGCATTAGTTCTTTTCCCATATACAAAAACAAACATTTTACGAATACCCCGCAAAAATGGCATTAGTTCTTTTCCCATATACAAAAACAAACATTTTACAAATACCCCCCTAAAATGGCATTAGTTCTTTTCCCATATACAAAAACAAACATTTTACAAATACCCCCCTAAAATGGCATTAGTTCTTTTCCCATATACAAAAACAAACATTTTACAAATACCCCGCAAAAATGGCATTAGTTCTTTTCCCATATACAAAAATAAACATTTTACGAATACCCCGCAAAAATGGCATTAGTTCTTTTCCCATATACAAAGACAAACATTTTACGAATACCCCGCAAAAATGGCCTTAGTTCTTTTCCCATATACAAAAACAAACATTTTACAAATACCCCGCAAAAATGGCATTAGTTCTTTTCCCATATACAAAAACAAACATTTTACAAATACCCCGCAAAAATGGCATTTGTTCTTTTCCCATATACAAAAACAAACATTTTACAAATACCCCGCAAAAATGGCATTAGTTCTTTTCCCATATACAAAAACAAACATTTTACAAATACCCCCCTAAAATGGCATTAGTTCTTTTCCCATATACAAAAACAAACATTTTACAAATACCCCCCTAAAATGGCATTAGTTCTTTTCCCATATACAAAAACAAACATTTTACAAATACCCCGCAAAAATGGCATTAGTTCTTTTCCCATATACAAAAACAAACATTTTACGAATACCCCGCAAAAATGGCATTAGTTCTTTTCCCATATACAAAAACAAACATTTTACGAATACCCCGCAAAAATGGCATTAGTTCTTTTCCCATATACAAAAACAAACATTTTACAAATACCCCGCAAAAATGGCATTAGTTCTTTTCCCATATACAAAAACAAAATTTTTACGAATACCCCGCAAAAATGGCCTTAGTTCTTTTCCCATATACAAAAACAAACATTTTACGAATACCCCGCAAAAATGGCATTAGTTCTTTTCCCATATACAAAAAGAAACATTTTACGAATACCCCGCAAAAATGGCATTTGTTCTTTTCCCATATACAAAAACAAACATTTTACGAATACCCCGCAAAAATGGCCTTAGTTCTTTTCCCATATACAAAAACAAACATTTTACAAATACCCCGCAAAAATGGCATTAGTTCTTTTCCCATATACAAAAACAAACATTTTACGAATACCCCGCAAAAATGGCATTTGTTCTTTTCCCATATACAAAAACAAACATTTTACAAATACCCCGCAAAAATGGCATTAGTTCTTTTCCCATATACAAAAACAAACATTTTACAAATACCCCCCTAAAATGGCATTAGTTCTTTTCCCATATACAAAAACAAACATTTTACAAATACCCCCCTAAAATGGCATTAGTTCTTTTCCCATATACAAAAACAAACATTTTACAAATACCCCCCTAAAATGGCATTAGTTCTTTTCCCATATACAAAAACAAACATTTTACAAATACCCCGCAAAAATGGCATTAGTTCTTTTCCCATATACAAAAACAAACATTTTACGAATACCCCGCAAAAATGGCATTAGTTCTTTTCCCATATACAAAAACAAACATTTTACGAATACCCCGCAAAAATGGCCTTAGTTCTTTTCCCATATACAAAAACAAACATTTTACAAATACCCCGCAAAAATGGCATTAGTTCTTTTCCCATATACAAAAACAAACATTTTACGAATACCCCGCAAAAATGGCATTAGTTCTTTTCCCATATACAAAAACAAACATTTTACAAATACCCCCCTAAAATGGCATTAGTTCTTTTCCCATATACAAAAACAAACATTTTACAAATACCCCCCTAAAATGGCATTAGTTCTTTTCCCATATACAAAAACAAACATTTTACAAATACCCCGCAAAAATGGCATTAGTTCTTTTCCCATATACAAAAATAAACATTTTACGAATACCCCGCAAAAATGGCATTAGTTCTTTTCCCATATACAAAGACAAACATTTTACGAATACCCCGCAAAAATGGCCTTAGTTCTTTTCCCATATACAAAAACAAACATTTTACAAATACCCCGCAAAAATGGCATTAGTTCTTTTCCCATATACAAAAACAAACATTTTACGAATACCCCGCAAAAATGGCATTTGTTCTTTTCCCATATACAAAAACAAACATTTTACAAATACCCCGCAAAAATGGCATTAGTTCTTTTCCCATATACAAAAACAAACATTTTACAAATACCCCCCTAAAATAGCATTAGTTCTTTTCCCATATACAAAAACAAACATTTTACGAATACCCCCCTAAAATGGCATTAGTTCTTTTCCCATATACAAAAACAAACATTTTACAAATACCCCGCAAAAATGGCATTAGTTCTTTTCCCATATACAAAAACAAACATTTTACAAATACCCCGCAAAAATGGCATTAGTTCTTTTCCCATATACAAAAACAAACATTTTACGAATACCCCCCAAAAATGGCATTAGTTCTTTTCCAATATACAAAGACAAACATTTTATGAATACCTCGCAAATATCGCATTAGTTCTTTTCCCATATACAAAAAACAAACATTTTACGAATACCCTGCAAAAATGGCATTAGTTCTTTTCCCATATACAAAAAACAAACATTTTACGAATACCCTGCAAAAATGGCATTAGTTCTTTTCCCATATACAAAAAACAAACATTTTACAAATACCCCGCAAAAATGGCATTAGTTCTTTTCCCATATACAAAAAACAAACATTTTACGAATACCCCGCAAAAATGGCATTAGTTCTTTTCCCATATACAAAAAACAAACATTTTACGAATACCCCGCAAAAATGGCATTTGTTCTTTTCCCATATACAAACACAAACATTTTACAAATACCCCGCAAAAATGGCATTAGTTCTTTTCCCATATACAAAAACAAACATTTTATGAATACCTCGCAAATATCGCATTAGTTCTTTTCCCATATACAAAAAACAAACATTTTACGAATACCCCGCAAAAATGGCATTAGTTCTTTTCCCATATACAAAAAACAAACATTTTACGAATACCCCGCAAAAATGGCATTTGTTCTTTTCCCATATACAAAAACAAACATTTTACGAATACCCCGCAAAAATGGCATTAGTTCTTTTCCCATATACAAACACAAACATTTTACAAATACCCCGCAAAAATGGCCTTAGTTCTTTTCCCATATACAAAAACAAACATTTTACGAATACCCCCCAAAAATGGCATTAGTTCTTTTCCCATATACAAAAACAAACATTTTATGAATACCTCGCAAATATCGCATTAGTTCTTTTCCCATATACAAAAAACAAACATTTTACGAATACCCCGCAAAAATGGCATTAGTTCTTGTCCCATATACAAAAAACAAACATTTTACAAATACCCCGCAAAAATGGCATTAGTTCTTTTCCCATATACAAAAACAAACATTTTACGAATACCCCGCAAAAATGGCATTAGTTCTTTTCCCATATACAAAAAACAAACATTTTACAAATACCCCGCAAAAATGGCATTAGTTCTTTTCCCATATACAAAAACAAACATTTTACGAATACCCCGCAAAAATGGCATTAGTTCTTTTCCCATATACAAAAACAAACATTTTACAAATACCCCGCAAAAATTGCCTTTGTTCTTTTCCCATATACAAAGACAAACATTTTATGAATACCCCGCAAAAATGGCATTAGTTCTTTTCCCATATACAAAAACAAACATTTTATGAATACCTCGCAAATATCGCATTAGTTCTTTTCCCATATACAAAAACAAACATTTTACGAATACCCCCCAAAAATGGCATTAGTTCTTTTCCAATATACAAAAACAAACATTTTACAAATACCCCGCAAAAATGGCATTAGTTCTTTTCCCATATACAAAAACAAACATTTTACAAATACCCCGCAAAAATGGCAATTAGTTCTTTTCCCATATACAAAAACAAACATTTTACGAATACCCCCCAAAAATGGCATTAGTTCTTTTCCAATATACAAAAACAAACATTTTACGAATACCCCCCCAAAAATGGCATTAGTTCTTTTCCAATATACAAAAACAAACATTTTACAAATACCCCGCAAAAATGGCATTAGTTCTTTTCCCATATACAAAAACAAACATTTTACGAATACCCCCCAAAAATGGCATTAGTTCTTTTCCAATATACAAAAACAAACATTTTACAAATACCCCGCAAAAATGGCCTTAGTTCTTTTCCCATATACAAAAACAAACATTTTACGAATACCCCCCAAAAATGGCATTAGTTCTTTTCCCATATACAAAAACAAACATTTTACGAATACCCCCCAAAAATGGCATTAGTTCTTTTCCAATATACAAAAACAAACATTTTACAAATACCCCGCAAAAATGGCATTAGTTCTTTTCCCATATACAAAAACAAACATTTTACAAATACCCCGCAAAAATGGCATTAGTTCTTTTCCCATATACAAAAACAAACATTTTACGAATACCCCCCAAAAATGGCATTAGTTCTTTTCCAATATACAAAAACAAACATTTTACGAACACCCCGCAAAAATGGCATTAGTTCTTTTCCCATATACAAAAAACAAACATTTTACAAATACCCCGCAAAAATGGCATTAGTTCTTTTCCCATATACAAAAACAAACATTTTACGAATACCCCGCAAAAATGGCATTAGTTCTTTTCCCATATACAAAAACAAACATTTTACAAATACCCCGCAAAAATTGCCTTTGTTCTTTTCCCATATACAAAAACAAACATTTTACAAATACCCCGCAAAAATGGCATTTGTTCTTTTCCCATATACAAAAACAAACATTTTACGAATACCCCGCAAAAATGGCATTAGTTCTTTTCCCATATACAAAAACAAACATTTTACGAATACCCCCCTAAAATGGCATTAGTTCTTTTCCCATATACAAAAACAAACATTTTACAAATACCCTGCAAAAATGGCATTAGTTCTTTTCCCATATACAAAAACAAACATTTTACAAATACCCCGCAAAAATGGCAATTAGTTCTTTTCCAATATACAAAGACAAACATTTTATGAATACCTCGCAAATATCGCATTAGTTCTTTTCCCATATACAAAAAACAAACATGTTACGAATACCCCGCAAAAATGGCATTTGTTCTTTTCCCATATACAAAAACAAACATTTTACAAATACCCTGCAAAAATGGCATTAGTTCTTTTCCCATATACAAAAACAAACATTTTACGAATACCCCCCTAAAATGGCATTAGTTCTTTTCCCATATACAAAAACAAACATTTTACAAATACCCTGCAAAAATGGCATTAGTTCTTTTCCCATATACAAAAACAAACATTTTACAAATACCCCGCAAAAATGGCAATTAGTTCTTTTCCAATATACAAAGACAAACATTTTATGAATACCTCGCAAATATCGCATTAGTTCTTTTCCCATATACAAAAAACAAACATGTTACGAATACCCCGCAAAAATGGCATTTGTTCTTTTCCCATATACAAAAACAAACATTTTACAAATACCCTGCAAAAATGGCATTAGTTCTTTTCCCATATACAAAAACAAACATTTTACGAATACCTCCCTAAAATGGCATTAGTTCTTTTCCCATATACAAAAACAAACATTTTACAAATACCCCGCAAAAATGGCATTAGTTCTTTTCCCATATACAAAAACAAACATTTTACGAATACCCCGCAAAAATGGCATTAGTTCTTTTCCCATATACAAAAACAAACATTTTACGAATACCCCCCTAAAATGGCATTAGTTCTTTTCCCATATACAAAAACAAACATTTTACAAATACCCCGCAAAAATGGCATTAGTTCTTTTCCCATATACAAAAACAAACATTTTACAAATACTCCGCAAAAATGGCAATTAGTTCTTTTCCAATATACAAAAACAAACATTTTACGAATACCCCCCAAAAATGGCATTAGTTCTTTTCCAATATACAAAGACAAACATTTTATGAATACCTCGCAAATATCGCATTAGTTCTTTTCCCATATACAAAAAACAAACATTTTACGAATACCCCGCAAAAATGGCATTAGTTCTTTTCCTATATACAAAAACAAACATTCCGTTTTCTGTCTGTTAAAATACATGTTTTTATTGGCTCTCAACACATACTTTCTCCCTTTCTCTCAGATGACATTGTTTTTTCTCTTTTTTGGGCCTGTACGTTTTGTGGTCTGTTGTCTATATATAGTTTTGAAATGTGTAGCACTGCTACATGGGTGTTTGCTGGAGAATTTCATACTTGGCTAATGCAAATGAAATCTAATCTTCCGACTTTGATGAAGCCTGCGTAGCCTCTTCATCTCTTGTAGCAAAGACCAATCAACAGCTATACTAAAAGTCATAGAGCAGCTCACCTAAGATATGAGAAAACTGAACACATCTAAACTCCCGACTCATTCCTCATGTTCACACCGCTACCGCGACTCGAAAAAGCTATGAATGTGCTTGCACTACAGTTGCTTTTGTGCAGCTACACATACATGTGAAAAGACCTGTTCATTATTAAACCAGGAAAACATCTTCAGAAGCTTAAGCACAACAGTCTCAATAGGTGTTACATAAAAACTGTGCATTTTTTTAATTAAAAACTCTTTATCTCAAGCACGTTTTTTCATCGATACCAGAGTCGCTTGCATTATTTGGCCACTGAAACTCATCACTGAGAAACAGCGAATTTCATAAAAAGCGTGTTTAATATCTTCCTTTCAAAATATTTCTCTCTATATCCCCTCCTTTCTATCCCTCTCTCTCTCTCTCTGAAAAGAAATCGTTGACGAATTATTACATAACAATAAAAAATCGCTCGAAATGTTTACCCCCCCCCCTTAATGACTAATTCTGTTCCTGTTAAACCTCCAAAGAAAGAATAAAAAAAATGTGCTTATATATTTTTCGATGTATGATGAAAAAGAATATATCAGCTTTATGGGTGTGTCTTGTGTAGTTTTTTTACTTTTAGAACAACTCTACTTTATATAAATAGATTTTGAATTGAACTTTTACAAAAATGTATCACTTTCTGCATTCCGTGGTCACAAAAAAACATGCACATTGTAATTATGAAAATAACACTAATCTGTTTCTTTTATTATTTAATTCATATTTCATTCATTTTACTTCAAGCCGTAAATCACTCCCCTATTCCCACATATGGTCAAATTTCTCGTTCCTTGAACTTGAAATTGCGTAGAGAGATTAGTGGGTTTTCAAACTAGCTGATTGCTGTGCTTGGAATTTCTTAATTACTTTAGCTGATCAAAGCTAATACAAAACTTTCCATCCCGGGGTTGAAATCTTTTGTCTTATAAATAAGCTCGGTATAGTTTATTGCCGCTACTGATGACCCAAACTTAAATTAACAACGAAGGCGTCCATAGTATCACAACAAAATTAACAACGAAGGCGTCCATAGTATCACAACAATATTAACAACGAAGGCGTCCATAGTATCACAAAAATATTAACAACGAAAACGTCCATAGTATCACAAAAATTTTCTTGTGAGAAAACCTACTAAGTCAACAAAACACCACATTGACACCACTGGTGCCCATGTTTTCACAATGTGGCTGCATTCTTGCATAGAAACTTAAGGCAACAAAGACAGAGTTAAATATGCTGCAGCATGGAATAATATGCCATTCGTTTAGTCTATCGACTTCTCCTTTGCATATGGGCTCCAAGTGCTCCAGACATTAGCGCCTGTCTGGAGACTATCAACGACTTAACATTACCTATCCGATATATACAGGGTTTCGTTTTGTATCTGTACTGTTGTAAGACCTCCAAACTAGATTTGGTTACGGCTGCACAGAGAGTGTAATGCATGGTAGTTTAATCTTTATATTATTCAAAATTTCTTTTCTAGATATGCGTTGTAGCAAGACTGAGAATCATTGGATTCATTCAGTTACTTATCCCATACAAAACTTATAGTCATAACTTAATATCAGCTAAGATTGGGCAAGACTTGCTACTTAAGCACTTAGATTTTTTTTCAGTTATTGGTATTGCAACTACATGTATGAGATTTTTGTAAAAAAATCAGAGCCACAAAGTTTATATAATTATAGCTTCTTTCTTTTTTCAGTTTTCTTTTCTCTTTGTTTTTGCAGGGGATGGGCAGATATTGACCCACTATTTAAGAAAACACAAACTAAGATATGGTTTCTCTCTTGTGTAATTTCATGTGATGGGTCAAAGTGGAATTCTGTGAGAATACAGATCCACACACTTCACAAGAATATGGTTTCTCTCCTGTGTGTGTTCGCATATGTTTTGTCAGGGTAGAATTTTCTGAAAATGAAGATCCACAAACTTTACACAGATATGGCTTCTCCCCCGTGTGCGTTCGCAGGTGCCTTTTAAGATCACAAGTCTGCCTGAATGCAGATTCACAAAGCTCACAGGAATATGGTTTTTCACCTGTGTGTGTTCGCATGTGCTTCGACAAACTCGAACTCTCTGTAAATGCAGATCCACACACTTTACACAAATATGGTTTCTCTCCCGTGTGTGTTCGTATGTGTCTTTTAAGATCACCATTCTGCAAAAATGCAGATCCGCATACTTTACAAGAATATTGTTTATCTCCTGTATGTATTCGCATATGGGATTTTAGATGCGAGTTCTTTGAAAATTCTGTTCCACAAATTTCACACCAATATGGTTTCTCTCCAGTGTGCTTTCGTACGTGAATTTTTAGATCATCTTTTCGTGAAAAACCTGACCCACAAACTTCACAGGAATGTGGTTTATCCCCTGTATGTATTCGCATATGTAATTTCAGATAAGAATTCTGTAAAAATTCTGTGCCACAAATTTCACACGGGTACGGTTTCTGTCCTGTGTGTTTGTGCATGTGGATTTTCAGATCATCTTTTCGTATAAATTCAGAAGGACAAATTTCACAAGAATATGGTTTATCTCCTGTGTGTGTTCCAATATGGTATTTAAGATGAGAATTCTGTGAAAATTCCTTTCCACAAACTTCACAATAATATGGTTTCTCACCAGTGTGTGTGCGCATATGGGATTTCAAATTAGAATTTTGTGAAAATTCTGTTCCACAAACTTCACAAGAATATGATTTCTCTCTTCTGTGAATTCGCATGTGTTTTGCTAAAACAGATTTGTTAGAAAATATAGATTTACAGGTTTTACTGGAAAATGATGTTACCCCAACAAGTTTCTGCATGTTTTCTTAAACGGGATTTTTCTATAAATATTTTTTAATATACTTTACAGAAAAAATTAGTCAGCAATTAAACCAATACAGAAACCCATTTCTTTTTTTGGTTGCCCGAATTGGATATACTCCTTTTAGAGAATAGGTTGAATCTGTAAATAAAGAAGAGATTATATTAATCGAAATGCAAGCATTTTTGTTTTTACTTGTATTAGTTCCAAATAAGGCATATACCACTTAGACATAATGGTCAGATTTATAGGAAGAAACCTGAAAAAAGGAATGATTGTATGGATGGTGGGAAATATTATTTCAAGAGCGCTAAACTTCATTGGTCCATTAATCAGTTGAATTTATTTTCTAAATAATGTTAAGAACAACTTTACTGATCAGATTAAGAACAGAAATAATGTTGAACATTTTCTGATTAAATTAAATGACTGCAGAAATAATAATGGTGAAAATGAATTAAGATGGTCATATTTGGGAACTATCAGATGAGATATTTACAGAATAAGATATGATATTGAATAGATATTTTAGAATAAAATTACATGAAATCAAAAATAAGTATAAACAGAATTAATGGTGATTTTAAAGAAATATCTGATCTTATTGAATGTTTACCATTAAATTATTTTATTAAATATTTAACTGTATATATATGTTTTTGTTTCACTGTTACATACTTGAATTCTTTTTTTTTATTTATGAATTTTCCAACGAATGCTAAGTCTGCGATATCTTGGATTTAGTTAGTTTCTCTGGGAATAAATGACCCAAAGCTTCTTTAGACTATATATTGGGTATTTAGATCTGTATGGCTAGGTTTCCTTCCTCTTATCTACTTGCCTATCTGGTACCTAAGGTACTTAAGCTTTTCTTCTTTATTTTTTCAATGCAACTTTTATTCCTATATAATTTTATTGCTAGCTACCATATCGCAGAAGGGTTCTTGGGTGTAGTGTTTGGATAGTATTATTATTATTATTGTTATAATAAATCAAAACTTCTTTAGACTATATATATATATATATATATATATATATATATATATATATATATATATAGTATGTTATAGTGAAATAAATCCCAGAACAAAATCCGGGTATGAAAGCTCAATGTAATAAACAGATCAAGAATACAATACAAATAAAGTAACACTGAATAATATAATCACCGGTGCAATAATTTATTTCAACCCTCCAGTATTGTCAAGCATCCAACTGAGGTAATTACATTTTTGAAAATGAGAAAAGAGAAATTAACACCCACCAATTCAATATACATATAGACAGAGCGACAGCATATCTAGTACATATCTTGAGAGAAAGAGAAATTTGTTATTTAAGACGTAAATTGAGGAGGAGGAGAGTGGAAACATATTTAATATATAATTTTAGAGAGGGGGAGATTGCACAATTAATAACAGAAGGCAATACAGTGAGAGAAAGAGAGCACTATATATATATATATAGAGAGAGAGAGAGGGAAATTGTAAGATTTGCCAAGGACGGTATTAAGGGGGTAGGGAAGGTAGTCAAGCTATCTCAAAAAAGAGGTCAACATTATATATATATATATAGTGTAAAGTATAAAGGTATACTCAAAAAAGAATAAAAGGGAAATACCAGTAGAGTGCTCAATTAAATTAAATTAAGAGCGTAATATTTTTTTATTTTTAAATACAGATTTTATTCAGACATGGACCAGTGGTTTCTGACAAGAAAAGGGTCTAATTCTCGATTCTGTCTTCGTCAGCATAGTCTGAAATAGTAAATGATGGAATTTCTTCAAAAAACATTTATAACCGTTATAAAACGCTATGCACAAAGAATTTGAAATGAAGGGCCGATGAGACGCTTAAATCAGAAAAATAGCCGTTAAGTAAGAGATTCTATATTTAGAAGTGAGAAAGAAAGAAAAAAAGAAAGAGAAGAAAGAAAGAAGGGAAAATAAAATAAAATAAAATAAAATTTATAATAATAAAAAAATTAATTAAGAGAAAATAAAATATTATTTATATGTAGAAAACGGTTAAAGGTACGTAACTCTAATTAATTAAATTATCTAAAAAAGGGGAGGTAACTATTTATTATTATATTATTAAAAATATATATGTGTATATATTTCACGATGGTTTCAATTAATAAATATCAAATAAAAATAAAAATATAAATATATAAATAAAAAATCAATATATAAAAAAAAATAAAAAATCAATATATAATTAAAATATCAATATGTAAATAAAAAAATATCAATATATAAATAAAAAAAATCATCAATATATAAATAAAAATAAAAATTTGATATATAAATAAAAATTTGATAAAATAAGCAGTAAACATGTCAACTTTTAACTGCTATGCCATATTGTCAATCATTTTTGCAAACAAAACAAGGAGGCGAACGAGACAAAAAATATTGGCCTTTTGGTCGACTCACCCTTTTAGCTATCTAAACATTGCATTCAGGCTGCAAACAAAGAGCAGTCTATTTAACATTCGACGTTCCTTCTGCAAACTCACTTCTAAAATATTTCTTCCACTTTATGTTTCCCTGGTCAGATTAGTGTTAGATTATGATGTCCAGGCCTCTGCTCCATATGAGTATTTTTTTAACAAAATATTTATAAAGTATTATGACTATTATTATAATTGAAATACTGTTCTGAAACACCCAAAATAGCTTTTCTTCAGCATAGTGCAAATGAACCGTATTTTTATATAGATCTTTACATTTGTGTGTGTTTTTTAAAAAAATTGAGATTTTAAGACGGGGGATCAGTTATGTTCGTCTTTTACCATAGTCCATTTTTCACAACTTTTTACGTCTTAAAATCTCAATTTTTAAAAATTTATTTCCCAAAACCCCGGAATTCTCTACTGACATGATAGGTAATTGTACACCGAAAAAGATTAAAAAAAAAAAATTGAAGTTGTCAAAAAGAGGGGGATCAGTCTACGTTGAATTAACATTGGAAACTGATCCCCCCTTCTAAAATGTAAAATATTTGAAAAAAATTCCAAAAACCCCGGAATTCTCTAGCAGCCTGATAGATAAGTGTACACTGTACACCGAAAAAAGAAAACAAAATGGTCAGTAAAAAGTTGTGAAAAACGGACAGTGGTAAAAGACGAACATGTGCCATGTTTTTTTAGAGGGGATGTAGAATTGTGTCAATGGTTTTATAAGAAAAAAGAAAGAAAAAATGATATTATTCCGTCAGTGCTCGGACGCTTCCGCGACTTTGCCCGATCGTTGTCGACGCGAAGTCACGGAAATTAGGCGCGTTATCTGGAACAGTACCCACTTCGTATATTGCAATTAATTATGTTTTAAAATGGATAAAACTAAATCTTTTTAGAGAGTACGTGAAATAAGCTGACTTATTCTCGTATTTAAAATTTTATTTATTTCCTACTTTCACGAAAAAGTCCTTCTTTCAAAAAATAACTGAGAAAAACGTCTTAGTATTTTCTCTAAACAAAATTGTTTATGCCTAGATTAGAATTTAAAGTGATATTTTGGGAGAGATGATGAAGAAACGCGTTAGAAAACAGTAAAATAAAGAAATAAAAAAAAAAACCCATAATACTTACTTTTTACAGATTAGTGATATATTTAATTGAGTGGGAATGAAAATTCAAGATGGTGACCAGAAAAGCAGGCTCGCAGAAAACTACAGAGGTAAAATAAATAAAGAGAAAAACTTCGACAACAGTGCCGATCTCTTTTAGAATTAAAGGTCAATTCATTTTAAGGTGCTTTTCCAGTTTAGCGGATACTTTTGAAAGAAAAAAAACAAAAAAACGAGGAATATGTTTTTGATGTACGTACTTGTCACGGGTTGAATATATCCTATACCAAAAAGCACGGAAATTAATCAAGTATTTTTTTTTTATATATAAAATAAAATTAAATTTTAGCCATGTACGAAGAGGACATCCATTTTGAAAGTTTCCCAAGAGGAATTGAAAGTTTTAAAAGGGGGATAACCGTAACTTTTGTGAACGTCTGTCTGTTATCTTTCAGAAATTGTGGGCAATTTTAATTGTATCTTTCTTTTGTCTTCAGAAATTGTGTTTAGTTTAGCCAATTTCGAGCATAACGACAGCTAACAAAACGAAAAAGGGGTGAAAAAATAGGCAACAAAGCGTTTTTTAATTCGATTTAAAACTGGTGTCTCGACGTCACGTGATCAAATGGAGCGATTTCTGAAGGAAGGTCACAAAAGTTACGGTTATCCCTCTTTGAAAACTTTCAAAATGGCTGTCATATTTACACTTCTCTTCGTACATCGTTAAAAAACTACTTGATCAATTTACGTGCTTTTTGGTATAGGATATATTCAACCCGCGACAGATACGCACTTCAAACATATATTCCTCAATTTATTTTTGCAAAAGTATCCGCTAAACTGGAGATGCACTCAATACGGCCATGCACGTTTGGATTAAATATGGCGGTCGGGATTTAGGGCAGTACTTTTGTACCGCCAAAATTTAAATCGCTTTGAAGCTCAATTTTGCTATCTTCTTTTTTCCATTTGATCTTTTAAGAAACGTTATGCATCTATGAAAACGTTTTTTTTCAAGTATTGCTTATCAGAAAATTTTTCTCACGAAAGCTTAGACATATTTTTTTATTTTTCTAAAATTTCGTCTCTGGTAGTAATTTTCGTATTTTCCGCTTTTACCTAATCATGAGTTTTTCTGGGAACCCTTTTTGGATGTTGATTTCTATTACTGTGGCTGAGACCACTCCGTGTTGTTAGATCCACATATTTTGCTTCATAAAGCATAAAAAAGGAGCGGGGACTTGTTGGCACATGTTCCTCTACGCATAAAGAAAGGGGGTGCAGACAGGCGACGTTTTTCAGAAGGGGTCAACAGGAAGTTCGACAGACAGGCTTTCATAATTCAGCCCACATATTTGCGGGGGCAGAGGATTCAACCAATCAAATGGGAGAATACTGTTGCTATGCAGAGAAGAGGCCAGGAGAGCGGGAAAATCGAAGCGAGAAAAAACACGAGGAGAAGGTTGTCGAGCGGCGTTGAGTGCGGACGTCTAGGAGATTGGCAGCTCACACCGCTGTCATATCGAACAATTTATCCCCGCACACAAAATCAAAAATGGGAAAAGTGGAATTCGAAAATTAACGGCTAAGAAATACAGCGACGTTTAATGCTGCTGTCTACCGGACACCAAAAGAAAAACCTGGTCCAACAAAATTGACTACAAGAGACCAGTCAATCATATTACTTCTCCGAAGTCGACATTACGTATATCTCGGGACCCTAAAAACAGCTCGTTAAGAATGGACCACAGAATCTAAAATTCTGTTAAAATATCCTTCCCTCCGCCGTCAAAACAAAAAAAGGTATGTGTTTAAGACATAAGGACAAAAATAAATACCACATTAATTCGTCCTAAAATTGAACTTTCATATTGTTATATATTGTCGTGTTAAATGATCTCATTTAATCGTTCCCCGCGATTTTAACATATTTACCTTCATATCTCGTGGGAGGAGAAGGATTTCTCATTTGTTTTCCTCTAATTACAGAAGGAAAAAGACTTTCCTATTTTCATTTTCCATAAAGGTTATAAGCCTTCTTAATTACTATATTTCGACTTTTAATTCTTATCCTGACTGATCAACTTTCTCGGAATAAATAAACCAGCCTCTTATAAAGAACTCCGTTTGTGCGGAAAGAATATTAGTTGATCTTTTGGAAGAAATAAATACTTGTTATGTATTGTTAATTTGTCTTGGTTGTTTATAAAATATATTATTATAATTTGAAATACGATGTGTTATTCATTTTTATGGAGTACGGGTTGTTTTCCTTTCATCGGGTTTACAACCTTTTCACATTTTTACATTCGTGGCTGAATTACATATATGTAACGTTCAGTGTCCTAGTACCACAATTATAACAGTGTCATTGCGGAATTAGATAGAGACTCCAGATATGCAGATATGCTGAAAGTAATTAAACAACTTACTAGGGAGTATAAATGTACCATACGTTTGTTTTTAGTAAAGCATGCCTTAATTAGTATGTGGAAACAGAGAACATAAACACGTTTAGACTGACACGGGGGTCACCATCTTAAATCTGTCTTCCTCACCTTTATTTCAGGAGAGTTACCTCTAAGTGGAATCTAAGGGGAGGTAACTACGGCATACTGTAACGTCCCTCTGTTTATAGAAAGTGATGTCTATTTATAGGTTGGATTTTTTTTTGTGTGGGGGGGGGGGTACGACACGTCCATACCTTGTGACTATGCCGGTTGGTGCATCGCTATTATTAGGTGTGTTCGGAGATTTGTGGGTAGGTGATTTGGTCTGATGTGGATAGGTATTGGGGTTTATGTATTATTCACATGACCAGAGTCTTCTATCATGTGCCTACAGTTACTGAGTAGGACTTGTCCGGCTGGGGTTTCTAAGATGTAGAACCGTGATTTAGTGTAGGCTTGTCTGACGACGGACGGGGTCCATTTTCGTGGTTCTGTACTCGAACCTGCTGTCCTGTTCTGAGGCTGGGGAGATCCTTCGTATGCTCATCATGCTGTGTCTTCTGCATGGATTATCTCTGGTACAGACGAGCCCTAATCTCCTCCTTTCTGGCATGGTTATTTGTACATTTCACAGGAAGATTGCTGATCAGCTTCCACCACATAATCCTCCAGGGGATGGAATAACATAGTCTATGGGTGTGGATCAGACACACAACAGACTCATGTCAATGTCTCAGCTGCTCAGCATAGCTTTTCTCATGGCTAACTTGATTGTCTGAATGCATCGTTTAGCCATGCCATTCGACTGTTTACCTGGGAGATGAGGTTATGTGGTCGAAACCCACATTCCTTGGAAAACTCCTTGAATCGATACGAACTGTAGTGTGACCTATTATCGCTGATGAGTGTTTCTGAGACTCCTTGTTCCCTAAATATCTGTTTGGTCAGGTTGATGACTTTCTTACTGGATAAATCCTTGAGTCTGCGGATAAAGGAGTACTTTGAATAATAGTTCACAATGAGTAAGTAATTGTGTCCATTGAGGTTGAAAATGTCAGTGGCCAAGATTTGCCATGGTTGCACTGAGATTTCATGTGGCATAAGGGTTTCAATACTCTGGAACTGCTGGTGCTCTTGGCATCAAGCGTAGTGCTGGACTATCGATGTTGCTGTTCATGCCACTCCAAAAAACGTAGCTTTTACCTCTCAGCTTGTATTTCTCACTTCCTTGATGATCATAGTCAAATTTTCGACTATTTCCACTTTCATTGGGAGCAGTATCCAGTCATCTTTGAGCAGAATGCCGTTTTCAACAGAGAGTTCCTTTCGATAGGACCAGTATGGTCTAATGCCTTTGTGTAATTCTATGAGAGTCTTAAGCCATCCATGCAGACTTTTTTCTTTCTTTCAAGTGGCATAATATAAGGTAAGCATATTTTTGGTTAAGAACTGCACTAATTTTTGGTTAAGAACTGCACTAATTTTTGGTTAAGAACTGCACTAATATTTGGTTAAGAACTGCACAAACTTCACCTTCAAGTCTAAATCTATGACTTTTTTATTCCTCTTGTTGAGAAGTCTGGATAGTCCATCCGCCAGTAACATCTCCTTGCTTGGTCAATATTTTAGGACCATATTATATTCCTGCAACCGCAATAGCATTCGCTGGAGTCGAGGGGGGTGTTGTTGTCTGGTTTTTAAGGATGATTATCTATAGGGCTTTATGATCTCGGTCTACTTCAAACGAACATCCGTAGATGTACATCCTAAAACGTTCACAGCCGAACACGACTGCTTAAAGTTCTTGCTCGATGTTTGCTGATCTGCTCCGGTCAGGGATTTTGAGGGAAACGCTATGGGTTTCTATTTAGTATCAAAGCTACCCCTAAGCCTCTGGATGATGCGTCCACTTGTATGATGGCCATTTTTTGAAGGGTCATAATATCGAAGTAGCATTTCTTTGCATATTATTTTCATTATCTCTTGAAGCGTCTTTTGATGGATGTCACTCTACTTATATTCATCATCATTTTTTAGGAGTTCTCTAGGGTTTACTGTGAGCTCGAAGAGTCTGGGAATAAATGGGTCCATGTAGGTAATTATTTATATCAATTTCTGTACCTTCTGCAGCTCCGTGACGTTTGCTGGGCTGGGAAGTTGTTTCTTCGACTGCACATTTTTTACTATTGAACTGCAGTCTATGCTATTTTGCATCAGCCTGTGTAAGTTCCGGTCGTGTTATTCTTTGATTCTCCCATATATAATCACATCATCGATCAGTGCCAGGGCTCCCATACACTTTTCTATGGCATGTCCATCTTTTGTTGGAATACATCGTGGGACATAATAGGACCAAACAGAATTCTTCAGAAACAATACATTACGAATGGCGAATCGAACGTGGTCAGTAGCTGTGACTCCTGGTAAACTTTGATATACAAGTATCTATTCTTAGCATCCGGTTTACAAAAGGATTCGGTGCCAGAGAGTTTGTGTGCTAGCTCCTCCATGGTCAGAGTCTTGTGATTGGAGTCGTGTGATGGCAAGACATGATCTCTTTATTTAGATTATTAGGATCCAAACATAGCGTTGGTTTGCTATTGCTTTTCCGTATGTATCCGATGCTGCTGACCCAGTCTGTAGGCTCTGTTAGAGTTGGCTGAATGGCACACTTTCTTTGCTGAATGACACACTACAGAGTGACCAGTTTTAGATACTTTAGGGAGGGTAACCCTAGTATGGTTGGTCCATTTTAGATCAATATGTAAAATTTTACTGACTTCCATTCACCTTTATATGCGCATTGTAGCAATACAGATCCATGTTGCGGTATGTTTGATCCGTTGTAGGCCGTCAGTACCGTTACTCCTTTGTGTGTTATGCCAGGGAGTGGTTGTTCAGTTTGGTCCACACATTCTGAGAACATCCGATGGAATGTACGCTGGGGGTGGGTGTTACCTTCTTCACCTGTATCCACCTTGACTTTTAGATTGTGCACCCCATTTTTGATGGATAACACAATATTAAGTATGGCGAATCCCTCAGTCTGACTGTTCTTTTGGTCCTGGGTTTGTATCGTATGGAAAGACATTTTTTTGAAGCTGTCTCCCATTGGTCCTGAACCTGAATGCAATTCTGATTCCGTTGGTTTTTTGTAAGCGTTTTCTTGTGTTGGACGTTATTTGGTCCAATGGTACCTGTGCCAACGTTTAAAGAGAAAACAAAGATGTAGCAATTTTCTGTCGGGTAGGCATTACATAAGTTAAAAAGCATTACATAAGTTGAAAGGCATTACATAAGTTAAAAGTCATGGTTAAATATTCTAAAGATAAAAAGAGACAAGTTACACTCGTCTTCTGTGAAATCCAAACTCACAAAACCTTACACCGGTCCTTATTATGTACTTGCACGAACGGACATTTTTTCACATTGAGTAAAATGTCGATAAGATGAAACGAGCCTTTTTAGATGCTGGCACAAAAAAGACTTATCTTCTCCCACACTCAACCTTTCCGAGCCTACTGAGTGTAAACCTCCAGAAACACTAAAACCATGTCTTTCGACACACATCACTACTACACGCTCTGGTAGACACGTCTATTGGCCTGCAAAATCTGTAAGACTATATATCTGAGCCATTATACTCAGAGCATGACATTGACAATTGCTAATATGATATTTGCTACTTAGTTTAATGTTTCCCATTCTTTCTGTTTTTGCTATTCCTCTATTCAGTTAAGCACAGCCATTTTCTTGAATTGAACATTTATTTTCCCTCTTATATCTATTTACATGTTTGTTTAAATTTATTCTTTTAAAATGCTACCATCGATAAAGCGTACCTTGTTTTTAATCGGCTGTAAGCCTAAACAGGCTTAAAGTTGCAGGTATACATTGACAAACTATGTGTTGTGTAAGCTTATGTGCCCACATGAAGAAGTGATTGATGTATTATCCAATCAGAACGCTTTGCGTGGGAGATACTTCCGCTGAACTAATTACAGTTTTCTCCCACTTTTTCTAACAGTCGAATTAGAAAAGGTCCACCAAGGTGTATGTGTGGCGTGTGCAAAATAGCTGGATTTAAGACACCAACAAGAGCAGATGTGCATGCGCTCGTCCTGACTTCAAATGCCATGGAACTTTTCCGTAACCTTTAACTTAAAACTTGTTCGTAACATCTTGCTGTCATGAAGATATGAACAAAAACATGTAAAGGAAGCGGTTATCATTCTAAACACAAGTTAATGGAAATGACAAACTCTAAATTCTTTACAACCTCATCATAAGATTTTCATCTATATTTTTCCCCACGTGCAATTCTTCCTATAAATCATTTTATCCAATTTTTACATGTGCTATTTTTACCTGTGCTATTATTTCCTGAATTCTTTATTTTTAACATTTTAAGGGAAACAGTATTTCATTAGTATTAAATTAACTTTTAAATGCGTGCCCCATTGACATAAATATCCCTGACTGACGCAACAATCAGCAAAATCCCACTCTTCATTGTAAAAATCCTTAGATGCTGGAAGGCTTTCTACTCTAATAGCTTATTTTCTCGCATTTGGAATTTGCTCCCTAACCCCTTTTTATCTGACTATACCATCATGCACACATTTAAACATAATGTAAGCAAACATCTTGCTGCTCAACTCCTCACTTATGATGACGTTGTAGGTATGACCCCAAATTCATAGTAGCCCCTTACGTCTCAGTGGCAAAGTGTCTTGTTTGGGATGAATTAAACTAAACTATTTTGAATACTTACCTTCTATTTCCATCAGTATTTGAATCCCAGAAATCGAACTTTCTTTACTGGATCAATTTCGTTTCGATTATTCTCCGTTTTGTATTGTCTCCTTTAACCTATGTCAAGTTAATTTTGTAGCCTATAATTTTAACTCATTTTTACCAGATTTGTTAAAACTATTTCATAGCTGATGTTATTGTTCTATTCCTATTATATTTTTAATGGCGACAAAGCAAGAGCTAGTCAATTCCTGCAAGACGATTTCACACAGCCTGACTAAATATTTGTGGCAACAAAACTATAGAGACAAAACACTTTCGATGAAATTTTGAGTAATATAGCTGCATTCTATCCTCTCTAAATGAGTACTTTCTACAGCACTAATTCTCCCCAATGAATTATTTTAAAAAAACATTACAATAAATTAATTTTGCCAGTAAATTATTGTTAAAACATTCCAATAATTTTTGTTAGTCTTATTTATTTAGGTATGCGTTTTGGCCATGCCTTTTCTTTTACATTCGACCACCGCCAGAAACTCGGCATAGACTTTACTCCAAAAAGACTGTAACATCTTTTTTATCTGTAAGTATGCACGAACACAGAGCATCTCCAGAAAAATCCTTCAAAATTTATGCAAACTGAACTAATAGAATTTAGATAAAGTACGAAAGTAATGCATTACTCAGTAATAAGACAATAACTTTTAGGTACACATTAGACTATTCATCAACATCGTCTCCTTCTAGGATAATACAATGATTCCTAAATTCAATGCTTATTTTTGTACAACGATTTCTCTTTGGCCTCAAAATACGCCTCAGTTTCCAATCTCACTTCTTCATAAGAACATGTTTTCTCCTTGGAGCGTTTTTTAAGGTGTGCAAACAGACAGTAGTCGCCAGAGGTCAAATGTGGAGAATAGTATGAGTTTGGAAGCAATTTGAAGTAGAATTTATGTAGTTTTGCAATTATTGCTTTCAACCTTTGACACAGTGAATTGCCTTGATGAAAATGCACTTTTTTCTTCATTTTTGGCAGTTTCTGCGATTTTTTCTTTCAAACGCACAAATAATACAGTTAAACATGTTATAATCTCATTTTTAATGTATAATATATAAAAATAACGCAAGGGCTAGAAAACTTCTCACACCAGCAAGTATCCTATATCTCTACAAGCCCACCATTTGACCATGTTGTTGTCATATTTGGGCTGGGACACAAACAATTAGCCTCTTAGACAGTCTTAAAATAGAGCCTCTAATCTAATAGATCCCACACTATCTACCAAGTTTCAATCCTTGTTTCATTGCTGCAATGTTGCATCCCTGTGCTTGTTTTACATGTACTTTAATTGAATGTGATCCAAAGAACTTGCTGCACTGGTGCCTTTTCAACATAAACACCTTCGATCGACATGCCACTCAGCAAAATCCCACCCCTCCACTGTAGAGATATCTAAATGACAGAGGGCTTTCTACTCTTATAGCTTTTTTCCTAAATACAAGCATCAGAATTTCCTTCATGCTCCTTTTTACCCTGACTGTACCAACATGCAGAAGTTTTAATGTAATGTGAATAAACAACTCACTGCACAACACCCCACTTAGGATGCACCTTTCGGTATGGTCCCTTTAACAGTAGCCCTTACGTCTCAGTGGAAGTTGCCTTGTTTGGAGTGAAAGAAGGTAACAAAAAAACGTAACAATGTAGGAAAAGTTATGCTAGTAAGTCCTCCGGCTAAAGGTGATATAACAACCCAAAATAGACTAAAAGAAACTGATCCAGTCAAGAAAGTTTTAAAAAAGATCAATGATGTAAAATTTTAAAAGAAAAATAATTGAATTATAAAATTAAATTGTTTGTGTGAAAAAATATAGATTTTTCTTTTAATTTACTATGATTCATTTAATACTTTTATCTTGTGATGTTTTATTGATTAGGTATTTATTTCTTTATTTTTACTCTTAAAATTTGGAGCAGCAATTAGCATAACTATTTCCAGGACATTCATTAGTAAGGTGATTCTTTGCAGTACATTGAAAGCAAAGAAAATCCGTATAATTCGATATCCTAATTTTATAACTGGGAAGTATTTATGCTATTTTTCCTGTGTCTGCTTGAAGAAAAAACCTTAAAAACTAATTTGCGTAAAATGTTCTCCAATGCTCTTTAAACATATAAAGGCATGGATCAAATTTATTTGTTTGAAATGTTGCATTGTCAGAAAGGGAAGAACATTAAAAAAAAATTATCAGATCATTAATTAAAATAATTCTTCGGAATTCTTTAGATGATGGTTTATAATTAATATTATTCGAACTACTGCTCTCATATTGAAGGTTATTCTCACAACCTTTTTTGACAGAAATATTCCTTCGTTTGATGCCATGAAGAAGATTGTAAGTCAAACTGGCCAAAACGTTGTGCGAATAACATCTAAGATGAAAACAGAAGTCCGAATAATTTAAATTATCAAACCTTAGAGTTATTAGTCTTTGTAGTTGTAAGAGGTCTGGTATTTATTTAAATTTTTAGTGGAATAAATAAAAGCCTGTTTTAAGAATTCAGAGGTAAATATGGTTTCTGTAAAGTGTTCAAACTATACAGGTAGTGTCTAAACCTTTTCACTCAAAACTTACTATAAGCCTGTTTGAAACAAGACAAACTGCTTCAGATTTTGTATATATAAAAATTATATTTATTCGTATTACATGTATGAAAAGGTGCCAATATATATCAATGCTTCGAATACTATGCAATTTTGAATATTTTATCAGGATTTCCTTATAGTGCGAAGTATCTTAATGTCATGTGTTACAGAGAAACCGAAGACACGCGAGTATGGTGTCTACTAGGTATTCAAATTATTTCTCTCTTAAAAACTGGAAATCACTGAAAATGCAGATCCACATATTTTACAAAAATATTGTTTCCTTTTGTACTTCCATTGTAAAAGATCACACTTCAGTTCTTTTTAAGTTAAAAGATTTTATTTAGTTTATAAACTTTATGTAATTCATAACATTTAAGCAGTGATGAATAATGTGGCTTTTAAGATTATTCTACAAAAATTCTGTTCCAAATATTTATGGGGCTCCTGTATGTGTTCGCATGTGGAGTTTTAGTCCATGTTTTTGAGCAAATGCAGAATCACAAACTTGACAAGTATATGGTTTCTCTCCTGTGTGCGTTCGGATATGCGTTTTCAGATTAGCATAATGTGAAAAATTTTTTTCACACAAATTACAAGAATATGGTTTTTCACCTGTGTGAGTTCGCATATGCGATTTCAGATGAGAATTTTGTGAAAAATTCTTTCCACAAATTTCACAAGAATAAGGCATCTCACCAGTGTGTCTTCGCATATGATGTTTTACAGACGAACTGGATGAAAATGATGATCCACACACATCACAAGAATACGGTGTCTCTCCTGTATGCATTCGCATATGATATTTTAAAGATGAATTACATGAAAACGTTGTTCCACACACATCACAAGAATAGGGTTTCTCTCCTGTGTGCGTTCGCATATGCTTTGTTAAACTTGAGTTTACTGAAAATTCTGATCCACAAACTTCACACGAATATGGTTTCTCTCCTGTGTGCTTTTCCATATGAATTATCAGATGCTCTTTTCGTGGAAATGCAGAACCACAATCTTCACAAAAATATGGTTTCTCTCCTGTGTGTATTCGCATATGAGATTTCAAATTAGAATTCTGTGAAAATTCTTTCCCACACACGTCACAAAAATATGGTTTCTCTCCTGTATGTATTCGAATATGCGATTTTAGATTGTGTTTCCGAGAAAATGCTGTTCCACAGACTTCACATGAATATGGTTTCTCTCCTGTGTGCGTTCGCATATGAATGCTCAGTTCATCTTTCCGTGAAAATGCAGAACCACAAACATCACAAAAATATGGCTTCTCTCCTGTGTGTATTCGCATATGTGATATCAGATTAGAAATCTGTGAATATTCCTTTCCGCAAAGTTCACATGTATATGGTTTTTCTCCTGTGTGAGTTCGCATATGGATTGTCAAACTGGAATTCACTGAAAATTCTCTTCCACAAATTTGACAATATTGTTTCTCTCTTGTATGTGTTCCCATGTTGCTTTTCGGAGAATTCTTTAAAAGCTCGTTTTCACAAACTTCAGGCGAATAAGATTTTTCCATTTTGTGTATTTGCATGTGTTCTATGAAGGTGGACTTGTGAGAAAATATAGATTTACACTCTTCACAAGAAAATGTGTCCTCACAGGGCAACTCCATATCTTCTTTACAGAAAAGAGTCAGCAATTTTCTAAATAGACAGAATCAAGGCTTTCTTTTTTGGTTTCTTGAATTTAAAAATACTCCTTTTTATAGAATAGATTGAATCTGTAAATAAAAAAAAATTATATTAAGACAAATAGAAGCAATTTATATTATTCTTAACTTATCTGCTACATTTTGTTATGATTAAACTATTTTTCCAATTTAATGACAACAATTAAAACTTCTGAGTTCATGGTCAAAGGGAAATAACATGATTTTTATATTATCAGTTTATTTGACTTTAAACTGAATTTCACAGTTTATATAATTTATCACTGGCATTTTTTATGATTCACACTAAGAACTATTGGGCAATATAGGAAGCAGCAGGTTTGTTGAAAATATAAAATTTCAACTGAAATTTAAGAACTGATTATAATTTAGTGACATTGATTGATAGTGATATGATATTGACTTGCTTTCTAATTCTGATTAAAACCATTTACTCTTCAATCAACAAACTGTCCAATATGTTAATCTTGTTACTATAAAGCCAAATTTCTACATCTAAACTGAGAAGAATTCTAGAAGTAATGGGTACATTTAGGCCACATAATTAATGTTGATAGGAAGATAATTTTAGAAGATACTAAATGACCTTGATAATGGACAATTATTGATTTAGCTTGTAAAATAGACATTTTTATGTAGTCAATAGTAAAGCCTTAACTCATAGAAAAGGCAAGTGTTAAAATTGGGAATTAGATTTATTTTCTCATCTTGGATGTTATATATATATATATATATATAATTTTAGTAAACCGTCCCCTTAAAAATGAGTAATGCTGTATATGTGTTTAAATGCTCAATGAGAGAATGTGTCTTCAAAAACACATATATTGGTATGACTAGGACTAATATCTCTCGTTGCCTTACATGTCACATCTCCTCCCCCCTAGCTCTATTTACCAACACTTAGTTAGCTTGTAAAATAGACATTTTTATGTAGTCAATAGTAAAGCCTTAAATCATAGAAAAGGCAAGTGTTAAAATTGGGAATTAGATTTATTTGGATTATTCATACGACTGTTCTCATTTTGGATGTTATATATATATATATATATATATATATATATATATATATATAAATATAGAGGCAAACAAGCCTTCAAAAACCATGTATTAGATGCGAGTAATTAAATCAAAAGAAAAATAAAAATATTTCGAAACATTTAATAAAATATTTCAAAATACCTTCCGTTTTTTTTTTTTTCTTCATCTTGATTTTTTTTTTTAGCTAATATTTCGCTTGACAAAAACAAGCTTCATCAGAGCCAAGACAAATAAAGGTATAACCTTTTTTTTCCATAATTTACTTCCTGGTGTTGGGGAAGTGTCACGTCCGGTGTTGTGGACTATTGTTGAAAATGTCTGTTTTATCTAAAAAAAAAAATCAAGATGAAGAAAAAAAAAAAGGAAGGTATTTTGAAATATTTTATTAAATGTTTCGAAATATTTTTCTTTTTCTTTTGATTTAATTACTCGCATCTAATACATGGTTTTTGAAGGCTTGTTTGCCTCTATATTTATATTAACTTACAAAAGATGCTTTATAAAATAAACTTTCCTAATTTATATATATATATATATATATATAATTTTAGTAAACCGTCCGTCGCCTTACATGTCACCTCCCCCCCCCCCCATAGCTCTATTTACCAACACTTAGTAGAACACGACACCACAAAAAAGAATTCAGGGACATATTAGTAAAAAACACTGCCATCCTTGCTGTCTCACATGGCAACCTGCGTCTTCCCATAATTGAAGCCTTACTCATTCGAGCAAAGAAACCCACCATCAATCAAGCTCGATATGAGGGGGAGAAGGCATACTAAAATGCTTTTAATATATAAAAAAAGTTTTAATCGTTTTTCTTAATAAATTCACCAGTTTTAGTTTGCAAAACTCTTCACGTGCCTGAAGAAGACTCAAGGGAGTCGAAAACGTTAGCAGTTTTGGCGAGTTCCTGTCCACACTCGAACAGAACATTAGATCATTAGTCCATCAACATGAAAAGATGGATCAAAAAAGAAACAAACAGGAATTGTCCCTGTTTAATCAAACATGCATCAATGAAGAAATGCTGCCTAAGTATACATATATATATATATATATATATATAATTTTGTTCAACAGTACTCGATAAATATATTTCTATGTATTTAACTAGTGATATTTTAAAATATATTTAAATACTTAAATATATTAGGATAAGGTAAAATGCACATTAATTTATGTTATTTGTGGCTGTTAAAATTATGGGGACGTGAATGTAGGCTCCATTTGGATTGGTAAGAAACACATGGGGATATGTAAGTGGGGGTAGGGAGAGGGTTGTTATCTTGCATATAAATTTTGATAAAAAGGATTGGGATAATTAAATTAGAAGGATTCTGGGGTAAATGGAAAGTCTTGTATTTTCCATATGATGGTGCATGTGTGAAACATATATTGAATGGGGTGTGCGTTTTAGTTATTAGTATAAATTTTCTACTGTGCGGGCATGGTTTGAAGACCTCAGTTTTGGTGTTCATGCCTTTTATGGAAGGTTATTAATCGCTTGTAGAATCTTGAATTTTTCTGTGGTACATCATGTCGAACTCGGGCATGTAACAGATACGTGGCGTAATGGATAAAAGTGCTAAATAATAATCAGTTCAAAGTGACAGTCTTCTTAAGGTTGAAGGTTTACTCTCCAGTGCGGGTGATACTAAGAATACAAATACGGATTACTTAAGACTTCTACCCTGGTGGAACGAGAGCAAGCTACCCCCATCGATTAAATAAACGGTTCTGTTCCAAATCCTGTGGATATCAGAGTTCAACAAAAAGATTCCTGAGTGCGACAAAATGCATCTGAGTAAGGCCGGAGATTACATCAGCCGAAACGTTGTGAGAATAACATCCAAAATGAGAACAGTAATCCAAATAATACAAATTATCAATCTTCATCTAAAACATTCCGAAACTGTAGATTGGGATATTAACACAGATATTTTGGATACTAATTTTTTTTTTTAAGAATTATAGAGTAATTTCAGCTGATAGAGACGGTCACATATTATGGAGGCAAACTAGATTTCCAGATCAATTTTTAGAGGGTTAGTAGAAAACCGATGATTACCATTGTCACACTAATGACTTCATATTAATAATTAACATAGATAGCAAGCACATACACATTAATTGTATTTATTGTGGAATTGAGGGCAATATGATTCAGCGTAATAGGAGGTAACTAATCAGTCTCTTTCTCTCACAAATACTTTAGAAAAGAATATGTTGAAGTGCTGATCGGTTTACCAATGTTTTACTTATATGTAATTATACGTTGTCTACATTTATTCAAAGTACTTTCAGTTTTAAATAAGAATGCACCTAATCTAAAGTACTTTTACATTAAAAAAAGACAAAATATATAAATACAACAAACATTTTAAGATTCATGGAGGGCAAAACACAAAGTATAATTCCTTTTCAAACATGAACAAAACGAAAGGCAGTTGTGATTTCTAATCATGAAAAAATTTAAAGTTACACAAAACAAGTCATATTTCTCCGTTTTTAAACATGCACGATCCAAAAAACTAAAGTCAAACACAATTGGTTTCCCTTTCGAACATACGATAACCAAAGATGCAAGAAATCAAGAAATGAAATAAAAATGCGAAAGGTATAAGTTGATATTAAGGTACACAGCCCAGTATCTTGCTAGTATAAGCAACTAACCCACAAACATTAGCAGAAAATTAGAAACAGATTTTATGTGAAATGCCTACACCCTCTTCCACTTTTTTATCGTTACTTATATTTATTTATTATTCATTATAAGTTTGAAATTAATTAATTTCAATTTATCTAAAATATATACTTTTACATCCTTTTGTTAAGTAATCATATCCTTTTATGAATGGAAACAAAAATTAAACTACAAATCTTTTATTCTTTCATATTCTTTATTTAACAGTTTTTGCAAAGATTTCACCATCTAATTATTGTATTTCTATTGTCAATCGAGACAGGATTTGTTTCTTGCTTTTAATTTCTACTCCTTCATTTATTGCCTTTCATCTATGGTTATCGTCACTCGTTTCGAATTACCCATACAATGCAGCATTAGTTACCTATAAATTCTTTACTGTTCATCCAAGGACTGTACCCTAATTTACTAAATCTATGATGGTATCAACACAGAATATTCTGTGTATCCGAGTGCTAAAAGGACTTTAATGCGATTTTAATAGCAAGAGGAGCTTGAATTGCCCATTCCATTAGACAAAATGAAAGCTTCCTCATCCGCCTCTCAGATTGTGATGATCAGAAAGCCTCACTTCTCAACCTATTCCAAACAAAGCGGGAAGCTTGTATGATAAATGCACATAGCCCAATCGGGAATGCTGATCAGCTCATAATAATAATGGTTGAGATCACCACAAACCTCAGGATCCAAATAGAAACTCAAAACAACTAAATATTGAAAGTACTTATTGAGAATCTAACCCTAACCCTCAGAGATGTCGGAGATGCATATTGGAGTAAAATGTTTTCACTACCTGATGAACATTTTGCAGCAAAGATAACTGAATGGGTAAAAACAGGCATCCAAGCATGTGTTCCTATGCAGAAATTCCATAGCAAGCCTTCCCTCTATCCAATGGTTAACTTTGATCTGCGCAGTTACTATTGCACATACGCATCAATCATTTGACTGTATCAAATATCACAAGTCAGCTGTAAGAGTAAAATATCTGCATGTGTTCTCTTTTCAAATCACACCATTCCATATACTGCGACTTCTGAATTTTTTTTTCTCTACTATTATTGAGTTTATTTTTTCTAATATCAAAATTAACAACGACAAAAAAATCAAAATAAATATTATATTACATGTTTATTAATATATTTTATTTGTTACATGCAAAATTACGATGTAACTTAATACAAAAGAGAATTTGGGATGCTGAAAAAGGCACACAACTGATTTTTCATTAAGTGATGATGGCATTTTCATTCACCAGGAAATAATTTAACATTTCGATAACTTTAATTAAAGATTTTTATTTTCTAAAATCTTTTCTATTTGTCATCATAAATGTTAAAATGTTGATTTTACTCGAAAAAAAAGAAGTGAATGCACCTTATATATTTTGATTAATTGTATTTAAAAAAAAAATGAAAATGGTCATTTTCGAAGTTTAGATTAAATAAGCTAGCTTATTCTCATATTTTTAATTTTCATTTTTTATTTATTTCCTACATTGTCCTACAAATCCTTCCAATGTTCCTTGCCCTTTTGGCTAGGAACAAAGTGTAGTATCTGTTCTGACACTACACTTCATCTTTGCTGTCCCAGGTCAGTAAAGAGATCCTTCCATTTTTTGTCACAATCCAGAGTGTCAATTTTTGCGGAATTCGATTTTCTTCACATTAAAAACAGACATTGTGTCTCTCTGCCCTGGTGTGGAGGCAAGTAAACATACTAATAAATCCTCTCTTAAAAAGAAAATAGCTGGCTAAAGCCTCAAAGATTGTTACTGGTATTCCCCTATACAAAATTATTTACGACTAAATTAGAACTTAAATTGATAATTTAACAACGATGATCAAGAAACTCTTTTAAAAATGGCAAAATAAAGAAATTTAATTAACATTAATTATACTTACTTTTAAAAGATTAGTGAAGTGTTTACGTGAGTTGAGGTGAAAATTCAAGATGGCGACCAGAAAAGTAGTTTCGCAGAAACTAGAGGTAAAAAAAAAAGAGAACGATTTCGTCAGCAGTGCCGATCTCGGCGATTTTGTCGGTTCAGAGCCAAAATGGCAGACAATGAATCGCCTGTTTTTTTTATGATTTATTTCCGACCTCACAAATAAATAAGTTAACCCAAATAAATTGTTTGGGGCTAATTTCAAATTTACCTTAAATTATTTTAAAGGAAACGCAGCTGGGACATTAATTCCAAACTATTTATTTGGATTTACTTATTTATTTTAGAGTTCTGAAAAATATAAGAAAAAAGCAGTCGATTAATTGTCCGCCATTTAGGCTGTGAAACGACCAAATCGTCCCGATCTCTTTCAGATCGAAAGTTAAATGTGTTTTAACTCTATTGATTTCAATATTTGACTATTTTAATAGTGGTGGATGAAGGATCACATCCTGCATCGAATTGATATTAATATAAAGGGGAAAACAGCATAAGACCCAACAATCGCCACTTCCGGTTAAGAATCAGTTCAGAAGCGGTGCAGGGCGAAAAGTAGTTTTGTATATTTTAAGTAAACACATAAGAAAATCAAACGGATTTTGTTAATTGGAAATTTAGAATTTTATTTTTATGGCAAATATGTTTCGGTGGTTATATAGATGTAGGTACACGCAAAATCAACGGCCGATCCATAAACTGTACAACCATTTGACCCCCCCCCCCCTTCACTTAAAAATTCACCAAATTTTTGGAAATCAATCAATTTTAATGACATTTTCAATATTTATTAATCAATAATCACGGAATAGAATGAAATCATTTTTTTTTAAATCTTAGTGAAAATGTATCATTTTTTTAAAACAAAATACACCTTTACTAAAGTTATATTTTTATGTATTAATACAAAAATGCCTGCATTTTTTAATGAAAATAAAGCACTGTAGATGTTTAAAATTAAAATATTTTTTATTTCGTATATATTACGAAAAAGGCCCCTAATTCCGTATCAATATAACTCGAAGAATAATTAATTTTTTGAATTAGCGATATCATCATTGAATAAGCATTGTTTAATCAATATTTTCACAAAAAACTAATATAATTGCAACAAATATTTCATGTGATTTTAATGGTTAGAGCTTCTGGGAAAATATAAAATGCGATGTAATTATATTTCCCTTCAATACATGAACGTGCCATCGTAAGAAATCTTTTTTATAATCGTGAAAATAGACCAAAAATTGAAAAAAATGAGAATCAGGATCATAATGAAAAAAAGAATGTAAAAAATTGGATAATTTCTACTTGGAGAGGTATTCGGGATTAAGTCTCCAACCACCACTCACTCCTACCATGCCGTGGCCACCGAGAGTTACTACAGGCCGGTTGGCTAGAAAATGACGTCACTGCATTGCGTGTAAAAACAAGGACGGTCGTAATGACAATAAGAATGCATTTCGACTTCTCTATTCACTTAATAATCCATCAAAATTCAGGAAATCAACCAATTTTAATGAAATTTTCAGTATTTATTAATTAATGATCACGGAATATAATAAATCCATTACTTTAGTAGAAAGCTTGGTGCAAATGTATTATTTCTTGTAAACAAAAAACACCTTTACTAAAGTTATTCAAAATATCAAAACATGTTGACCATACGATATTGTAAATATTTAAAACAAAGCATTAGAAAACTTTAAAAATTGCATGTAAAAAAAGAAAAGAAAGGAACACGATTCGATTCATCTTGAAACTGATCTTTATTCAATATAAATTTAAAGAAAATAATAATTCACGATCAAATACTGCAAAAAACTGAATTATGAATTACCATTATTTAAACTTCTAACCCAATCAACCGTAAGTAATTCAGACTTTGAAATTGTTTAAAAATTATACAAAAAAAAGTTCAATGTTAATTAATAAATACTGAAAATTTCATTAAAATTGGTTGATTTCCTGAATTTTGATGGATTATTTAGTGAATGGAGAAGTCGAAATGCCTTCTTATTGTTATTACTACGGTCCTTGTTTTGACACGGAATGCAGTGACGTCGGAGGGGGGCAGGAAGTTAGTTGCTTGGCCTTGTCAACTCTCGGTGGCCATGACCATGCCCTCAAAATTTGATTTTCAGAGATTCGTCGATTTTTACACAATTCATCGTCAATTACTTGGAAAGATAAAACGTAAGTTTGTGTTTGTCATTTTGTCATTAATAAATGTTATTTAAAAAGTTTAAAACAATTTGTTTAAAACTTTTTAAATAATAAATAATTGTTACAATTATTTATTAATAAATTTCAAATATGACATTTTCTTTAAAAATTGAATTCTATTATTTATTTATTAACAAATGATTGTTAATGTTTTAATTTTGTCAATGAACATTGTCAGTGTAGTCATTGAATTTAGTTTACGTTTCCACACTTAAAATAATAAAAAATATTTTAGTTTATTTTAAAAGAATTAATGTAATTTAGAATTATATTAATTCTTTAAAAATTAAATCGAGTAATGTAATTGCTCATGTTTTTAATCAATCATCATGTAAATATAATTGATAAAATTGAGGCAGTTCGTAACGTAAAAATAATTTTTAACATTAAAAAAAAGTTATTTTAAATTCTAAGGAAAAACATTGGTGAACAATTTTTTTTCCACTACATATGCAAAGTAAAAGCGATCTTATGTGATTATAATAAATAATGGATACGTCACTTGATTAATATAGACAATGTTAGGATAGATTTAGCGTAAGGTTTAGGGTCAGGGTAAGCTTGGGTCATAATCTGCACCAGTACATAAAATTAAAAATAAGGGAAAATAATACAAAACCTACTGTTTAAAATAATAATAAAATGGGAAATTGTGGTTCGGGTCTTCCATACGTTTCAATTTAATGTAGACACATTTTTCATAACTATAAAAAAAATAAAGAAATTAAGGTCTAATCATTTTTCAATTTCTAGTAAGTATCATAGAAACATTATTTCCATATCAATATTAAAAAAAATAAATAAATAAATATTACTTCAGTTCGAGTCTTCCATACTTTGAGATTTGTTCGCCATATTTTTTTACAGTTACATAAAACAGCGAATCTATGCCCGGAAAGTAACATTCACTTTTTCTTTTGGATAATTCAGAATTTTTTTACTAAATAATGAAGGTGCATTTTTTTAAATTCACTCTCTGTAATTAAATAATCATATTTGAAACAATTCCAGAAAATTGATATTTATCTTTCTATCGAATTTTAAACATGTTTTGTTGAATCTGCAGTTTTAACTGATTTTTATTAATTTTTTTCAGACGTTTTGATAACATTTTTCATTCTAATATTTTTACACGTAAATATACATTTGTTTCCTTTTAGATATTAACTTAATGCTTTTTATCTTTCAAACACAAGTAAAAGTTAAACGAAAACTACTTTAAAAATTTAGAAAATACACTTTTTAGAATGCTAGTCAGTAGAAGTGGCGCACATTTTTGCCCGTACCTGTGTTTTGGATATGTGCTTTCATCTATATGATGAAAGCACACATGCAAAACACAGTTACACATGGGGAAATCGCAGTTACAAATAAATTAACCTGACATCTCTTATAGATAACTATGTATAAGGCAAAAATAGGTATCAATAATTGGTTAAGCTAAAGTGTTGCGTCCAATTCATTATCGGTAGAAAATGTCGTGTACGGATGGTCAAAATGACACAACTTTTTTATCTGTATTAATTTGAGATTTGTTGTAAAAGTTTGTTTTGTTGTTTCACAAGATTTTTTTGTATTTTATTTTTTTCATTTTTTATAAAAAAATTATTTCACAAATTTTTTTGTTGTCATTTATGTAAAAAATAAATATTTCAGAAGATTTTTTTGGTATTTTGTATCACTTACGTAAACTGAAATGAAACCAGCATTAAACATTAAATTAAAAAATAATGCATGTCGATGAATTTCTTTTGACCGAAATGTTTTAATAAGTAACCTGTACTTACTGATGAAAATAAACTATTTCACAAGAACTTAAAGTTTTTTATAGAAAGAATAAATAAAATTAATGCAACAAAGCATCTTGCTGAATTTGTTCTGGCCGACTCTGAGTCTCCAAATAAAATCCGATAAATATTATCTAAAGAGCGTATCTGAGGTATCAAACTGCCGGTGAAGTTTGTGTTTGGCCCTCATCTACGTATTCTCAATTAATTGTGTATAGACTGTAGAATCATTAGGATTCATGAAATTTTTTAATGGACCACAGCATCGTGGTCGTATACACCACTGTCTACCTGTGATAAATTGGTATATGCAGATCAACCATTGCTAATTATTCTACTTCTTGGCAGAATCTACTCTCTAATTATGGGAACAAGAGTATCCCTTTTCCGATCAGCCACTTCCCTCAAGCAACAGCGAACTGATTGTCAGTTGATCGCACTAAACACCCATGGTATTTCCGATGATAAAACTTGTTTTCGTCTACTTCCACTTCTATCAGAGTTCCATCATCTGAAATAACACCTAATCTTTGATAGTTTCTGTCCAGAAATTGCATGCATACCTCCCTAAAAAATTGCACCAATCGATGGTTACGTGGCTCAAACCAGTTTCTTCCATAATGTTTTTTTTGCGGAAAATCTTTACTCACAGATAAATCACAAAAACAATTGTTTTTAACGGGAGGTTGCTTTTCTAAAAAAAAAGAGTTCTGTATTGAAAGTCAAAAATTGTCTTTTGGACACTGGATCTCGAATACCGTGTCAAGGAGCAACTTACATGGCAGATTGCACAACTACAAGCATTTGCTAACAAACGACGCTTTGCAAGCCATTCAATCGTTTCCAATTTATCAGCCAGGTTTCTGTCAAGTTGGAGTAATGATATATCTTAAGTTCGTATGAAATCATTGTCATATACTTCATTTACAATACATGTTCGCCGCATTCTAGGAGCAGTGGCCATTATTAGAATATTATTCTTAGCAAATTACTAATGCTAGTTTCATTTCAGTTTACCTAAGTCCTATTCTTGGAAAAAAATCTTGTGAAATACTTTTTTATAATGAATGAAAAAACTAAAATATAAAAAAGTTGTGTCATTTTGGCTATCCGTACACGATATTTTCTACTGATAATGAATTGGACGCAACCCTTTAGCTTAAAATATTTTTTTTTATTAATATTAAAAAAATAAAATAAAATTAACGTCATGGAATCTTTTCTATTTACAGCCATATTACTTGAATAAAATGTGTATGTGTCCAAAAATATGAATTTAGAAAACCTAAATAAATGTTATTTTTACATAAAAAAGTTAATAAAATTAACGTCAGAGTATTTTTTAATTTTGTAATCTTATTTAAAAAAAAGTCTTGGAATGTTTTATTATGTTTAAGTGACATACATATTTATTAAAGAAAATTTATTTTTGTCCAAAATTTTTGTATTTCGTCATAATTTATTTACACATAATTTACCTATTTATAATTTACAATACAAACGATATGTGGACGTAATCTTGCATGGAAAATCAAAAACACGGGAACGTAATGATTCACCACCCCGTGCACTGATCATTGTTTTTTGGGACATCCATACGTACAAATACTCTTTTTTTGAGGTATCGTATGTTATGCCGGATTACCAAGTTTACATACGGTGAGTGTTTTTTCTTGCTTTAAATGTTGTTCCATTATATTTTCCTGTTTTATAGCGCCACCGCGTTTTGATTTTGAGGCCCGTACGTTTTCATTCGGCATCTTCCGGCTGTTTATGTAAACAGCAGGAACATGCCGATGAAAAGGCGATTTTAACATAGGTGACAAATTGTTCGAGTACTTGATTCTCGTTCAGAGAACTTTTATTATTATTATTCATTTTCTACAATCTTTTCCATTTTATTTGTCATTATGTTGATTTTCCTCCACGCCTTTCCCCGCAAATAAGTGAATGCACTTTGTAAATTTTGATCAATTGTATTTAAAAATAAAATTGAAAAGGATTATTTTTCGAGTTTAGGTAAAAAAAAACTAACTTATTCTCATATATTTATTTTATTTTTCGGCGATTTAATAACATTTAGAAGCAATTAGTGGCCATGTTGGAAACTATGCGAGCTAGGCTATGTTACATGGGGTATGAAGCTGAGGCTTCACTGTTTACGAGGAAACGGTGTTGCTATGCACATTGTACAAACAAGATAAATAAAGATGGTTTCTAATTGATCTACATTCTCTCTTCATGTTATTTGTATCCACAAACATCACTGAATGAAGCATGCAACATGGTGGCAGCGGTGTACTAAAAGACTCCGGATGAGGAAAGAGAACAAAAGAGTTATTTGGAAAATACAAAAAAAGATAAGTAAATAATTATTTCTCACTTTATTTGTACACACGTATTTGAAAAAAAAAATGTTGGACTCTGATATAGCTGACATAAACAGACCAGTGATTGGCATAAGACCACCACAACCTCTCTGTATGGTGGGGGTAATTTATCGTAGAATTGGAAGCATTTTAAATGGAAATGGCAGAACTATGCTATTATTACATACTTGGCGAAGCAGTCGGTACAATATATAACAGCTTTAATGCTTCATATGCTGCACGATGAGGCATTAAGAGTCCAGTTCACAACACTCGAAGAACAAAGAAACCCCAACTAAATAATCCAAGCGTTTGATGAATATGCTAGTGGGAGACAAATGAAACATATGAATGCTACATTTTTCATACAAGAAAGCCGGGAGAAGGGGAATCAGTGGAAGCATTTATCACCGCACTCCGGGCATTGAACAAAACATGCAACTTTTGCGATAAGTGTGCAGCCTCAATTCTTCGGGATCAGATAGTCCTAGGGATTCATTACCTTCAAACGCAGGCAGAAGTGCTGAAAGTGAGACAGCTAGACCTACACCAGTGCATATACATCTGCAAATTGTCGGAAAATCTCGCACAACAGTCCAGAGTTTTACAACCGGAGACGGTGAACAGAATTAACATGAGGCTCAAGGGAAAAAGGGTCGGTACAGAGAAGACTGAGGAAGTGCAAGACAGTGAAGGATCCATTTTGCGATGAGATATAAGTCAGCAAAGAAAAAATCGGGTTCAGTCAGTGGAGTCACGTCAATATGATAGCAGCGGTAGTAGCAGTACTTCGGAACAGGAAGATGTGAGCAGTTTCACAGTCAAATGGGGTTATTCTGGAAATGATCAAGGCAGAAATGCTGGTAAGAGGGAAACCAATTGCTTTTCAGTTGGATAGTGGAGCTTCAGTGAATATACTGAATGTGGAGCATGTGAAATAGAAAACTCTCGAACCTTCAAATAAAATTCTGGTGATGTGGAACGGTTCAGAGGTAAAAATATTGGGTGAGAGTTAATATGAAACTGAGAATGCTTCTACAGATGTAGCATACGATTGAATGCTGAAAAATTGGAGTTACGAGAAACTGTTCTGTCTTTCAGGGGACATATAGTATCCAGTAAGGGTCTTAAGCCTTATCCAGAGAAGATAAAGGCCGTAATGGAGATGCAGTGTCAAACAGATGTAAAGTGAGTACAACGTTTAGGTGACGTCATGAAATATCTAGCAAAATTCATGTCACGCATTTCAAACGTCATGGCTCTCATCCACAACTTAAGCAAGACATATGTACCCTAGACTAGGAAGATGCTTTTGAGAAGATTAAGAAGATGGTGAGTGAGACACCGGTATTTGGGTACTATGATCACAGTAAACCTTTAGTTGTCCAGTGTTATGCAAGTGAAAAGAGTTTGGGAGCGGCACTGGACCAGGAGGGAAAACCTCTGGCCTATCTTAGTCGAGCCCTTACAGACACAGAAATCCGGTATGCTCAAATTTAGAAAGAACTGCTTGCTGCAGTCTACACATGTGAAAGTTTTCACCAATATACATCCGGCCAGCCCATCACAGTGTTAAGTGACCATAAACCCTTGAAAGAAATAATGAAGAAAGACTTGGAGAAGTGTCCAAAGCGACTGCAGAATATGTTGATGCGATTGCAAAGGTATGATGCCATGGTTCTGTATTATCCAGGCAAGAAGATGTATCTTGTAGATATATTGTCAAGGGAATTTCTTAACAGAGTGAGTTATGAACATGATGAAGAGGAGTACGTTAGAGAAGTCGAGTATGTTCCTGTTACAGAAATAAGGTTGCTCGAACTGTGATCGGCCAGGAAGATAGGTGTATGCAGCAGATTTTTAGGAGAAACCGTGTGGTGGTACCCATGAGCCAGCGGAGGCTCTTGAAAGAAAAAAATACATTCCTCACACATGGGAGTAGAAGGATGCTGTAGAAGAGCGTGAGAATGTTTATACTGACCGAACATGAACAACGACATTAGGGATTATGTGGCAAAATGCTCAACATGCAGGAAGTATGAAGTTGCTAGCCTGTAGAACCCTTAATGATCCACGAAGTCCCCGAAAGACCATGGGCAAGAATTGGTGTGAATTTGTTCATGTTTGCTGGTTAAGACTATTTATGCACAGTGGACTATGAGTAATTTCTGGGAGATTGATTATCTTCCAGACACACAGACAAATACAATAATTACAAAGCTCAAGCACCACTGTGCGAGATATGGAATACCGAACCAGATTGTAACAGACAATGGGCCACAATTCAGTAGTCAAGACTTTGCCACTTTCGCACGGAAGTGGTGCTTTACACACACACCAGTCAGTCCCTACAACAGTAAAGGGAATAGCAAAACAGAATCAGCAGTTAAAACTACAAAAACTTTGTTCCAGAAAGCCAGGGAGGATAGGGCTGATCCATATCTAGCAATGCTGGATCACAGAAACACACCAGCTAAAAGGTCTCCTGTCGCCAGCACAGAAGCTGATGTCAAAGAGAACAAAAACACTCCTTCCAATCCGGGAAGATTTGTTGAAGCTGGAAATCCACAATAACTTCAAAAAAACAGTAAAGAATGATAGCATGAGACAGGAGAGGTACTTCAATAAAAATGTGAAATACCTTCAACCTTTACGACCCAGAGATGTGGTATGGGTTCAAACCCCATGTGAATGTGCACAAGGAGTAGAAAAAATCGACTGTGTTTGGAGAAGCTCGATGCTAGATCATATCACATTGATGTTGAAGGGGGAATACGTCGACTGAATAGAACAGCAGAAGCACCCTAAATAGGATCAAGGAGTAGCCAGCTAAGTCAAGAAAATAGTGAGACACCAGCAATCACGGAATCGGGCAAAGAGGTGATCACAAATGTCTCAAGATGACAGTATAGTGAGAGACAGGGCTAGTCCCAGAGCAGACTCCGAGATACCTCCAGATGAGATTGCAGTAAGGAGAACACGATCTGGGAGAATTATCAAAGCGCCAGTCAGATTGAGGGACGACTGCGTTTAAAAGATTTCTCTCTAAAAGTGGAAGGTCAGAATGATCCCTGTTAGGCAGGGGGTAGAATACCCAATGAATGCCTGAGGCACTGAGCAAATTCTTTGGTGATGTCTTTTGTCACGGGAGAGAACATGTTATATGGGGTATGAAGCTGAGGCTTTACCGTTTACGAGGAAACGGTGTTGTCATGTTCATTGAATGAACAAGAGAAATAAAGATAGCTTCTAATAGCTCTACGGTCTCTCTTCGTGTTATTTGTATCCACACACACCGCTGAATGAAGCATGCAACAAGCTACAAAAAGTGACGATAAAAAATGTATAGGGTAAACTGGGGTATTAAGCACCATGGGGCATTAGGCACCAGCAACTAGGTAAGGTTCACAAACCTCTCTATAGCATTACTATGGCACTTATAGGGAAATAAGCAATAATCTTGTCTGATCGCTAACCAATCACAGGCTCTGTTTCTCAAGAGTAGTATTTAATGAGCCAAGCAAAAGTAGTCTTTTAGGGGCAAGTTCAGAAGCTGCAGCCATGTTCAAACACAGTTCACAACTTTGTACTCCAGAAGGGCAACTGCACAAAACTTTGTTTCTCTGCTAAACCACTGAGCCGGCAAACTGTACCTTTGCTGCTGAAGAATTGAAATATATCAGAGATAAGTACCAAAACATTTTTACACTTGATTTAATTCAGATTTTCATTTTTTAGAGCTGGAAAGTGTGTCATGTTGGTATGCATCCACAGCCTATCAAATTGTTCATAATTTCCACACCCATTTTAAAAACTGCTGCAAATTTAACTTGCCATGTTTTTTGTATGCTTTTAGCATGTTAATTGCTTTGTACTGGTACTCATCTAAGCATAATGCACATAATTGTGTTTAATTTATTTGTTAACAAAATATGTCGATATTTTAAAGAAGGGTGTGCTTAATGCCCCATGTCTGTATTTTTCTGAACGAAAAGAGTTTGAAATAGCTTACAGTGATGTAAGTAATAAGAAACATGATTATTATTTAAGTTCGGCCTGTTTTTATTATTGGGGAAGTTATATAAAACCAGAAATTTGTAATAACAAGTCAACTTTTTTTAATGAAATCGTTCCAATAATACGTGGGTACACAGGTGCCTAATGCCCCGTTAATTTTTTTTTTTGTTCACAGATGGTTCGCAACTATCGGAAGAAGATTGAGGGTGGAAGGAGGAGTCTAAGTCAGTCAGAGGAGATGATTGCTGCATACGAGGCTGTCATGAAGAAGCAGATGTCTGCCAATCAAGCAGCCAAGTATTACAAAGTGAACAAAAAGTCATTGCTCAAAAGAATGTCTGGGAAAATCCCTATGAATGCGCATGTTGGGAGGGAAGCAGTACTGTCTCCTGCTCATGAAAATGAGTTTGATGAGTGCATCAAGCTTATAGCAAGATGGGGCTGGGGATTCACTTCTGAAAAGGTCAAAGACACTGTAATGGAGTTTGTTCAAACCCACAGCATAGAGACTCCTTTTGTAAATTGTCGTCCAGGGTATGACTGGCTACAAGGGTTTTTACGCCGTCATCCAGACATAGTGCTTCGTAAGACTGAGCATCTCAGCACTGCTCGTGCAAAGGCAGAGGACCCTGAAGTCATCGCCCACTGGTTTGAGCTTCTTGATAAAATAAAGTAAAAATAGAGGCGGGGATAAAAGATTTGCCGGCTCAATTATTCAACACAGATGAAACCGGCTTTGTAACGGACCCCAAAACAGACACTGTTTTAGCAGCAAAGGGATCAAAGAGAGTTAATCAGAGTATTGGGAGTTCTGGAAGGGAGCAGATAATTGTTAACTGTGCAGCATCTGCTAGTGGCAAGCTACTTCCACCCTATGTTGTCTACAAAAGGAAAAACCTCTACCAGGCATGGGCACAGGGTGGACCAGTAGGTGCTGTCTATACAGTCAGTTCAAAAGGATGGATGGAGGCCCCGCATTTCTTGAACTGGTTTGAAAATATTTTCTTGAACCACACACGTGATGTCAGTGACAAGGTACGACTTCTTGTTTTTGATGGTCATGCATCACACCTCTCTTTGTGCCCTTGTGGAAAAGGCAAGAGCAAATAATGTTGTGCTGATGCGACTTCCAGCTCACATGACACACCACCTGCAACCACTTGATCGTGCCGTGTTCAGGCCTGTGAAACTGAAGTGACAGTCCATCCTCTGCAGATTTGCCAGAACACACACAAGGCCAGTGGGAAAGAAGGACTTTCCCATGGTGCTTAAGGCACTCATAGATGAATCCTTCAAGCCAAAGATCATCAAATCAGGATTCAGTTGCACAGGAATCTGTCCTTTCAATGCCCAAATGGTCACTTTGGAAATTCAACCTCGTGTCACTGCTCAAACAGAGCCCTCAACATCTTCCTTCACACCAGCTGCTCCAGTGTCTGCATTGCCCCCTACTCCAGGACCCTCATCCTCTGCCCCCACTCCAGGACCCTCATCCTCAGCCCCCACTCCAGGACCCTCATGCTCAGACGTGCCTGTTTCCTCTCCGACTTCATCATTTTCATCCGCCTCATTAAAAGACTTTTTCCTCAAACAACTTACTCCCCACTTTCAGTCTGACTCCCCAAGAAGGAGATCAGCTAGAATACAGCGATTCCGATATGGGGAAAGCCTCACAGCAGATGAAAGTGTCATGAGACTCATGGAGACATCTGCTGCTAAGAAGGTTGCTACAGCATCCAGAGAATGTGACAGAGGGAAAGGAAAGGGGAAAGGCAAGGGTAAAAGAACACCAAGGCAGACAACACCATCACCACCAGGATCAAGAAGCCCACTGTCAACATCCAGGGATTCTGACACTGATGAATGTTGCAAATGTGGTATAGGGGATGGCATTTACTGGGTTCAGTGTGATATGTGTGATTCCTGGTATCACATACAGTGCACCAGCATCAAAATTTCATTTGACGACCTCCAAAATGAGGAATGGGTGTGTGATTTTTGCAAACAGTAGCCCCGGTGCTTAATGCCCCAGGAGATGGTGCCTATTGCCCCAGGTAACTGAAATTTGTGAAAAGCAAACTTGAGATTTTAAACGATTCAATAAAAATAGTTTCTACTCTGATGAACACGAGTCAACTGGTATTTGTTTAAACAAGGTATCACAAATATATTTTGCCCATGATAGTCCAGAGAAAGTTTGAAAACTAACTTTAATTGAGATGAAACACTGAGTCAGTGAAAAAGGGGGTGCCTAATACCCCGGTTTACCCTAGATAATAAGTGGCACTTCTGCATTTTAGGCGTCACTCGGACTTTATTTGCTTTCCTTTTTTGAAGGCAGAGGCGGACAACCAACCGGAAGTAACAGAATTAGATGTTTTTATACAAAATGACATAAATAAAAGCGAACAATATATCGTATATGAAAATATTTTATTTAATAATGTAAAAATTGATAAAAATAATAAAAATGTGTTTTTTTTTATTGTATGAATTAAAATTTTATCAAAATAGTCAATAGTGATCTTTTAAAACGAAAATTTATAATTTAAAACGAAAATCAAATTCAGTCTGGCACTTCCGGTTGACTGAGTTGAATGAATGGAACTCTTCAATTATGATTTCTGATCACAGTAAGTGACAGCTAAAATGCAGAAGTGCCTGATAAATCTTACAATCAGTAAACACACGTGAAAATTATACATATAAGTAGAAAAAGTTTTTTTTTTGCGTTTGGTAACAGTTATTTTTATTCTGTTTTGTTCACCCTCTTTTCTCTTGTTAACTATACTGCCCAATCGCCGTGATATCATTTTCAAATTTTGTTTAACATTTTGTTGTTATAAGGGTTAGCAGTTGATGAACTTTGAGCATAATTGACATTTAAAAATAAAATAAATCTTGAAGTTAAATTAATGTGAAAATATTCTTAGATAATCAACAAACGGAAATAATAAAAGAAATCTTCAAAAAATCTAAATAAACTTTTTATCCTTATACATTTCAATAAATCTACTTAGACATTTCAAAAGTTACTCTTATTAATAATTCAAAATTATTAACAAGAGTAATTTTAATAACACGGGAAACTTATTAAATTTCTTCAGGAAAATTATTTAAAAAAATATGAAAAAAACAAACAAAAAACATTTCGAAATCAATAGGTAAATACCTCCATATATAGTCTGTATTTGGTTGAGGTTGTTGGTAATAATTTGAAATAGAGAGCGAAAGACAACGTGTTAATGATGAGTTGTTTATAAAGGAACTAATTTTCGTAGTAGTCATACACATTACTATGAGGTGGTGGGAGGTGTGCATGTCAAATAGAGCGAGTAGCAGGGTGAGGTTTAAATCAGTGTGTTATTTAGAGAGGGGTGGCGTGAGTGGTAGTGGGAGGTGACAGTATATAGTGAGTATTAGCGTTTCATATAACATTAGCAACCTTGTGTTAAAGAACAGTAGACTAATTGAATAGTAAAATGATTTAATTTATCCCCCTGAAAAATATATAATTTACTCGTGTATGAATAAACGTCGAACTGTGATTGTTATATGAGCCTATCTTAGCATGGATAGTAAGTCAAACTCCTATACTATTTTGGGTGCTTCTTTAGAGACGTGGCCGAGACGAACTATGAAAGAGGGAGATAATTCAAACTTTTTTGAGGGGGGGGGGGATTTTGTTTATCAAATTTAAAATAAGAAAAATAAAACTTCTGAGGATATGTTCAAATTAAATAGATTTATTGAAATAAAGTAAACATTAAATGAATAAATAAATAAAAATGTTGGGGTTTATGGTTGCGTTCATGGTTAGGGTTAGTTCCTTGTCTAATGGACACCTTCCTACGTGTCAAATTTGGTCATCACCACACAAATCCATTGCCTCTAGTTGCGTATTAGATAAGTCTCATCTCAGCGCCACAGATGCAGGTTTCGGCACCTGAAATAAGTTTGTGTGCTTGCAAAAAATCGATTATTTTTGCAATTATCTCTAAGTAAAAATAACAGTTCTTCTAAGTTCAAATCGTTTGCATCCATTTTGTGAGAAATCAGATTTGACTCCCCCCCCCCCCCAAAAAAAAGTTTGAATTATCCCCCCACTTCCATATTTTGTTTCGGCCACGTCTCTAAAGAACCACCTATTTTGTAATAACACAGATGTGAAACGACAGGAAAACAAAACGTTTTGTAAACAACAAACAAAGTATTATTAAAGTTGCCTACACTGTTGGGTGTAGGTTGGGGAAAGTTAAGGCAGCGCCAAAGTGAAGGAAGCAATAATGCAGTGAGAAAGTTCAGCTGTCGAAAGTCTTCTTGGAGGAATACATCTTCAGTGAAGATAGCTTTGCTCGGGTGTCCAGTGAGTAAAAGAGGAGAAATATCTGTATTCGACAATGTCGGGGAGCTCTCTGCAGCTGCTGTCTAAACCCTCGAAGTTGTCTTGAGATAGTCCTTCAAGGGTCGGTTGAAATTATTGCGCCTTGGATGCTGATTGGCTACTCTGTGAGAAAATTACCTCACAGGGGCTGCTCCCCGCAAGGAGAAATAAATGTAAATGTTTATGATTGTTACATGGTTAGGGGTTTCGCTGCGACTTATTTTAACTTTTAACTTTTATATATAACTTGAAAAATTCTCACATGACACGCATTTTGTGGCGTTTTTATCAGGGCTTTACACGCTCCACTACTTTTGGAGCTGCTCCCGCTCCTGCTCCAACGCCCAAAATTGGAGCTGGCTCCTCTCACAATGAAATAAAACAATAAAAAAAAAGATTGTTAAAAACATTACAATTAAATCGTCTTCCGCTTGAGCCCCTCCCTCACTCTACCAGAAATATAATTTTAAAAAATAATTCAGAGTAAACTCTGAGACTTCCTTTACTTTTCCTTTATATTGCTGAATAAAAAAACTAATGTTTAAAAAAAAAATCAAATAATTTTGGAGCGAGGAGCGCAGAGCGATAAAACCACCGCTCTTTAGTCCCAAATGGAGTTGCTCCCGCTCCACTCCCGCTGAATATAAAATGAGCCCTCCTCTCCTTCGCTCCAGCAAAAAGGTGCGTGCTCCTGGAGCGCGCTCTTTTTTGGAGGGCTCCGTAAAGCCCTGGTTTTTATAAATAATGAAAATGACAGCACATAAATAAATAATGAAAATGACAGTGAGGGTGTTTGTTTATAGACAGTACTAAACTAAAAACATGAATGGTGAAGGAAATGGGTGAAAAGATATGAAACAGGCGTCATGCGTATGAAATGGAATCGAAAGAAAGGAAATAAAGTTTGAGAGAATATTAGGGTCACCAGCTAGCAAGTGCTAACTTAAAAGAAACAGAGTTTTATGAATGAAAAATCAAGGAAAGCATTATTAATTAACAAAATATTTATAAATCTATAATTTTATGTTAATATAAAAGTCATTTTTAGTTAGTGAATGTTCATTTAATTAAGTTTTTACAACTCGTGTATTTGGTAGGAAAATGTTTGGTGAATATGCAGACACGAGGGCTAAGAATTGTTAGTGTGAATATGCGTGTGTAGGTAATACACAATGCATGTAAGTGCCAATGTAGCACTGTGTAAGGATGCATAGGTTTACCTTGTTTTGTTAGTGCGTGTAACAATTTGTTTCTGTTTGGCTGACCTCTTGTCAGTGTTTATGGATATGTGCGCAAGATGAGGAAAGCTTGTACGTGAGTTTTGAAGTGTTCTTTTTTCTCGGGGTGCGTTCTTGTGGGTTCTTTCGAGATGCGTTGAGTTGGATATCTGTGCTTTTAGCTGTTTGTTTCCTCATTCTAAAAGGGGTTTCATAGTTTGCGTCGGCTTGCAGATTTGACATAGATTTGTTAGATTTTGGGTTCGAAACGATATTCATTGCTTGGAAAATATTGAGTTAACACATTCCTTTAAAAACTATCTTTGTTTTGGAAATGAAGAGGAAAGAGTATTGAAACAAACCGGAGAAAGAAAGAGGGTGGCTATACAAGCCATTTGCTTTTTGTAGTTCGTTCGAATCGCATCTCGATCAACCACATGTTTAAACAATGACCAATCAGACGCTAGGGCGTAGTAATTTCAACCAGACGTTTTAAGAACTTCATCCGGAGACCTTCAATAATTTGCAGAGCAGTCAGTGCTTCCAGGCAGCTATTAAAAGGAAAACGCTGACACTCTCTCCTACTCATGTCGACTAGACATTCTGAGCAGGGTTAGCTTCACTTGAAAATTCTTCTTCTTTGCGTGTCTTTGAAGCACTTTTTTACGCAGTCTTTGCACTATTGCTGTAATTTTTAAAACTGCACTAGCTGGTCAGTAGAGGGCAGACAAGACAGTGTTGCATCGTATAGTCCTCCTCTCCATATTCGTAGATGGTTGGGTCAGTTTTGTAGTCCCATCTAGTCATAGAAACTTTTGATCGCCCAATTCCCGTTCACATGCAGTTAAGTGTTGTACATTGGACCCAGGGTGCTTCTGAACCAGGAGTAAATGCTTCCGAAAGGAAGGGATTCCCATGTCAGTACGAAGAGGACCATTCTCTAGCCGTCTGGTCCAGAACTGTAGTCTGCTCTCTTCTTGATATATTGTTATGATTTCGACATGACCGAGGAAGCTTCTTCTTGACTTCAGTCGTTGGACCGTTGACAATACACTGCTCCAAGAAAAGACTTTTCGGTAACCGACATTTATTACTATTTAATTCATTTCAAGTCACTGTCTTAACTTCTGGCAACCTACACCCAGATGTGTATGGCATACAAATAAATATATATCATTTGTTCTTCATAGAAGGGTTTTGCTTTCTTTATTTAGTGATCCTTTTTTACAGATTATTATAGAAGATGGCCTTACAGTTGATATGAAGATCACCTCCTATTGCTCAAGCAAATAAATGCGGTTTTATTCAATAACTTTACAAAAACGGTTTCATAATTTATTCATCTTGGTTAGTGTTATGATGGTAGTTGATGGGGTGTTAAATATCTCTAACAACCGTCGTAATAATTATAAAATGCCGCCTGTATATATTTATTAAACTGAACAAAATATATAAGATCTTTAACAGTTGCTATTCTAAAATTGAACCAAATATTCTCTTGTAAATCTAAATGTAGATGACAAGTTTGCGAGAAAAAAAGGGGCAAAAGTGTAGTGTATTTAACAATGCGAAATGGGGGAAAACACAAGAAATTTACTTTTATACCTACGTGCATTGGTTTCATGTGTGGATACTGATTGTAACATTTATGATCTATGTATTTGTTATCGTCTCTTTTACTTAGCCAAACACGAGTATTTTCCATCATGGCCACCTAGTTTGTGGGGTAGCTGGTCGCTAATTTCAGGCTTAAAAGTAGTAAAATATAAACACAACAGGGTCATTGGAACCGTAAGCCTAAGTCCGGGGTTCCTTGTTAGTTGGATTAGGGTATATTATTATTATTATTATTATCATTATGATTATCATTATTATATTTTAACCATTAAAATATTAACCAGCTCTCCATAAAATCGCCAAACATGATAGAGAATACCCGATCACCTCAATGCCTGTTCCCCTACAGCCTTAAACATTTCTGCATCAACACCTGAGGGCCATGCAGTTGAGTAGTAGACATACACATTGACATTTACTTTGTCTTACGGGGAGCAGCACCTGTGAGGTGGTTGGGTCACACAATAACCACTCAGCTTCCAGGTCGCAATAATTTCAACAGACCTTTGAACGACCACTTCCGACAACTTGGTATAAAGACAGCAGGCCTAGAGAGCCTGCTGACACCACCCAAAAAAACGTTTTCTCTTTTCTGTCTCTGTCAGCGAAACTATCTTCACTGAAAATATATCCCTTCAAGAAGACTTGCAGCAGCTGGACTTTCTCACTGTATTATTGCATCCCAAGTAACTTAAACAAATATCGTTGTTTCTATGTATCTTTCTCCCACAAGGTAAGATGTGACATAAGGTCAACAAAGTGGGATTTGAGAAACCAGCGTTCGAGAATTTAAGCGCTCTGGTCATTTAAAAATTGCCTGGGCAGCCCCGTCAGCATTCTCCGGTAAGGGCGCCTCAGGCGATTAGCAATAAACTAACCCCTTCTCAAAAGGTGAGAAGGCAAAGCCTGGGAGCGTGCACCTCCTAGAACTGCACAGGACAGACAACCAATAGACCGGTGTAAATCAAGACCCGAAGGCCCAGATAATACCGGTCTACGGGGTGCAGTATCCATCAGAACAGATACTACACTTTAATCTTGGCCAAAAAGCCAAGCCTCCGGGTTTGTTTATAAAAAAGGCTTTGTTTACCTTTCGTTTCACGACCGTTCTGTTGTTATAAATTATTATAGGAGTTTGTCTTACGGTCAATTCTAAGATAGTCTCCTATAGTGGTTCCCTTTTTCATCCTATAGTGGTTACCTTTTTCATCAAATTTACAGCTTCTCATAACATTTCCTTCTCAATTATTATAGCTGGACCAGAAATTGTGCTGCAACTTCTAGATTTTCTCGGTTCCATGAAAACTTAGCATTAAACAATCTCTCATAACAGCATTTCCAAACATCTCTCTTGTTCTGTTCATTTGTTGCTAACACTCCATTGTCATTTCGAATGGACTTTTCTCCAACAATATCCATATTTGTCTATACCCTCTATTTAGCTATCCTGAATTATTCATTCTTCTGGTCATCTCTCTGTAGTATATGTGGAAACCTATGTTTTTTAGTCTCCATCTTGGCTTTGTAAATGTCTCTTCTTGCTTTCCTCTTTGACATAACATGCGTATCCTTATCCTCACTCATTCAAGTGTTCCCGCTTTTTTATACACTTCTCAACTGACTCATTCCACTAAAATGTCACTCTATGTCATTCGTCAACCTGCAAGTCTGGTTTGTTACTTACAACATAGTGTAGGGAGACAAGGGAGAAGGACACTGGTTGCTAAGCACACTAGTGGGTTATACTCCTTTGGCCATAGTGACCCACACTACTAGAGGAGAGAGAGAGTGGAGTTCACCGTGTTGGGACAGGATTCCATGTACTGGAATATAAAAAGAAACTATGTCTAAGATGCATACCCTACCATGTATGGTAGAGACAACAACGAGTGGTGAGTAACAAGCCCTTTTATTGCATTTTTTTATGTTGCGTTTCAAGTGCACTTTACGTTTGGCAATATGTAAATAAAAAGTATTTTTTATTTGCTTGTATTTTTTTCTTAGTCTATGTGCCCCAATAGCATTTAATTAAGTATGTATGTTTTCTCTTACAGAGTGGTGAAGGTCACGAGGATATATACTAACAAATGTATCTTTCAACTTCTATTGTTTATCCAAACACCTGAAGTGGGTCAAGTAACCGAACACTGTATTATTTGGTCTCTAAACTCACGTTTCATGTGTTCCTCATTCAACCTCAACACCTTTCTTCTGGGGATAAACTTTCTCTTTATTCCACCAACTTATTTTAAATCAAAATCGCAACTAGCTTGTTTATGCTATCACAATTTCGTCACCAGTCAAAGAGTTTCTCTTCCGTTTTCCTTGCTGCTCCTAACATCAAGGAGATTCACACTTTATCTAGAGCGATTTCCATTTAAAAAAAAAGATACCAAACAGATAATCTAACTTTTATTCGAAGGAAAAAATGGAACAAAAAGAGAGTTGATAGGTTTGATTTTTGGTAGAGATGTAATATAGTTTCAGGTCTTGAGTTTATTCTCATGCCTAATCACCATGATGATGACGAGGTGATAGAGAGAATGCTAGTCTGTTTATGTTGGAGGCTCGACTTGAACAGTTATATTTCACGCACATTTAGCCATGGGCAGAAATCAGCAGGCTTTCAGTACGCATGTCAGTGGTGTGCTATATGCCTGTGTGTCAATACGCCGAGAAAATTACAACTCAGAATAATACAAGATATTGTCGATACATATAAACAAAAATAGATCTCTGATGTAATTGCTACAGCTCTTTCGTCCATCCAGAAGTCTGGTCTGTCACTTCCACCAGTGTATCCATCAATTTTCCTTGCTTCCTGACATTGATCTGGTAATTGAATGCTTGAAGCCTTTAGTCCCTTAACACACGTTTCACGTGCTCCTATTCAGCCTATACACTTTTCTCTTTAAGATAAACTTTCTCCTTACCTTAGAAGCTTTCTTATACTTTAAGTCGCAAACAACTGCAGTATGCTGACATAATTCCTTCACCAGGTATTACTTTCACATCACTCAAGAGCTTCCTGTCCTTTTTGATTTATCACTAGATAATCTATTTAAGGCTTTGCTATTCCAGATTCATACGTTTGGATATGGCTTTCCATTTTCTTGAAAACAGTATTTGTAATGAACATATCTATGGCGAGACCTTTCTAGAATCCACCAAAAAATAGTGCATTCTATGTAAATGATTTTCATTTCCAATATTATTTATTCGTTGATACGGTTACCGCATGTAGTATTTGGCCCCTTAAATTCTTGACAGAAAAACCGCCAACCTCTCCTATTGTACTCCAGGCTGTGAATCACTTCCAATTTTGGTCAAGTTTCTCAGTCGTTAGACCTGCATCTATGTAGACACTTTACATAGATCTTCATTGTTGCGGACATACTCTAGCCTATCTTAGGTGTAGATTTTTTTGAAAAGTTTTAATTTACTGGTGACCATCAAACAATTCGATGCATTGTTTTAAAAACGATTTGTGTTTGGCCTCAAAATATGCCTCAGTTTTCGATACCACCTTTTCATTGGAGCCAGATCTCTTTCTCTGAAGCATTCTTTTGAGGCCTGCAAACAGATAGTAGTTGCTATAAGCCAGGCTTGGAGAATAGGAGGCAATTCATGTAGCCTTCTCATCGCTGTGATCAACTTGTAACACGGTGCATTGTCTTGGTGAAAGTGCTCTTTTTCATTTTTAACAGTTTTTCGGCAATTTCTACTTTTAAATGCACCAATAATGTTATATAATATTCGCTATTGATATGTCTTCTTTTCTCAAAGTAATCACTGAACACAATACCTTATGCATCCAAAAAACAGAGGCTTAAACATTGCTTGCTTCTTTGGTTGCTTATGCTTGCTTCTTTGGTTGCTTTCGCCTGCTGTGTAGATAATGATACTAAATCATCAATACATTTAGTCTACTTACTAATTCTCTATTTTTATTGCATCTAATAAGGAAACTTACCAGTCATTACTAACTTCCTTTCAGAATTTGACTAATTTCAATTTCGAAATAAATCAGCATGCTCATTCTTCGATGCATTTCATCAAGTCTACATATGCCTCTGACTTTTTCACGTCTTCGTCGATTCTGTCTGGAGTAGTTAAAGGCAGCGACGGGCGAATTTATTCACATGCTCCAGCTAGGTATTATTATTCGTCCAACAGCTTTCCTATAAGCATCTCCTTTGCATATTAGTCCTGAAGCATCCAGGGATTGGCGTCCCACCAGAGATTTTTCGTCGTTTGAACAAAATTACTATTCTAGATCGCTATCATATCACTCATATTCATGATTTCGACATTGCACGGCTGTAAAATATTTTTCAAATTGGAGTTGGTCAAGTGTTGCGATGAATTCCGGTTAATTCGAATTTTGAGAACGGCTGTAACATCTACCTGTAGAATTATCGAATTTTTGACCATGCCTTTCGCCTGCCTTAATTCAGATAGTACTTTTCAACGTTTTGTGGTCAAAGTAGTACATAACCGCAATTAGGTATACAGTTATATTGACCATATTTTGGAAGCTAGCCTCCTCATGTGAGGAACATTTGGTATATCTTCGGGTTCTTTTTGAAAATTTGCAGGGTTACTCTGTCAGGCCTGTCAAATATATTTTTGTGCTAAAACTCTCGTCTTTTTGGGCCATATCATTAGCTCAAAGGGAATTTCACCCCTTTCTGAAAAAGATTAAGCGATACAGCATTTACAGAAACCAACTTCTGTTCGCCAACAGTGACATTTTATAAGTCTATTGAATTATTATATACATTTTATGGGTCTATTGAATTTTTATATACATTTTATGGGTCTATTGAATTATTATATACATTTTATGGATCTATTTAATTATTATATACATTTTATGGGTCTATTGAATTATTATATACATTTTATGGGTCTATTGAATTTTTATATACATTTTATGGGTCTATTTAATTATTATATACATTTTATGGGTCTATTGAATTATTATATACATTTTATGGGTCTATTTAATTAGTATATACATTTTATGGGTCTATTGAATTATTATATACATTTTATGGGTCTATTGAATTAGTATATACATTTTATGGGTCTATTGAATTAGTATATACATTTTATGGGTCTATTGAATTAGTATATACATTTTATGGGTCTATTGAATTAGTATATACATTTTATGGGTCTATTGAATTTTTATATACATTTTATGGGTCTATTGAATTATTATATACATTTTATTGGTCTATTGAATTAGTATATACATTTTATGGGTCTATTGAATTATTATATACATTTTATGGGTCTTTATAATTATTATATACATTTTATGGGTCTATTGAATTATTATATACATTTTATGGGTCTATTTAATTATTATATACATTTTATGGGTCTTTATAATTATTATAAACATTTTATGGGTCTATTGAATTATTATATACATTTTATGGGTCTATTGAATTAGTATATAAATGTTATGGGTCTATTGAATTATTATATACATTTTATGTGTCTATTGAATTAGTATATACATTTTATGGGTCTATTGAATTATTATATACATTTTATGGGTCTATTGAATTATTATATACATTTTATGGGTCTATTGAATTAGTATATAAATTTTATGGGTCTATTGAATTATTATATACATTTTATGGGTCTATTGAATTTTTACATACATTTTATGGGTCTATTGAATTATTATATACATTTTATGGGTCTATTGAATTATTATATACATATTATGGGTCTTTATAATTATTATATACATTTTATGGGTCTATTGAATTAGTATATACATTTTATGGGTCTATTGAATTATTATATACATTTTATGGGTCTATTGAATTATTATATACATTTTATGGGTCTTTATAATTATTATATACATTTTATGGGTCTATTGAATTATTATATACATTTTATGGGTCTATTGAATTATTATATACATTTTATGGGTTTATTGAATTATTATATACATTTTATGGGTCTATTGAATTTTTATATACATTTTATGGGTCTATTAAATTAGTATATACATTTTATGGGTCTATTGAATTATTATAAACATTTTATGGGTCTATTGAATTATTATATACATTTTATGGGTCTATTGAATTAGTATATAAATGTTATGGGTCTATTGAATTATTATATACATTTTATGGGTCTATTGAATTAGTATATACATTTTATGTGTCTATTGAATTAGTATATACATTTTATGGGTCTATTGAATTATTATATACATTTTATGGGTCTATTGAATTATTATATACATTTTATGGGTCTATTGAATTAGTATATAAATTTTATGGGTCTATTGAATTATTATATACATTTTATGGGTCTATTGAATTTTTACATACATTTTATGGGTCTATTGAATTATTATATACATTTTATGGGTCTATTGAATTATTATATACATATTATGGGTCTTTATAATTATTATATACATTTTATGGGTCTATTGAATTAGTATATACATTTTATGGGTCTATTGAATTATTATATACATTTTATGGGTCTATTGAATTATTATATACATTTTATGGGTCTTTATAATTATTATATACATTTTATGGGTCTATTGAATTATTATATACATTTTATGGGTCTATTGAATTATTATATACATTTTATGGGTTTATTGAATTATTATATACATTTTATGGGTCTATTGAATTTTTATATACATTTTATGGGTCTATTAAATTAGTATATACATTTTATGGGTCTATTGAATTATTATATACATTTTATGGGTCTATTGAATTATTATATACATTTTATGGGTCTATTGAATTAGTATATACATTTTATGGGTCTATTGAATTATTATATACATTTTATGGGTTTATTGAATTATTATATACATTTTATGGGTCTATTGAATTATTATATACATTTTATGGGTCTATTAAATTAGTATATACATTTTATGGGTCTATTGAATTTTTATATACATTTTATGTGTCTATTGAATTAGTATATACATTTTATGGGTCTATTGAATTATTATATACATTTTATGGGTCTATTGAATTAGTATATACATTTTATGGGTCTATTGAATTATTATATACATTTTATGGGTCTATTGAATTAGTATATACATTTTATGGGTCTGTTGAATTAGTATATATTTTTTATGGGTCTGTTGAATTATTATATACATTTTATGGGTCTATTGAATTAGTATATATATTTTATGGGTCTATTGAATTATTATATACATTTTATGGGTCTATTTAATTATTATATACATTTTATGGGTCTATTGAATAATTATATACATTTTATGGGTCTATTGAATTAGTATATACATTTTATGGGTCTATTGAATTATTATATACATTTTATGGGTCTATTGAATAATTATATACATTTTATGGGTCTATTGAATTAGTATATATATTTTATGGGTCTATTGAATAATTATATACATTTTATGGGTCTATTTAATTATTATATACATTTTATGGGTCTATTGAATAATTATATACATTTTATGGGTCTATTGAATTAGTATATACATTTTATGGGTCTATTTAATTATTATATACATTTTATGGGTCTATTGAATAATTATATACATTTTATGGGTCTATTGAATTAGTATATATATTTTATGGGTCTATTGAATTATTATATACATTTTATGGGTCTTTATAATTATTATATACATTTTATGGGTCTATTGAATAATTATATACATTTTATGGGTCTATTGAATTAGTATATACGCTTCATCCTACAATGCACATATATATTGCACATATATATTTACTTCTTTAAAGGAAATAAAAAAAAAACAGAAAAAGAATTAATTAATAAGATGAAGAATGAATTAATAAGATGAAGAATGAATTAATAAGATGAAGCTTGCAGACAGATCTTTAGTGTCACACCCTGCACCTGATGCTAAATTTTCTTTGTAGTTTATGCATCTAGTTCTGCAGGTGGTTACATTACCCACAGCAAATTCAACCATTGTTAAAAATTTCCTATTACTTGAGTCCTGCCGAGACACAATATAGTAATTTTGGACGTGAACTTTTGACTACTTACTAAGTAATTAAACATTTTTGCCACTACCTAGGGTGTCAATTTGCCATTTCTATGGATCATCTTAAGTTTGCACTGTGTGCTAAGCCAGAGAAATATTCTCCCAGTGAAGCGCGACATTTGGATTGTATTTCTCTGTTCTCCAGTGACGCACGGCACATACCGGTTCAAAACATACTGCTGCAGATGCATTGTTTCGCCTTCCAATCAGTGCTATTTTGTCTACTGATAACATAAACCTTCGTCAAAGTGCTCTGGCACAGTCATCTGTGGATATTTTTAATCTGTCAGCTCCAGAATTTGCTACTTACAAATTACAATAGATCCCCATCCCTACTGCATATGAACACATTTTGTGCGAGACTTCTATGAGTTCACCTCGACTCTTTGTTCATGAAGCTTATTGCATTTCTTTTTTGCATGGTCTGTCACACATATTGAGGAAAACTATAGATTTATTGAGTCGCACGCTAATATATTAACTCATAATTTGTTAATTGCATCAGACTGTGATCGTCTCATAGTGGTGATCGTATCATAGACAAAGAGAGAGAGAGAGAGGGGGATAGAGAGAGAGAGTGTTGTTTGTTTGTTAAGTGTATAGCTTATTTATTTGTTATAAAAATAGATCGCTCAAAATCAAAGGTCGTCAGACATTTTTTATTTTACAAATGCAGACATAATTTGGCAAACATCATGTTGAGAAAAATGATAGATTTATTGAGTCGCATGCTGCTTAATTAGATCATTGTTTGTTAATTAGATTATTTGCCACAATTCAGCTTATTTAAGCTAGATTCTTCTGGCCGAATATGAGACATGGCATCACTCTCCAAAATACGAGCTCCCCTTGGAAATCTCAATACTCTAGATACACGGTTTAACCACATCCATATTAGCATAGTTGGACGTTGCTCAATCAGCCAAGGCTGTTAACTTGTATTGATCTTCTTGTTTGCTTCAAAACATTCCTTTCACTGATATTTCTACTGAAACTCTGGCCTGAGCCCTAATTGCGGACTGGATTTTGTGTTATGGTGTTCCTGCAACGAATACCACTGATCGTGATAGGCAATTCGAATCCCATCTATTTGAAGAACATTCCAAAATTCTACCTACAAAACAGACCACTAGCAAGCATCCAGTTTCAAGTGGTGCTATTGACCGCTTTCATCATCAATTGAAAGCCACTTGTAATGTAAAAAGAAGACACGAATAGAAAAACCTTTTCTAAGGCTTTATTCAATTAATTCAAAACTACAATGCCAACAAGGCAAGAGGCCAAGAACGTATATATGGAAAAAGAAGAGAACGCATTTAAATTAAAAAGTCACGTGGACAAGAAAACCAAGTAATTTTACTTTAACGGAAATATATGCAAGTGCACGTAATCCATCTCTTAATCCCAAGGTGCTGAGTTCAATCCTGGGCAAATGCAGATGAAGAAAAATAATATACATAACATAACATAACATAACATTCTCCCCCACTTGTAACAGAGATTGTTATCAGAAAGTTTTATAAATCCAGACGCTGGACTGGTTTGCGAATCCTGCTAGACCGGCGGGGAAGTAGTTCACTATCAGAAGCACCATATCTCTGGGAAGGTTGATTCTCTGAATTCTGATTCACTAATTCATTTTCTGTATAACTTTCCTTAGGTGAAGGAGTATTCGTGGAACTTGTATCAGGCAAAGGGCCCATGTCAGGTAGAACGTTTTCAGCAGAATCTTGAGATCGACCCGAGCGTGGAAAACGTGCTAAATGTCTTAGTGCTACTGAATCTTCCCGGCCATCATGATATCGTATTCTTGCATGTGTAGGGTTAGCCTCGAGGAGTTCCACTACCTCAACGATCGGGTCATATTTACTCCTGTTACCAAATCGCTTTAATAACACCTCCCCAGGCTCACAGAGCCAAACAGGTAATGCAGTGCCAGTGGAAGAGCGCCTTTTAAAATTGAACATGCGTTCGTGAGGCGTAGCATTTGTGGAGGTGCATAGTAGAGAGCGAATAGTTTGTAAAACATCCTGTAGAACATCCTGCCAAGCGCTAATGGGTAACCGTTTTGATCCCAAAGCTAATAAGATGGTGTTCCAAATAATGCCGTTATAGCGCTCACATTGGCTGTTACCTCTTGGGTTATACGCAGTAGTGTTACTGGATCCAATTCCAAGTCGCAGCAAGAATTGTTTGAATTCCTCCGACATAAACGAAGTTCCTCGATCGGAATGGATGAATGAGGGAAGTCCAAAAATAGAAAAAATATTCACCAGGCACTGAATCGCGGTTTGAGAGGAGCAATCACGACAAGGGAAAGCAAACGGAAATTGACTGTATTCATCGACGACTGTAAATATGTAACGGCAACCTGATGAAGATGCCGGGATAGGTCCTTTGTAATCGACAGAAAGACGCTGGAATGAAGCAGTAGAACGGATAAGAATATTATTAGTAGAAGTAAAGAATTGGGGTTTTATTTTGGCGCAAGTAGTACATTGAGATGTCATACGTCGGATTTCATCAAGTGAATATGGCAAATTTTGTGACCTTACAAAATGCCAAAAGCGTTGTACTCCAGGATGTATTAAGGAATCATGAATTGATTTTAGTTCCTCCAAGGAAGAAACAGCAGCACTACATACTCTGGATAATGTGTCAGCGACAATATTTTCATTCCCGGGACGGTGTTTTATATCATATGAAAAGGGAAGAAGTTCCATTTTCCACCGTATAATTTTATCGTTTTTAATTTTTCCACGATTAGCAGGTTTAAACACAAAAGATACGGCTTGTTGATCAGTAATAATAGTAAAATGTTTCCCAACAATGAGATCTCTCCATTTACGAACACATTCGACTATGGCATATGCTTCTTTTTCGACTATATGAAGTCGCATTTCAGAGAGGTTTAACGACCGAGAAAAGAATGCTACAGGTCTCCCAGCTTGTAAAAGAGTGCCTCCGATAGCCTTTTCTGAGGCATCGGTTTCAATAATAAACGGCAATTCATCATCAATAACTTTTACGGATGATTCAGCAATGTCTTTCTTGAGTTTTTCGAAAGAATTTACAACTATAGGAGGCATAGGGAATTGTTTATTTTCGACCAGTGGACGAATTTTGTATGAATACTTAGGTATCCATTTCGCATAGTAAGCAAACATACCAAGACACCTTTTTAATGATTTTGAATCGGAAGGGGGAGGCATTTGCAAAAGAGGTCTCAAACGCTCTGGATCAGGTTGAAGAGTTCCGTTACAAATTTGGTATCCAAGCACGTTAATAGAACGAAGTGAAAACTTTGATTTTTCCCGGTTTATTTCGAGGTTGTATGTCGAGGCAGCTTTTAAGAAATACTCCAAATTGACGTCATGCTCCTCCTGGGTTTTACCGCAAATAGTTATATCATCTATATACGAGAAGGTTCCAGGTAATTTGTTATCAGAAATGAAAGAATTCATAAATCGTTGAAAGGCAGAAACCCCGTTTGTGACCCCCATGGGTATTCGTTTAAATTGGTACAGACGGTTTCCAGCCTGAAAGGCCGTATAGGGGCGATCTTCAGGGCAAATTTCAATCTGATAGTATGCTTTGGACAAGTCAATTATACTAAAGATACGATACTGGGCTATTTGGTCAACGAGATCCCCAATTCGTGGCAAGGGGTATGCATCAAGTAAGGTGAAACGGTTAATAGTTTGGGAGAAATCGACTACCAATCGTTACTTTTTATTAGTTGACGAAGTCACAACAATTTGAGCGCGCCACGGAGAGTAACTTGGTTCAATTATATCATCCTCAAGCATTTGTAGAATTTCTTTTTCAATGAATCGAGAGTCCTCCGCACGGTAATTTCGGGACCCAGTAGCAATAGGTTTGCAATCACGGGTCAAGTTTCGGAACAATTTAACGGGTGCACAACTGATTTTGGTTAAAGCGCAGATTTTTAGAATATCCTGAGACCCTCCAAAAGAAATAGTGATACTCCGGTGTAGTTTTAAGAAGGGCACTCCGAGTATAATATCCATACAGGAATCAGGAAGTACTGTGAAGTCAATTTCTTTATATTCGTAACCATTGAAGATAACGTCCTCAGTACAATATTCAGATAGCTTGAGGGAAATGGCCGATGATGCCATGGAAATTACGGAATTCCGTTTAGAAGTAGACAGTTTCATTGTTTTAACAATACGAGCACTGATAAAGTTATCAGAACTGCCGGTGTCTATGAGAGCAGTTAATCGTTTACCCTTTAATTTTACAATTTTAGTAATAGGAGGGAACCTATCATCATCTTTAGCACGGGCTACTATAATAGCTGAGGTGGAACGTGAAGGTGTAGACATGGTAGAACGGCAAACTTTGGCAAAATGGCCGAGTTTGCCACAGTTTCGACATACTTTATCGCGGGCAGGACAGTGGCGGCGATCATCCTTAATGTGACGTTTCCCTCCCCAGTTGTAGCACTTTCCATGAGCAGGAAGGGCAGCAGACAATTGTACAGATTCACACTCCATAGGAGCAGTAATAGTGGCCTCCTCGACAGAATCAGTAAACACATTTTTAGTCGTGGTAGCAGCAACGGTAGGTCCAATCTGAGAAGCGTATGACTCAGCACGAAATTGAGCCTGTTCTAAAGCTCTAGCACATTGAGTAGCCTCCTTGAGATTTAGCGTATCATTTTCAAGTAGTCTGGCACGTATTACGGAAGACCGGAGACCACGTATAAATGAATCACGGACAGATTCATCTCTGTAAGTAGTAGCAGTAACATCTTTGAAGCAACAGTCTGCGGCAAGTCGGTTCAAGGCCTGAAGGTACTGGTCTACAGACTCATTTTCCTGTTGTAGACGTGTAGAAAGCAAATGTCTAGCATGAATAACGCTTGGAGACTTATCATAAACACTTTTCAGCAATTCAACAGCATGTTCGAATCCAGAACAACCCTCGATAATGTCAGCAACGGTAGCACCAATGTTTAAATAAAGGACTTCGAGTTTGTCTGGATTTAAAGAAGCAATAGTAGATAAGTAATAAGTAAAATTACGGTACCATAGTCTCCAGAGCTTGCCAGCCTGAGGGTCTGCAGAAGATATATCAAACTTGTCCAGACGAATAATCTTATCCATGAGAAATTTAGTAAATGAATTAATTGAATAAATTGTAATGTAAAAAGAAGACACGAATAGAAAAACCTTTTCTAAGGCTTTATTCAATTAATTCAAAACTACAATGCCAACAAGGCAAGAGGCCAAGAACGTATATATGGAAAAAGAAGAGAACGCATTTAAATTAAAAAGTCACGTGGACAAGAAAACCAAGTAATTTTACTTTAACGGAAATATATGCAAGTGCACGTAATCCATCTCTTAATCCCAAGGTGCTGAGTTCAATCCTGGGCAAATGCAGCTGAAGAAAAATAATATACATAACATAACATAACATAACACCTGCAGATCCTGATTTTTAACAATAAATTGAATATGTATCGCTTTTCTTCTTGGCTGCCATGCCACTATCCATGGAAATTTAAGATATTTGCCAACAGAACTCGTTTATGTAATTATACTATTCTCTCCTAGTCAGATGTTGATCCCCCGGATTCCCTTGTTATTGGTACGTATCAATACATAGACAGACTAAGATGCTATTTTAACAATCTTCCGCGGATGAATTTCCAGTAACAGTGTATTAAATTAGCAGTTCCTAAATATATTGCCTCATAACAAGACTGTGAAATCCCCATAAACATGTATCCTTATCATGTGCTTGCACGAATCGATGCACTTTTTATCCTGGATGCTGGGAGTTTTGTATCCCAACGTCCAGAATGAAAAGTGTATGACTGTGAAGGTTGATAGATTGAAATGAGCCTTTTTTGACACTGACACCAACGAATTACAACTTTGCGCTCTGGTAGACAAGTCTACTGTCCTAAGGAATTCTGCAATATTTGAGTTGGTTTGAGTTAGTTTAATGTTACCTCTTTTTCTTTTGTTGCTTTTTCTCTTTTCAGATGTTTTACCAGATTGCACATTCATTTTTTTTGTATGTTCATTTAAATGTATTCTTTTAAACTGCTACCATCAATGAAGCATATTCTTCTTTTTTACCAGCTATAAACCTAAGCAAGGGGTAATGTAGCAGTTATATGTTGATGAACTATTTTCTTTCGATCAAATTTATGTGCCCACGTGGAGTGATTGATATATTTTGAAATCAGAACACTGTGTGAGACGCACTTTTGCTGAACAATTCACAGTTTTTCCGACTTTTCACATGGTTAGATTGAAGACATCAGCCGAAGCGCACATGTGGTATGATCGTTCTAGACTCTGAGTACCATGGAACTTTTTTATAACTTTTAATTTGAAACTTGTTCAGAATCTGTTGCTGTGCTGATGTGTGAAGATATGAATAAAGCTTATTTAAAAAATGTAAAGGAAGTGTTTGTCCTTCTAACCACAAGTTAATAGAAATTACTAATCCAATATTCTTTTACAATTCTTTCGCCTTCTGCATGCCTATAACCATGAACCCCATCAAAACCACCAGAAATCGTTTCAACATGACCATTCAAATCTCCTAGCATAGTAAGTACTCTATTCTCATAACCTATACAGAAACTATGGTCTGTCATAAAACCAATCTTTTGCAAGTACTTTATTCTCATAGACCATAGTTCATGTTATAGGCTGTCATGAAACCCATCTTTTGCCTTTTCTCTCAAAACACATTTGGGTACGTTAACTTATATGGCTGTGAATATTATTTCAGCAACCATCAAATTCAATAGTATGATTAAAACAATTACATGAGTAACTTTAATAACTTTATCAACCCATTTTTTTGCAATAAAAATACTAACAGAATCCTTTTAATCCCAAACAACTTATATCATTCTTCCCCCAATCATTCTGACAGACTTATCTGACCAAGTTTCTTGGACATAACACAGGTCAATGCCTCTTCTCTCAAGAAACTCAACAATCGTACCAGATTTTCCATGTAAGTTTCCAACATTCATACTGCACAGCTGGAATTTCGATCAATTTTCTTTGGAAGACATCTCTTTAATTAAAGCAATATCTTTATAGATCGGATTTCATTCCTAATCCTAACTCAGTGTGGTGAAAGGGACCAGTGTTTTTATCTCAAAGTTATTGCTATTAATGCTGAAGAGCTAAATTCCTTTTCCATAAAAAAGTACTATTCACTGGTTCTGTGCTCTGCCACTGACTGCAGACGGAAATACTCAAACAGTATACTCACATTTTAGTTTCAGTACCAGAACTTAATATTCAACAGAAAGCAGTGATCAAGCATTTTGTTTTCATAGCACTAATGAACTCCAGACCCGGCTTTCTAACAGTTCAAAGTTTTAGAGTTAAGGATGTCTTATTGAAGATAGTTCAGGTTTAATAGTACAGTCTGTATTACTTTTGTTTTGCTAGGCTTGTTGTGACCAGCCGATTGGTAGGATCAAGACTCTCCGATCTCCCCTCTAGCCCAAGTTAAGGCCAAAGATAAATGTTGTAATCACGTGACCATTTAGGAAACAAAGAAATAGACTGCTCAACCACACGTATCCTGTCCTTAAGCATCACGGCTTGCCACCAACAGTCAACAAATGGCCCCATTGTGACGTCTTACCTCTCTGCAGAGGGGCAGTTGACAGGATGTAAACTCATGCCATTTATATTTTAGTAACATTTGTCTAAACATTGTTTGGGCAAATATCAATCCCTAGTCATTCAGAGAGGTTGACATTGCAATCTGATTTCTTCAGCAAGATTTCTCATTTAACATCATCAATAGAAATATTATAAATTGTAATGTTTATCTTCTGAATTATTTGCAGATGTTGTTAAATTACTTGATGCATCAACAATGCAGGATACGGTGCACATTAGTATTATTACATTCTCAAATTGAGAAGAAACCTGAAAATAGAACATTACTTAAGTATGATATTGCTTTAAAAAATTAAATGAGCAATCAAAAAAGTAAAGAAATTGCTTTTTAATACATCTTATAATTCACTGATACTATAGACTACAAATAAGAGTTTTATAGATCGAATAAAGCATGTAGTTAATAATGTTAAGAATGCACCAGTTGTTCGCACATGATTGGTATCTTGGATTCGGTTACTTTTGCAGTCAAGGATCTCATTAAACATTATCGAAAGGTTGTAGTATACATTTTAATTATTTTCTGAATTATTCACTTCATAACAAATGACTTGTCGTCTCATCATTATAAGTACACACCTGATGAACAATCGAACTTTAATGTGGTATTATGTTGCTTTAAGAAATAAAATAGTTGAGTTTAAGTTCAACAAGGATTAAAATGGAATTGAAGAAAATTATTTTTAACAAAACTTCTAATTCACTGATATTAAAGAAGACATTTTTATACATTGAAGACAAATAAGGGTTTTATACACAGAATAAACAATGTAGGTTGTAATATGTCGAATTAAGGATGTACGAGTTCTTCACTCATATAATTGATATATGACAGCCTTGAATGTGAGTTTCAGACTTTACAAATTGTAAGAAATCGCAGTGGTCATATGTGTAACAGTGACATCTATTATAATTTTTAAATCAAGAATGTAATATGTAAAATTAAGAATGCATTACTTGTTCACACAATTCTTATATAACATGAAACCCTTAGATGTATGCAAGTTGTAAATTGTACGAATAGCAGAGGGAAGATATGCAAGTAGTAGAAATCATGTTTTTTAGAAAGAATTGATGGAAAGCCAAAGAACAGGGATGCATTTACATCAGTTGGTTATCAAATTCAATGGTAGGCTTTTGTTATGACATGACACTCTTAGATGTACGTAAGATTCAATCTTTGCATATAATTAGACATGGCAGTGAAATTTATCATGGGTTTTAGAGAGAAGAAAGCAAAGGGAACAGGGATGCAGGAATTAATGGGCAATCAAGGGAACAGGGGTGCAGGAATTAATGGGTAACCAAGGGAACAGGGGTGTAAGAATAAATGGGCAACCAAGGGAACAGGGTGCAGGAATTAATGGGCAACCAAGGGAACAGGGGTGCATCTACTTTGATGTGTTTACAAGTTCAATGGATTGTTTAAGTAGACATATTGATAAATTTGAGTTTCAAACTTTGCATCGTCAGATATTACAATGGAATCTAACAGAGAGAATAAAGTAAAGAACAGAGTTGCAGGAATACATAGACAACCTCGAACACAGGGATGCATCTACTTCGACACATTAAAAGTTTAATGGATGATATATTTCTGGATGTAATCTCGGACAGTGACAACAGTAGGTAAATCAACTGACACCATAAGATATATATATATATATATATATATATACACAGTCGTCCACATACATACTGTTTTGCTGTATCACATCTCTTCAGTGTGGCTAGACCTCGAGCCGTGATTAAAACTCAAGCGTCGAGCTGACAGTTGACGTTCTTACCCCAACGGTATCATGCGACACTGGCTGAATAAACATAGAATCTCAATGTAAACATTTTCAAATGCTGGTCGCTCGAATGTGTTTTACCCAATGAGCTCTGCCTTTTCGTAGCTAGTGGCGAATGGAGATTTTTTATGATACACTCTATCCAAGGAATGGAAATTAAATATTCATCCAAACACAGACGGTTTCGCTGTATCACAGCTCTTCAGTGTGGCTTTTAAAGTGCAGTTTTAAAAACCGGGAAAATAATTGCATAAGTAGTTTTCATGTAAACGAATAACACCATTTTGATTAGGTTTTAAAATGAAAACTATGACTGTGTTTGGTGGTGCCATATAAGATTGAGATTTTAGGTTCAACATTCTTTGCATGTACATACTAAATTGTGATGATAGATGTACCATCAAACCTCCACATATGATTGCCTCTACATAAAAATTTTTCAGACATACGTGAAATTCAATCAAATTATCGACTCTACATCCGATGGAAAATCCAACATACGATTTTGAAGTTTCTTGGTTAGCCCGCTATGCGGCAGCACTCACAACAGGATAGATAGCTCAGTTCACATTTCTGCTTTGGTCCGGGAACGAATGAAATTCATATGTAGAGGTTTGACTGTATATTGAAATCAAAAGATGAGGAACTGAAAAAATAATTAGGTGATAAAGAAAGAACTATTAAATAAACCTTTTCAATGGAGAATTCTGAATTTTATTAATACACTTTTGATGATGGAACGTTCAGTGGAACTGCAATAATGTATTAAGATAAGCCACATTTTTATGCTTTGGAATTTTATAGATGAAATGGATTATTTGGATTTTTTTTGATGGACGTTAGAAAAATGCTGAAATACCGCATAGAGAATAAGACACACAAGACAGTGAAAAATGGTGTATATGTATTAAAATTATGATACCAGAAATGTCTTTGTAAAACTAAGTGTGTTCGCGGCTTAATTAATCCTACATTAATGTCTGTAATACAATGTACAATGCAACTTATACACTTGCAACTTACTATCAGCTAGGGTGAGACAATAATTTGACACTTTAGTTTTATACCAGTTATTATTAGTGGCATTAAATAGAAATTCTGTGAAAACTTTAAAAAATTAGAACATCCCTCATCTGTACATTCATATGTTCGCTTTTAAATTATAATGTCAAGATTCTGTTTCAGAAATTACAAAATAACTTTGTTTACTATTTAGTTGATTTAGTTTGAAGAGATCAAGGGGCCCCTGGGGATAACAAGTGAACTCACTATAAGTCAAATTTATAACTGAGGGCTCTTTTGAGGATAGATCCCTTTTATGGCTGCTATCTGTACTTTGCTACAACTTTGTCTCCTAGGGATTGTGTCTCTCTTTTTTAAATTTTCTTATCTGTTTGTTTATGCTGGGATGGGGCATCCTACCGGAGGCCAGACATTCACCGGCTATTTCAGACACTCAAGATTTCAGACACTTTTTAAGATTCTAACCGTCCCTTTAAGTGAAATTGTTTGTATTTCTCTTGAACTCGGTTCACCAGGTATGTTCGCCAAATAGCTTTTCTCTTCTATATGTATACACATATTTTTTGTTAAACTGAAATTCTCCGAAAACGCAGATTCATAAACTTTATAACAATATGATTTTTCTCATGCAGTTCCACTCTTTTTTTTCAATTGTCTTTTATTTTGTTTGTTATTGGGATGGAGCATCCTACTGGATGCCACAGAGACGGACTAAAAAATATTTTTAGAATTCAAACTGTCTCTTTAACTGCAATAGCTATGGATGTATGTTGCATTTGGCTTATTCACTAGGTGTGTGCAATCGCATATGTCTGTTCACATGAGAATTCTGTGAAAAATGTTTTCCACAAATTTGACAAGAATATGGTTTCTCTCCTGTATGTTTTTGTATATGAATTTTCAGAAGATCTTTACGTGAAAATGATGAATCACAAATATCACAAGAAAATGGTTTCTCGCCTGTGTGTATGCGAATATGCGATTTCAGATTAGAGTCCTGTGAAAATTCTCTTCCACAAACTTCACAAACATATGGTTTATCTCCTGTGTGTATTCGCATATGTGATTTCAGAGTGTCTCTGTGAGAAAATGCAGTTCCACAAACTCCACAAGAATATGGTTTCTCTCCTGTGTGCTTTTTTACATGAGTTTTCAAATGATGACTTTGTGAAAATGCACAACTACAAAAATTACAAGAATATGGTTTCTCACCTGTGTGTGTTCGCATATGCAGTCTCAAATAGGCTGGGACCGAAAATTCTTTTCCACAAATAGAACAAGAATATTGTTTATTTATTGCATGCGTTCGGATATGCCTTGTCAAAGCAGCCTTCTGTGGGAATTCTTTTCCACAAACTTCACACGAATATGATTTCTCTCCTCTGTGTATCTGCAAGTGTTTCGTGAAGTCGGATTTTTGAAAAAAGATAGATTTACATTCTTCACAAGAAAATGATGAGTTCTCAGAAGGCCCCTGCATGTCTTATTTGGATTTCTCTAACTTAAAAATGCTAACCAATAAACTTAGCATAAAATATTCAGCAATTTTCTGAGTATACAGATGGAAGGTGTTCTTGCTTTTGGTGTCCTCGAATTTGAAAATGCTCCTTTCATAGAACAGGTTGAATCTGGAAACAAAGAAGAGATTATAGGAATATCAATAGAAGCAGTTAATATTATTAATCATTTAGTTTATATTATTAATCATTTATCTGATGCAGATTATTATGATCCAACTCAATAGTTGAGGTAGTAAGTTCAGTTCACAGAGAAAAGCCAAGGAAAATATGGAAGGAAGTGAAAAGCATAGACTGCAGAGAAAGGAGGATAAATAAATACTTCACCATAGAATAGCTCTGTTGATGGAGAAAGATGTCCAAAAAATGAGTATTTATATTTGAGGACCATGTGGTAAGACAAATCAAGATAAGCAATACATCCAATACAGAGTAAGTTGGACTGAAGGTGGTCTTTACTCTATTGGATTGTGAAACAGACTGGTCCAGTACAATTTGTGATTTGGGACCAAGTGTTAGGAAAGGTAAATCAGGTACATGCTCTTGATTGGAAGTTGGCCGAGTAAGAGAATTGGGAAGAACCCGAGTCACTAGCTACGAGAAAAGGTACTCGTTGATCAAAAGTTTATAAATGAGTAGTGAAAAGAATAGATCTTACTGAACCCTGTGATGCCTTCGAAGGGGCAGAAAATTAAAAAAAGATCCTCGTAGCCAATGGCAAGGAGTCCAGTCAGTGGAAGGATGAGAATCTAATATCTCTATCCCAGCTTTGGGAAAGACAAAGGTAGGAAGAGACAACACTGATTTCAGGAGAGTAGCCGTTTAAGCTACAATTGAGAGGATCCATACATCCACACCCCAAAAGTAGAGAGCTTGGGAAGTGCTAGGATAGGCTTGCATCTCAGTGGCTGATTTTATTATGTGCGCACAAGGCCCCTATATAAACTCTCAGATGTTTCCCCAACAGAAAATTAGAGATGATTGCCTGAGATTGATTTATCTCTTCATCTCATTAGATATTGGTATGAGAAGGTGGGTGAAAGTACTCACCGGCATAGGAACGTTGGAACACAATGCGAACACCATATTTAAAAAAAACCAGCAAGGTTGTGATTACCAGGTCAAAATGACTTATTACTCTTACGATCGACCTGCAGCTGTAAAAGATGATATTGGGCTGTGTGAAAGGTGAGGTCATAAAATTGACACAAGCTCAGGCGGAAGTTGGCCAAGAAATATTCAAAGTTGACTATCTATGATTGTTGCATTCCTTGGAGCATAAGACGAGAGTGATATGAGCCTGTATTTGAGAAAGAGCAGAAATATATTAAAGGAGGCAGAAAATGGAGATTTTAAATTACGGAAAAACAAGAGGCACTAGCTCACGTGACTGACAAGAGCATGTCTATACTAAACATCACAAGGCCCAAAGTAGCTTGGAGTAGGAGAAGCCTGAATTGGATGATTTCCTTGCATAACATCACGAAGACTATGAAAGAGAGAAACACAAACTGGTTTGTGCAACAATATTTCTTGCTGCTAGCGGTGATCAGACAAGTATGTGGAAATGGCCAGTCTTTAGCAAATGGAGCATGTAAGAGCACAATTAGATATGCTGTTGTTGGGATATTAATCAACGAGCATCTCTAGATGACTGAGATTGAAGATACAAACCCAATTACCCCATAATTCAAGATTGTCTGCTGACTCAATCAAGCGTTTGTGGAGGTGTCATAATGCCTTGGAATGTGTTTCGTTGTTTGAACCGAATAAACTTTTAGTGTTTGTCTGTCCTTCTGTCGGATACAAATAGCATGTTTTAAATTCATCAAGCCATGAATCTACTCATTCTCTACCCTCAAGCTGATCAAAAGTTGGAAGCAGTTGCTAAGCATAAACTCGAGACATAGTTTGTAGCCCTCAATTTGGCCAGAACAAAATTAATGTTATTAACAAGAGATGAAGTGCAAGACAGCTGCACTTAGGATCAGCATGTCTGGAAGTCTGATCTATGAAGCAGGTAGATAGACAAGCTATGGGTGTTGGAGCTATTTATGAAGGACAATGCTGGTATATGGGAGAATTGCTAGGTGGTAGTCCTGACAAATGTAGTGCTATTAGAAGTTAACGTTATGGGTGGAATCTTGGTGGTGATCGTCTAGAAGGGGATAGAATTGTCACAAGTATGTGAGGGGTACCGACTAAGACGATAAGGGTAACACCTCCATTGTCAGTTATATAGTTGCCCATAAGTTTGGTCTATGTGGGCTGCGATCCTTGCATGAAATACACTTGGAACCTACGAGTGATCATACAGTGGAGCCACCACCCGAGAAACAGAAAACAGGAGAGTTAACGTAGGCGATGAGGCCGGCTGTGAAGGCCAGACCAAGCAAGACCTTCACTGTGGATATGAAGAAAAGTCAGAGGACGGTACATGTAACTATAAACTCCTTGATAGTAAACAGGACCTTTCATTACATGAGTGTTTTTTTTATAGAAATCACTCCACACAAGGCAAGAAGCCACTTGATGTAAGGAGCTAACAAGAAAGAAAGATGCTTATCACAAAGACAGGTGATGCCTATTAGTATTAAAAAGACAAAGACTATAACGAAAACAGTAAGCAGGAAGAGAGTTCCACAAGCCTAAAGTTCTTGGGAAGTAGCTACTGGAATCGAGAGTTGTATTACAATGAGGTATCAAAACAGCGAATTTATGGAGATCACTAGACCAACAGGTCGAACAAGCTGGAACAAAAGAAAACAGGGAATAGATCACACAATTCTGAAAAGCACATGCCATGGTAGTATTTATAGAAAAGACTGAGACTAGCAACATCACGTCTGTGAGAGATATAGTGCAGTTACGAATGACGGGACAATTAAATTACAGATATGTTTCTGTACCTTATCAAGAACCCTCAAATGGGACAGAGATTCAGCAGCCTAGATATGACAACAGTACTCCATACATGGTCTGATAGTAGATGTGTAGAGATAGAGAATAGCCTCAGGTGTGAGAAAGTGTTTGGAGCGATAGAGACAACTGACTTTACTAGGAGCAGAAAAAGTAATGGATCTAATATATGAACTCCAAGAAAGATTTGATGAGAAAGAAAGACCAAGAAGTTTCAGACTCGATTTATTCTCAAGAGCAGAGCTATCCATGAGAATCTCAGGAAAAATAAAGAGTGATGTCATCGGCATAGTGATTTTCTGAATAATATTCTCTGGAAGATCATTAATATAGAGGAGAAACAGTGTTGTGCCTAGAATAAAGCCGTGAGGAAAACCAGCATTGATACAAAAAGGGAATGAAGAGACACCATCCGAAATGATTGATCTTTGCTGCTATTCCTCTGACAATTAAAGAGAGATAAAAAGAGTTAAACTGTGAATTGAAAAAAAAAATTATGTTGGACTTGAGAATTAATTATATTGTTTTCTTATCTTTTCAGGTTTCACCTGCGTTTCTGCACAATAGGGCTTCTAGTGCCAATTACAAGTACTTGACAAAAGAGAAAAGAGCGAATGTAACAAAGTGACGGGACCCTGTGGAGAATTGCAAATACTTGGTTAGCTAGTTTATATTTGAGAATCTCCATAAGGGACAACAAGGTCAACAATTGCTAAAAAATTAATAAATAAATGTACAAATAATTTTTAAAGAAATATTAATGAAGTACTATAACAAGTAAATTCTTATAACAAATTCTCTTTCCAAAAGACACCATTCTTAAAAGTTCTGTTTATCTCTTCCATTATTGAATTCATTATTTCTAATATGAACGTTAGCAAAAGTTAAATCTTTATGAATTGTAATGGACAGAGCCAATCCTATAGGATTGTAGTTTAGCAGAGTATTATGAATTAGAATATAACTTAATTTTTCTCATTTGTAATCTCATATTTCTATTTCCTATTCAGATTCACCAATAAACTAGTCACACATTGTGATCTGACAAAGAGCAATTCATGCCTACTCATTTAAATCCCCCCCCAATATAAAGAACAAAAAATAGCCTGTGCTGTGCATGAAAGCTTGGAAAGGAAACTTGTATAGCATCCAGGTGAATTTATAAAAAGAGTTGAGAATGAAAACAGAGGGAGAAAAAACGGGAGAGCGGCAGGAACATCGGTTTCTTGGTAGAAGATTGTAACAGATTTTTTTTGGTTTCGTATGTTGCTTTCTTACAACGTATCTCGGCGTCATGATGGCAGATAAGATTGATCTGAATCTTATACCGGAGTTTAGTGGTTCGGACGCCAGCCAATCAATTATTGAATGGATTGAGTTTGTGAGTCGTTGTTCTCTGTAAAGAAGATGGAATGCATAATACCTATGTGTTTGATAGGCGGCACGTTTGTGGTGTCCAAACAATTGACTGAAGTAAAAAGGGGGATTATGCCTCCATAAAGGAAGCTTTATTTACAATTTTCATCCTGAACTTCTATACGGCGTATGCACAGTTTGTGGCATGCTGCATGCACCCAGGTGAAACCATAGATGCTTTTCTGGTGAATTTGTGGAAGCTTTCTGTACCATTCGATGGTATGATGGATCAAGGCCTTAACGCAGCCTTTTTTCTTGGGTTCCCCGACCATGTCCCACAGTGTCTACAAGTTCTTCTCGAATGGAGAAAATGAGCATTTCTCAGCTTCTGGCTCAAGCGAGAGTTATAAATAAAGATGACCCACATTAATTATTGCAGCTGTGGGGCCTGTGCAAGCCAAATGAAAAACACCAGGATAAAGTGTTTCAAATATGATTAAATTAACCACTTAGCTAAGGATTGTCTTGATCAATGCGACAGACCCTGAACTGCAGAGAAATGGTGCCCATTGTTACTGATGTGAAGGACTAGGCTACACTTCTCTGGATTGCCTGGGAAAAGGTTTAGGGGACTACAACTATGTGCCGGCTTCTTCCTCAGACAGTGTAATGCGAACTGTAAGAATAGCTTGAAACGATAATGAGTGCATTGCACTAGTTGATTCTAGATGCTCCTGTACCTTAGTGAGCAAAAAAGTGTGACAGACGTGACAAAAGCAGACCATCCAGGTAATTACTATTGGTGGGAAAACACAGACATGTGCAGTTGGGTCTCTAGCTTCTGACTGGAGAGTGGACATGGGGCTGTAATTGAGGTCCTGCTAACTGTGGGGGCTTTGCTTGGATTTGACCTCCTGATAGCGATAAAAGTTAGGAGAGCTCCAAATTCTTGATGAGCCAGTTTCTGTTTGTGCGACTGCACCAGCCCTTATCATTGAAGAAACAGATTTCCGAGCGGAGTTTGACCAACAACAAAATAAATGGACTGTGACATGGAAATGGGTGGAAGACAAGGCTCCCAACAAGCTGAAAAATCGTGTCAGAGAGTATTCGATGCTGGAAATAGTCAGGAAATTATTCAAAGAAGTACAGCAATAGAACAAGAACAACTAGTTGCTCCCTATGATAAGTAAAAGCTGGAACCCCCCCCCCGAGAGGGCTGCTTCCGTTGATGGCTGTCGTCCAACAGAATAAATCAAATGTGAACCCTGTAATGGACTACAGATAACTAAACCTCCGTGTTGATGCATGTACTGTAAATGCTGATGTTTGTGCCAGCAAACTGTGGGAATAGAGACGGCAAGGATGAAATGTTGCTTATGTTAAAGTGTGCATCGGTGACAGTTGTTTTCAAGGTAGAAGATACTATTTTACGCGGTTGAGATTTGGTCGTAATGTGGCCCCGCAAATAATGAGTTCCATTGCGAATACAATCTTATCATAAGACTACCACATCAAAATGGCGACCTTGACTTACATCGATGATGTGTATATAGATGAAAGTGTTGCATCTGTAATCAGTGTTGCTGAACATTTAATGTGCTTTAGATTGGCCAGCAATACTCCAGAGTGACTGAACGATGGGGCCTGGGTGCTGGGCTTGATTGTCTGAGGAGTAGACAATGCCCTGTTTTGGAAATGTGGGAATGAGCTGCCAGACGTCTCAGACACTATTACCAGAAGAACAATTTTATCTCTCTGCAGAAAGCTTTTTTGGCATCTCCCAGTGTGCAGCTGGTTGTGAGTTGCAAGTAGTGTCATCAAGTGAATGGCAAGTATGGAGAAAGAAGGATGGGACGATAAAACCAAGGATATCCCATTAAGACTTATGCAAAACAAGACTGTTAATAGAGTGAATCAGGCCGACCCATGCAGAGGTTAATGGTGTGTCGATGGCGAAGAACTTAACGTGTGGGTTGACATAAGTTCCTTGGCCACAGGCATCCTGCTCGAATCACATGGGACCGCAATTGAAGATGCGTGTTGGATGTGTCCAGAATCAGATACACGACACACACATCTAAGACTTGGATGCTATTCTAAAAGGAGTATATCTGGCTATACACTGTGAGGCCAAATCCTTTCACACAAAGACCGATTTCTTCTGTGTGCACTGATGGCTAACTTACACGTTGACTAACAAATCCAGAGTGAACCCAAAGCAGTTAGTGAAATGCTTATCAGAAGATGGTTGTAAACCTTTTCATAACTGGTCAAAGAGTGCATTCTAGTGATAAATATTATGCTCATCAGGTCAAGTCTAAATAAAGCCAATAAGATCACTAGAATCCTGCAGAGGTGGCTGGAGGCAATGAGCAAGGAAACAGCCTGTGTCGCAGATACGTGCCGCCATCAATAACAGCATGGAGCTGAGCCAAATTTGACAGATACATTCGAATAGCATTCATCCTGGAATGAAATGAAAAACCTACTTCGTTTGGAGGATCGCTTCTTGTACAACAAAGGGGGTTTTTAAAATCTGCAATATCATCCTGTCGCGAATGTCTTTCTATTGATCCTGCACATGTACGAGATGGCAACATGAAAAGCTTAAATCATCAAGCATATGGCAAAGGTTAAGTATGGATGTCACTAACTATGGGGGTATTCCCTACTTAACCTGCATCGATTGCGGATCTACTCGGTTTGTCATATGGTGACTTTTGCGGGGTAGGATTCTGCTGCTGTAATACAGTGTCTCACTTTCTTTGAGAGGGGTCCACCCTAAGAAATCTTGACCAACAACGGTACAGCTTTTAGCAACAATAGGTTCAGAATGTTTGCTGAAAGCTGGGGTGTTCGATGCGTTTCCGGTGTGCATATGCGCCATCAGGAAATGGTATTGTCAAGAGGTCTCATAGATCTATAAAACGAATTGCTGCTAGGAAGAGATGCACTGCTGAAGAGGCAGTTTATTGGTACAATATCTCACTAAAAGATGATGTCCATACTGAAACAGATATTTCACAGTGATAACCTTTTGGTGTACATAACCTATTTCTCAGACTGGACCAAAACATTCGATTTTCAGAAGTGGCTGAGATTTACATAAATACAGGCATCTAACACTCCAGCTAATTTTGATAGTGATAAATTCGGCCAGAAATTTGATTGTAATAAATTCGTCCAGAAATGATTTCCAGTTATTTGTTAATTTCATGGAATCACCGGCTGTACTAACCTTACACATAGATACATTAAGCGGGTTTTTCGACCAATTTCTCCAATTCAGCTGGGAGGTCAGGAGACTCCCAGAACCCAACAAAGACATTAGTCATCGAGCTCAAGCGGCAGTAAATCAAACTGTCCTTTTAAGGGCGAACTACTACATACGATCAAACTTTCACTCTTTGCTGACTCCAACCTGCCTCTCTAGTTTCGACTCCAGCATCTCCTGTTCCAGTGCCCGTTGACCTCCAGCTCCTGTTCCAGTGTCTGTTGACGTCCAGCTCCTGTTCCAGTGCCCGTTGCCCTCCAGCTCCTGTTCCAGTGCCCGTTGACGTCCAGCTCCTGTTCCAGTGCCCGTTGACTTCCAGCTCCTGTTCCAGTGTCTGTTGACGTCCAGCTCCTGTTCCAGTGCCCGTTGCCCTCCAGCTCCTGTTCCAGTACCCTGTTGACATCCGGCTCCTTGTTCCAGTTGCAAGCGACGTCCGGCTCCCTGTTCCAGTGCGTGTCGATGTCCACCTCCTGTTCCAGTACTCTGTTGACGTCCGGCTCTCTGTTCTAGTGTTATCAACGTCAAGCTCCGATTCCGAGAAGATTTGGCCCCAGGCCACATCTCTATGGACCGGATCGACCTGAGGTACTTCACTATACTCCAGGGACATCTAGATTAAACCACGTGTGACGTCCTTTCTGTTGTTTCTAGTGACGCCACTGCAGCCTTCCTGATCCCAGTGATATCACCCCTGTCACTCCAGCCTCTTCTGTTCCAGTGACGCACTCCAGCCTTGCCAGTTTTCAGCGACGTTACCCAATCAACTTTACTCCAGTGCAAAGTTTTGTACCTATGGTTCAATAAACACAACCTTTATTTTTAAACTGTTCATCTGTGTTTGTCTTTTCTTCCTTGTCAGTGTCGTTACTTTTTAGCCTGTATCTCCTTTCTTAGCTGTAAGGCCGATCACAAATCAACGATCGGTCCTGCAACACAGCTATAGCTAATAGAGCTACCTGTCAATTAATCGGAGGAGGGTGGAGAAATTATCAAAATAAAATGGGGAAAGAAAAAAGGGGCAGTAGGATATATGAAAGGGGCTTTAATGAGATGATTCATGCACTAGCTAAGAAATTAAAAAAATATTAGCCAAGAGGGTAATCTAAATTCGACTTATACGGGTCAATAATCAATGTTCATTCGGGCTACCCAATATCCTTTTGCCTTAAGCATGTCCAGATACAACTTAACAATAAAGAAATTATTTACAAAATGATAAAATAAATAAATTCAAGTACTACTTACTTATTACAGATTAGCCGTATATTTTAGATGAGTGGAGTTGAAAATTCAAGATGGCGACCAGAAAAGCAGCTTCGCAGAAAACTACAAAAGTATAATAAATAAATAAAAAGTAAATAAATAAATAAAAAATAAATAAAGAGAACCTCTTTAACAGCGGTGCCGATCTCTAAGAAATAAAGGTCAATTAATTCTGATTTTATTTATTTCAATGTTTGACTATTCTCATAGAAGTAGATCTTGCATTAAATTAATATTTAGAAAACCACAACAAAACACCATCTTGAATTGACCGAGGCTGGTAGATTGATTTCTTCATTCTGCATTTTCGATTACAATTATATTTTTAATTTACTATTATTATTATTATTATTATTATTTGATTCCAATAAAATTCAAAGTATATATGGCAATTTAGTCGTTTCATAGCCAAAATGGCGTACAATGAATCGGCTGCTTTGTTTTCTTCCGAACTCACAAATGAGTATTGATTTACTCCTCTCCAGGAGTTAGGCACAAGGCCAGTTTTTATCTTACTCCCACAAGTAAGATGTGACCCAAGGTCGGGTCGGGAAAGTGGGTTTTAAAATTTGCCTGGGCAGCCCCGTCGGCATTCCCCGGTAGGGGCGCCTCAGGCAGTAAGCAATAAACTTACTCCTCCCCAAAGAGGGGAGGCGAAGCCTGGGAGGGTGGACCTCCTAGAACTGCACAGGACAGACCCATAGACTGGCGTAAATCAAGCCCCGAAGGCCAAGACAATACCAGTCTATGGGGTGCAATATCCATCGGAACAGATACTACACTTTGATCTTAGCCAAAAGGCCAAGAAAGCTCAAATGAGTAAGTGAACACAAATAAATTATTTTGGACTAATTTCAAATTTACCTTTAATTATTTTAAAGGAAATACAGCTGGGAAATTAATCCCAAACAATTTGGGTTTGTGAGGTCGGAAAACAATCAGAGAAAAAAAACAGCCGATTCATTGTCCAAGATTTTGGTTGTGAAACGACTAAATCACCGTATTTAATAAATACGGTGATTTAGTCGTTTCACAATAAATACTATTTATTTATTAGTTATTTAGTTGTATCAAAAGAATTTTTGGCACTTGTGCAGTTTAGCTGTCACTCACACTTTATTTGCTTTTCTTTTTTGAAGGCAGGGGCAGACAACCAACCGGAAGTAACGGAATTAGATGTTTTTATCCAAAATGACAATAATAACAGCGAACAATGTTTCTTTATTGAATATGAAAATATTTTATTTAATAATGTAAAAATTTATAAAAATAAATGTTTATTTATTGTATGGATTGAAACGTTCTCAACATAGTAAACAGTGATTTTTTAAACGAAAATTTTTCATTTAACACGAAAATTCAACAAACAGTCAACATTGTTTTTTGTTTTTTTTATAAAACTTTGTTAAATATCTCGCAGATACTTTTTCGATAGAAAAATTCAGTCTAACATTTCCGGTTGACTTGGTTGAATGAATGGAGCTCTTTAATTACGATTTGTGATGACAGTAAGTGACAGCTAAACTGGAGAAGTGACAATTTTTTTTTGTTGCTTATTATATAAAATAAATGGTAATGGATGAGATCGCCGTTCTAAACAGTTTCTCCAAAAAATTCGAATAAAAATAGTGTAAGCGATGATTTATTCTTTATTTTTAGATTATGCCATGATTAACGTATTACGTAATAGAAAAACTAACACATTGTAACGTTATTTTCGTTTTGATACAAAATAAAACAAGCAATATGAACAATACAAAAAAAACAAGCAATATGAGCAATACAAAAAAAATAGAACGTAAAAGATGTGTAATAAAAAGAAGTAAAGTCTTGTAGTCAATTATAAAAATAATTTAGGACCTTGTGCATATTAACATCCCCGGCAAATTTATTGTTTTCATTTTAGGAGAGTTCATTCCGCGGCAAGCGAAAACGCTCCCTGAATTTATTGGACTTATGTTCATTTTTATTGAATTTATGCCAAGAATTATTTGTGGTGAGGGAGTAGTGCCAGTCTGACTTAGGGTTAGTGGTAAATTAGTTTTAGTTATAGCCCTAAAAGTTAGAATGGCCTGGAAATGGATCCGGTTACGTTAAATTTACGTAACAGTGATGGCTGGAGATGGGGTTGTCCAAAAGACAATTTTCGAATACGGAATAACTCTTTTTTTGAGAAAAGCAACCTCCCGTTAAGAACAATTGTTTTGGTGATTTATCTGTGGAGTAAAGATTTTCTTAAGGAAAAAAAAAACATTATGGAAGAAACTGGTTTGAACCACATACCCATCATCAATTGGTGCAATTTTTTAGGGAGACGTGCACGCAATTCCTTGACTGAACCCTCAAAGATTGGGGGTTATTTCAGATGATGGAACTCCGATAGAAGTGGAAATAGACAAAAGCAAGTTCTATCATCGGGAATACCATAAAGGACATTGGCGAAGAAAACACTGGGTGTTTGGCGCGGTCGAAAGACAATCGGATCGCTGTTGCTTGAGGGAAGTGGCCAATCGGAAAAGGGAGACTCTTGTTCCCATAATCAGAGAGTGGATACTGCCTGGCAGTAAAATAATTAGTGCTGATTTGTCTGCATATGCCAATTTATCACAGGTAGACAGTGGCATATATGACCACGATGTAGTGGTATATGAAAGAAATTTCGTGAATCCAAATGATTCTACAGTCCATACAGAATTAATTGAGAATACAGGAATGAGGGTGAATGCGCCTCTATCGTATCAAAGAACCGTCGAGTGTGATAAAATAACGCCGAATTTTTACTTTGTTCTTTGAAAATACCGTTTTTTTCTTTCCTTTCCTTTTCTTTCCTCTCTATTGACACGCATGTGAACAACGCGATGTTCACCAAAAAACTAACACAGTTGATCAAAAATCCCTCTTTTTATTTACCCTCCTTCGCCGCTAACCGCACTAAATTTGCATAATGCAACCCTCTCGTGATGTGGATATCGCTTCCGGTAATTTAATGGGTGTCAGTTCGCGTCTGCGTGTGACGATTCCCCCCCTGATCTCATGATCACAAAGATGACATGTCAGCGGTTGTCTTTTCCGAGTGCTCCTTCGCAAAAGTGGGGCTTCTTCAGAGGCGTGGGTTTCTTCGGGGACACAGGCCTCTTTAGGGTGCAGGCTTCTACTACCGTCTTGGGTGAATCATCTGACTCTTTGTCGTCGTAAGTTATTAGACTCTCTGAAGATGCTGCACTGTCAGAATCTTCCTCCAGCGAGAGGACACTGTAGCGGGGGCGCAGGTCCTTCACATGTCTGGGCATTCCATTCACCACGACAGACTGTGGACTGATTAGTTCTGTTACTCGACCTTGGCCAAATCTCGTGGTGCAGCGATTCTCCCGTGACTTCACCCACACGCAGTATCCAACCTAGTAAAGATCGTGTGCAGGTCCTGCTGATGGTGGCACCACATCAACCCTTTTTACCCTCACTTGGTAATGGTAGATAGCATTATCTGGTGCAGTCAAATGTGAGTCATCGTCTTTTGGGGTCACGTTGGTAAGTAGACAGCCTCTTGTATGGAGCAGCACATTCTGGCTGGGGCATATGTAAGGACCCAGAGCGCTTTGGAGACAGCACACCCGTGCTGGGATTAATGGTCTAGAGGGAGTGCGGTATCTTGCGCTGGAAGCGAAGAAACACGGTTTAAGAAGTTTCCGATATAATCACACAACGAAATGTGTTCTCCTTGTGCGGAAGGCTTGTTAGGCACCTCACAGTGTGTGCATGGCTTCGTGTGGCTTGCGGAGTAATTAAGAGTTGAGCCAGTTCGATCACAAAAGGCTGGGATGACAAAGTGACCGACTCTCTCCTTCAGAATATGATGTGCAAGACTATTGATGCAGTAAGGCAGAGTGATCCAGCTTGTGGAGACTGGTAGGGGAACAGCCGGGAAGTAAATGTGTGGGTCGATGCTAGCTCACTAGCAACTGGGGTGGCATTGGAAAGACACAGGACAGTGTTGGAGGACGCTTGTTGGCAAGAGGCTGTCTACTGCCAAACGTGACCCCAAAAGACGATGACTCATATTTGACTGCACCAGCTAATGCTATCAACCGTTACCAAGTGAGGGTAAAAAGGGTTGATGTTGTGCCACCATCAGCTGGTCCTGAACACGGTCCTTACTAGGTTGGAGACTGCGTGTGGGTGAAGTCACGGGAGAATCGCTGCACCACGAGATTTGGCCAAGGTCGAGTAACAGAACTAATCAGTCCACAGTCTTTCGTAGTGAATGGAATGCCCAGACATGTGAAGGACCTGCACCCCCGCTACAGTGTCCTCTCGCTGGAGGAAGATTTTGACAGCGCAGCATCTTCAGAGAGTCTGATAACTTACGACGACACAGAGTCGGATGATTCACCCAAGACGGTAGTAGAAGCCTGCACCCCAAAGAGGCCCGTGCCCCCGAAGAAGCCTACGCCTTGAAGAAGCCCCACTTTGCGAAGGAGCACCCGGCAAAGACGACCGCCGACATGTCATCTTTGTGATCATAAGATCACTGGGGAATCATCACACACAGGCGCGAACTGACACCCATTAAATTACCGGAAGTGATATCCGCATCACGAGAGGGTTGCATTATGCAAATTTAGTGCGGTTAGCGGCGAAGGAGGGTAAATAAAAGGAGGGTTTTTTCATCGACTGTGTTAGTTTTGTGGTGAACATTGCATTGTTCACATGTGTGTCAATAGAGAGGAAAGGAAAGGAAAAGATGGAAAGAAAAAAACCGGATTTTCAAAGAACAAAGTAAAAATTCGGCATTATTTTATCACACTCGACGGTTCTTTGATACGATATAGGCGCGTTCACCCTCATTCCTGTATTCTCAATTAATTGTGTATGGACTGTAGAATCATTAGGATTCACGAAATTTCTTTCATAGACCACTACATCATGGTCGTATATGCCACTATCTAGCCTGAGGTAAATTGGCATATGCAGACAAATCATCGCTAATTATTTTACTGCCAGGCAGTATCCACTCTCTGATTATGGGAACAAGAGTCTCCCTTTTCCGATCGGCCACTTCCCTCAAGCAACAGCGATCCGATTGTCTTTCGACCGCGCTAAACACCCAGTGTTTTCTTCGCCAATGTCCTTTATGGTATTCCCGATGATAGAACTTGCTTTTGTCTATTTCCACTTCTATCGGAGTTCCATCATCTGAAATAACCCCCAACCTTTGAGGGTTCAGTCCAGAAATTGCGTGCATGTCTCCCTAAAAAAATTGCACCAATCGATGATGGTTATGTGGCTCAAACCAGTTTCTTCCATAATGTTTTTTTTTCTTAAGAAAATTTATACTCACAGATAATTCACCAAAACAATTGTTCTTAACAGGAGGTTGCTTTTCTCAAAAAAAGAGTTATTCCGTATTGAAAGTCGAAAATTGTCTTTTGGACAATCATATCTCCAGCCATCACTGTTACGTAAATTTAATGTAACCCGATCCATTTGCAGGCCATTCTAACTTTTTAAGGCTATAACTAAAATTATTTTACCACTAACCCTAAGTCGGAGGGGCACTAGTCCCTCACCACAAATAATTCTTGGCATAAATTCAATAAAATTGAACATAAGTTCAATAAATTCAGTGAGTGTCTTCGCTTGCCGCGGATGGAACTCTCCTAAAATGAAAACAATAAATTTGCCAGGGATGTTAATATGCATAAAGTCCTAAATTATTTATATAATTGACGACAAGAGTTTACTTCTTTTTATTACACATCTTTTACGTTCAAGTTTTTTTGTATTGCTCATATTGCTTGTTTTTTTGTATTGCTCATATTGCTTGTTTTTTTGTCTTGCTCATATTGCTTGTTTTTTTGTATTGCTCATATTGCTTGTTTTTTTGTATTGCTCATATTGCTTGTTTTTTTGTATTGCTCATGTTGCTTGTTTTTTTGTATTGCTCATATTGCTTGTTTTTTTTGTATTGCTCATATTGCTTGTTTTTTGTATTGCTCGTATTGCTTGTTTTTTTGTATTGCTAATATTGCTTGTTTTTTTGTATTGCTCATATTGCTTGTTTTTTTTGTATTGCTCATGTTGCTTGTTTTTTTGTATTGCTCATATTGCTTGTTTTTTGTATTGCTCATATTGCTTGTTTTTTTGTATTGCTCATATTGCTTGCTTTTTTGTATTGCTAATATTGCTTGTTTTTTTGTATTGCTCATATTGCTTGTTTTTTTGTATTGCTCATGTTGCTTGTTTTTTTGTATTGCTCATATTGCTTGTTTTTTGTATTGCTCATATTGCTTGTTTTTTTGTATTGCTCATATTGCTTGCTTTTTTGTATTGCTCATGTTGCTTGTTTTTTTGTATTGTTCATATTGCTTGTTTTTTTGTATTGCTAATATTGCTTGTTTTTTGTATTGCTCACATTGCTTGTTGTTTTGTATTGCTCATATTGCTTGTTTTTTTTGTATTGCTCACATTGCTTGTTTTTTCGTATTGCTCATATTGCTTGTTTTTTTTGTATTGTTCATATTGCTTGTTTTTTTGTATTGCTAATATTGCTTGTTTTTTTTGTATTGTTCATATTGCTTGTTTTTTCGTATTGCTCATATTGCTTGCTTTTTTGTATTGCTCATGTTGCTTGTTTTTTTTGTATTGTTCATATTGCTTGTTTTTTTGTATTTCTCATATTGCTTGTTTTTTTGTATTGATCACATTGCTTGTTTTTTTTTGTATTGTTCATATTGCTTGTTTTTTGTATTGTTCATATTGCTTGTTTTTTTGTATTGCTCATATTGCTTGTTTTTTTGTATTGCTCACATTGCTTGGTTTTTTGTATTTCTCATATTGCTTGGTTTTTTGTATTGCTCATATTGCTTTTTTTTGTATTGCTCATATTGCAGTTTTTTTTTGTATTGCTCACATTGCTTGTTTATTTTGTATTGTTCATATTGCTTGTTTTTTTTGTATTGCTCATACTGCTTGCTTTTTTGTATTGCTCATGTTGCTTGTTTTTTTGTATTGTTCATATTGCTTGTTTTTTTGTATTGTTCATATTGCTTGTTTTTTTGTATCGCTCACATTGCTTGTTTTTTGTATTGTTCATATTGCTTGTTTTTTTGTATTGTTCATATCGCTTGTTTTTTTGTATTGCTCATATTGCTTGTTTTTTTGTATTGCTCATATTGCTTGCTTTTTTGTATTGCTCATGTTGCTTGTTTTTTTGTATTGTTCATATTGCTTGTTTTTTTGTATTGCTAATATTGCTTGTTTTTTGTATTGCTCATATTGCTTGTTTTTTTGTATTGCTCATATTGCTTTTATTTGAATTACTCATATTGCTGTTTTCTTTTGTATTGCTCACATTGCTTGTTTTTTTTGTATTGCTCATATTGCTGTTTTTTTTGTATTGTTCATATTGCTTGTTTTTTTGTATTGCTCATATTGCTTTCTTTTTTGTATTGCTCATGTTGCTTGTTTTTTTGTATTGTTCATATTGCTTGTTTTTTTGTATTTCTCATATTGCTTGTTTTTTTGTATTGCTCACATTGCTTGGTTTTTTGTATTGTTCATATTGCTTGTTTTTTTGTATTGTTCATATTGCTTGTTTTTTTGTATTGCTCACATTGCTAGGTTTTTTGTATTGCTCGTATTGCTTGTTTTTTATATTGCTAATATTGCTTTTTTTGTATTGCTCATATTGCTGTTTTTTTTGTATTGCTCACATTGCTTGTTTTTTTTGTATTGCTCTTATTGCTTGTTTTTTTTTGTATTGTTCATATTGCTTGTTTTTTTGTATTGCTCATATTGCTTGCTTTTTTGTATTGCTCATGTTGCTTGTATTTTTGTATTGTTCATATTGCTTGTTTTTTGTATTGATCATATTGCTTGTTTTTTTGTATTGCTCATATTGCTTGTTTTTTTTGTATTGCTCATATTGCTTGGTTTTTTTATATTGCTCATATTGCTTGTTTTTTGTATTGCTTGTTGTAGTATCAGCAATAGAAAACTAGCTAGCCCTCCTCCCACTCCCTTCCCATATCCCCTCTTCCGGTTTCGGGCTCACCGTCAGCAGTTCCGGTTTGTACACCTAAGTAAATAAACGTGTTTCACTTCAGCCTCCTTGTATTTTCGTCTAATCGACATCAATCAATGTATACGGATATCACAACATGGTGTCAGAAGTGGTTGCAAATAAGTTATAGACATCTACAGTTATCGTAGAAAAGTCGAACAACAACAGAAAAAAAAAATAGAGAAGATAAACAAAAAAAAAAAAGAAACGGGTCAACAGTCAACACGTGGAGACGGTAAAAGAGGAACTCAAAACAAGTAAGTCACGGTGTAAAGTGAATCTACAAAGTCACGGACATAATACAAAAAAAAAAAAAAAAAAAACAAAAAAAACAAGCAAACAGAGAAATGCTGTCGAAAAACGCCAGAACAAGACCCTGTGAAGGTAGGCGATTCGCTATTCATATCCATATTGTTATTGTTATTTTTCTAAACCAACAACAACAACAACAACAAAATAATTTATATACAAATACCGTACGCTAATAACTCAAGTTACACAACAAAAAAACAAAAAACAAAAAAAAAAATAATAATAATACGTATTCTTTTTCATTTCTTCTACGTGTACTAATTCACTTTATCAACAATGGCCTGTCAATTACCTCCCCCGTCTATGGATTGGCAGAGTGCCAATTTACCAAAAGATTTCGACAGATTCGCTCGACAGGTTATGTTGCACTTTAACGGACCTCTCAAAGATGCAAGTTAAGACGTGAAAGTGAATTATCTGTTGCTATGGTCGGGAATAGAAGGCTAAGAGTTGAGTGACACATTTGAATTTGAGGCAGGTGAAGCGTGCAATGTAGAACACTACATCAAGAAATTTTGCGCATATATAGAGCCGAGGTCAAACTTCCGCGTCGCGAGATACCAGCTCCTACAGTGCCGGCAACAACCGGATGAATCAGCCCACGGATTCTTGAAGAGACTAAGGCAAATAATAAAACAGTGCGAGTACGATCTCCCCGTCGAGAAAACCCTTCTGGTCGACCTTTTTATTTTTGGACTGAACATAAAGTCCACACAAAAGGCATTACTCAAAGAAGGAAAGAATCTCAGCATCGCAGAAGCGCTACATGCTGCAGAGACAGAAGAGGCAACACTGAAGCAGGTGGAGGCAATACAAAACACACATAGAGAACCAAAGATCCCCGAGGAAAGAACAGAAGATGCCCACGCAATAAAGACGGGTAAGGAGCACTATAATAAATGTTACTTCTGTGGAAAAGGCCATTACAGGGGTGAATGCCCAGCAAAAGGAAAAACCTGTGGGAAGTGCCGGAGGACAGGGCATTTTGCAGTTGTTTGCCGCACCAGAGACACAAAAGACTCCATTAATAAGCACGATAGACCTCCAAGATCGGCAAAACCCCCAAGATATAGAAACGCTCACAACATAACAGCACACAGCGACGAAGAAAACGACGACTTGCCAAAAGAGGCATATTTCCATACCATATCAGCAAAATCGCATACTCCAACAGATGCTAGAGAGGCATATGCGGAATTAAGAATAGGGAACAACAGATCCCAAATAAAAATAAATGCAAAGGTGGACACAGGCGCTATGAGCAACCTTATCCCTTGGGAATACTTAAAAAAATTCAAGCATGTACACCTTCAAGACACTCCTATCCGACTATTAGCCTTTGGGGGTGTTCAAATCGACCAAGTGGGCGTATGTCACCTAGGAGTCAGATATGGTGACAAGTTCACAAGTACCAACTTCCATGTAGTAAGAAGTGATGGACCCGCGCTACTTGGCCTCGAGACATCTAGGAAACTAGGACTAGTGACCCTCAATTTTACAATAGGGACCAATATACCAAAACAAGACCACACCACTTTACCCGCGGCAGTACAATCAAAACCAGAAGGAGATACGAAAGAAAGAGAACGGATACTCAAAGAATTTGTTGACATATTCGAAGGCATTGGCTGCTTGCCAGGGGAGTACAGCATCAAGATTGACCCGTCAGTACCCCCAGTAATACACCCACCCCGTCGGGTACCAATAGCCTTGAAAGAGAAATTCAAAGCAGAGTTAGACTCCCTTGTAGCTCAAGATATAATAACCCCTGTAACAAAACCGACAGCCTGGGTCAACTCTTTTGTATGCGTCACAAAAGCCAATGGATCTGTCAGACTATGCCTGGACCCTAAGGACTTAAACAGGGCAGTGTTGCGGCCACACTTTGTTACACCAACATTTGAGGAAATCATCTCCAGACTTCATGGAGCAAAATGGTTCTCAATAGTGGATGTGAAATCAGGCTACTGGAACATGAAGCTGGACAAAAAATCAAGAGAACTTACAACATTCATCACTCCTGAGGGACGCTATATGTTTAAGCGCTTCTCAATGGGGGTCAAGAGTGCGCAAGACGAATTTCAGCGAGCCATGTTTGAGACCTTTGGGGACATAAAAAATGTCCTCTCAATATCGGACGACACCGTTATCGTTGGATTTGAGGAGGATGGCAGCGATCATGACATAGCACTCAACAAACTCCGAGAAAGAGCTCGGTCTAAGAACTGCAAATTCAACCCGGATAAATTAGTGGTCCGCACGCAAGAAATCTCTTTTTTTGGCCACATTATATCAAGGGATGGAATAAAACCAGACCCAAAGAAGACAGAGGCGATCGTCCAAATGAAACCACCAAAAGACGAAAAACAATTAGCAAGCTTTCTTGGGCTAGCAAATTATTTAAACAAATTCTCGCCACAACTGGAAATGCTGACCAAGCCACTCCGAGATCTTCTGTCAACAAAAACTCAATTCATCTGGACTGAACAGGAACAGATGGCTTTTAACAGCATAAAAGACGAAGTAGGGAAAGCAATTTTGCTTAAATATTTTGATCCAAAAGCGCCAATAAATATACAGGTTGATGCATCATCAGCTGGACTGGGTGCAGCCCTCATCCAAAATGGAATGCCGGTCGCTCTAGCAAGCAAAACCCTGTCGGGGCCTGAGACAAGGTACTCGAACATAGAACGCGAAATGCTAGCAGTGGTTTTTGGGCTGGAAAAGTTCCATCACTATGTATGGGGCCAAGCAGTGACAATAATAACTGATCACAAACCGCTAGAATCAATAGCCCTAAAGAATCTTGCTAATGCACCACCTAGGTTAGCGAGAATGTTACTTAAAATCCAAGGCTATGATTTCACAGTTAAATACAATCCAGGAAAATCCATTCCCATAGCCGACTGCATGTCCAGGGTGTCACCAATCCCAGGGGAACCAATCAGGGATGTAGACATCAACATACATCTACTTAACGCACACCTGAACGCATCCCCAACTCGCTTGCTAGATATCAAGGCAGAAACACCCAAAGACCCAGTATTAAAACAGCTCACCAGCACAGTCATGTCTGGATGGCCAGAAAATCGATCCTGCTGCCACTCTCACGTACAAGCTTTTTGGAATTATAGGGACGAAATAGGCCTCCAAGATGGAGTACTCCTTAAAGGCAACAAAATCATCATACCTCGCTCACTTCAACCAGACATCCCTACAACAACTACATTCATCCCACCAAGGGATAGAGAAAACCCGCTTACTGGCCCGAACAGCAGTGTTCTGGGTCGGTATCAACAAAGACATAGAGGAACTAATTAGAGACTGCTCCACATGTCAGAAGTACCAACCCAGTCTCCCATCAGAAACACTACTCCAGCACGAGACCCCTTCTTACCCATGGCAGTATGTCAGTACCGACATCTTTACCATGGAAGATAAGGAATTTTTACTGATGGGGGACCATTACAGCCGCAGCCCTTTCATACGGCGTCTCCACTCGACGACATCAGCTGCAGTAATCCGACAAATGAAGCTCCTATTCGAAGAACGAGGTGTCCCAGAGGCAGTATTCAGTGACAATGGGCCCCAGTATTCCAGTGCAGAGTTTGAAGATTTGGCCAAATCGTACAACTTTAGGCACACTACCTCGTCACCACTCCACCCCCAGTCAAATGGGTTCGCAGAAAGGATGGTGGGCGTCTGTAAAAAGTTGTTGTTGAAAGCACGAGAAACGAACACAGACACCCACCTAGCAATGATGGCGTACAGGGCCACACCGCTATCAGCTCAAATCCAATCCCCAGCAGAACTACTGAATGGAAGACCCATGAGGACCCCACTAGTGTCGAAACAACAACTAGGGGATGAACAAACAAAGCTAGAGTTGGAGAAGAGCAAAGAAGAAACAAAAAAGTGGTATGACCGAAAGAATAGCCATCAACACACACAGTTACATACCGGCCAACAGGTTCATGTTCAGGACAAAAGAACCAGACTCTGGGAACCTGGAAAGATTGTGCAGATCGCAGCAGAGCCAAGGTCATATGTAGTAAAATTCGCCAACGGTGGAATCCATCGCAGAAACCGGCAGTTATTAAGGCCAACAAAGGAAAAGGCGGACAACACGAAATGCCAGCACCAACGGAAAACTTGTTGTGGCACACACCGAGTCCCTTACAATCACAGCACTATCCCAGCACAGGGACCACGGCCAGCCAGTGGTCAACCATCAACCATCTCAAGCACACATCCACCAGTTCCATCAACACCTGCCAAACTACGTAGGTCGAACAGGACGAGCAAACCCACCCAGCGGCTCGACCTGTAACAGAACAAAATGAACTATCTCCCCCACCCCGCAACCTCTCCAGCCCATCACAGCCCAACGTACTTCTCCTTTAATACAGAAGGGGATGTTGTAGTATCAGCAATAGAAATCTAGCTAGCCCTCCTCCCACTCCCTTCCCATATCCCCTCTTCCGGTTTCGGGCTCACCGTCAGCAGTTCCGGTTTGTACACCTAAGTAAATAAACGTGTTTCACTTCAGCCTCCTTGTATTTTCGTCTAATCGACATCAATCAATGTATACGGATGTCACAACATTGCTCATATTGTTTTTTTTGTATTGTTCATATTGCTGTTTTTTTTGTATTGCTCACATTGCTTGTTGTTTTGTATTGCTCATATTGCTTGTTTTTTTTTGTATTGTTCATATTGCTTGTTTTTTCGTATTGCTCATATTGCTTGCTTTTTTGTATTGCTCATGTTGCTTGTTTTTTTTGTATTGTTCATATTGCTTGTTTTTTTTGTATTGCTCATATTGCTTGTTTTTTTGTATTGCTCACATTGCTTGTTTTTTTTGTATTGTTCATATTGCTTGTTTTTTGCATTGTTCATATTGCTTGTTTTTTTGTATTGCTCATATTGCTTGTTTTTTTGTATTGCTCACATTGCTTGGTATTTTGTATTTCTCATATTGCTTGGTTTTTTGTATTGCTCATATTGCTTTTTTTTTGTATTGCTCATATTGCTGTTTTTTTTGTATTGCTCACATTGCTTGTTTATTTTGTATTGTTCATATTGCTTGTTTTTTTTGTATTGCTCATATTGCTTGTTTTTTTGTATTGTTCATATTGCTTGCTTTTTTTTGTATTTCTCATATTGCTTGTTTTTTGTATCAAGACGAAAATAATGTTACAATGTGTTTGTTTTTTCTATTCCTACGTAATACTAAATTGAGTTTAACTTCAAAACGTTCATCATGTCATAATCTTAAAATAAAAAATAATTTATTTCCTATACACTTTTTTTCTTCGAATTTTTGAAGAAACTGTTTAGAACGGCGATCTTATCCATTACCATTTATTTTATATAATAAGCAAACAAAAATAAAATTCGGCACAAAAAATTTAGATTTTAAGACGGGGGATCAGTCTTGTTCGTCTTTAACATAGTCCGTTTTTCACAACTTTTTACTGACAGTTTTTTTTAATTTCTTTCCAAAAACCCCGAAATTCTCTATTGACATGATTTGTAATTGTACACCGAAAAAGATTTTTTAAAAATTGAAATGGTAAAAAAGAGGGGGATCAGTCTACGTTGAATTTAGATTGGAAACCGATCCCCTTCCTAAAATGTAAAATATTTGAAATTTTTTTCTCCCAAAACCCCGGAATTCTCTAGCAGCCTGATAGGTAAGTGTACACCGAAAAAAGAAAAAAAAATGGTCAGTAAAAAGTTGTGAAAAACTATGGTAAAAGACGAAGAACCCAAAATTCTTCTGATAAAACTAAATAACTAATAAATAAATACGGTGATTTACTCGCTTCACAACCCAAATAGCGGACAATGAATCGGCTGTTTTTTTGTTTTTTTCTGATTTTTTCTGACCTCACAAAACCCAAATTGTTTGGGATTAATTTCCCAGCTGTATTTCCTTTAAAATAAGTAAAGGTAAACTTGAAATTAGTCCAAAACAATTTATTTGTGTTCACTTACTCATTTGTGAGTTCGGAAGAAAACAAAGCATACGATTCATTGTCCGCCATTTTTGCCATGAAGCGACTAAATTGACATAAATACTTTGAATTTTATTGGAATTAAATAATAATAATGATAAAAATGAAAAATACAATTGTAATCGAAAATGCAGAATGAAGAAATCAATCTGTCCTCTCCAAACTCTACAATAAATGCCTAGTTGAATCTTGTGTTAGGATCGAGTGGTGTTCCGCTGACTATAGACGTGTTTAGTAAATCAAGCAATGTTGCATGCAAAGACGGAGTAATAATTAATAAACAAAATGAAGTAGTTCAAATAAGGTTTATTGAACGTGTGTGTACGTGGAATGATGAAGTGTGTGATGTATGCATGTGTGTCGATGGAAAAACAGTTCTTGAAAAGGTATAAGAAGAAATGAATCCGGCGTAGGAAAAGTCTTTGAAAAGCCGTACACAAAGAAAACGAGTTGTGAACTCTTACCGTTGTTTGCCCACGTGTTGACGGAAGAAACGTGTGCTGGTAGTTGTTTTGCTGAGACCAGTTCAAGAGAAAAGCGTGAGACGAAACGCTAGTGTATTAGCGTCGTTCTGCCGACCAGAGAAGAGTGAAATGGAACGCTAGTGCCAGCGCACTTCTGCCGATGCTGGTCGGTGAAAAAAGAGAGAGATTTTCCGTTTGGCTCCGGGTTTTATAGTCCGAAGGGCAGATAACTCTGGTGTCGCTTTACAGCGCCACCTGTTGGTGATAAAGCGCCACCTACCGGCAAACCGGTGTAGTTATGTTTTGAAAGGAGGAGGTAACTGCTACAAGGACTCCCCCCCAGATTGAAAAATATTGAAAATATTATTCAATATATACAGTTGTAGATGAGAAGCATTCTTTGTGGGTATGTCTGTTTTGCTGTTGAAGATTAGAAAAAGTAGTGTGCACGCTACTTATTTCTGTTTCTGCATCTGTATTGAATGATTGATCGCAAGTGCGTCTGCGGAATTGAGTGTTTGTAACGCATGTGGATCTGCGTGTTGTTTCGGTCTGCATCAAGTTTGAGTGCAAGTGAGTTTGCAGTCGAAAAATGTTGAGTGCAAGTGAATTTGCACTTGTTGGTGGCGTTGTTCATGTTGATTAGTCTGCGTGATGCGGAGCTGATGAACGAACGTTGAATTGTCAGTGTTGTCCAGGAATGTTTGGTGCTTGGGTCTGCGCGGTTGTTGATTAGTGAGCACAAGTGGGTCTGTGCGGTGTTGATGAGCGAGCACAAGTGAATCTGTGCAGTTGTTGATGAATGAGCACAAGTGAATCTGTGCAGTGTTGATGAGTGAGCACAAGTGAGTCTGTGCAGTGTTGATGAATGAGCACAAGTGAGTCTGTGCAGTTGTTGATGAATGAGCACAAGTGAATCTGTGCAGTGTTGATGCGTGAGCACAAGTGAGTCTGTGCAGTGTTGATGAATGAGCACAAGTGAGTCTGTGCAGTGTTGATGAGTGAGCACAAGTGAGTCTGTGCAGTTGTTGATGAATGAGCACAAGTGAGTCTGTGCAGTGTTGATGCGTGAGCACAAGTGAGTCTGTGCAGTGTTGATGAGTGAGCACAAGTGAGTCTGTGCAGTGTTGATGAATGAGCACAAGTGAGTCTGTGCAGGTGTTGATGAATGAGCACAAGTGAGTCTGTGCAGGTGTTGATGAATGAGCACAAGTGAGTCTGTGCGGTGTTGATGTTGTTCATGTTAATTAGTCCGTGTTGTGGAGCTGATGAACAAACATCTAGTTGTTGAGATTGGTGGTACACTATGGTCAAAATCAGATGCACAAATATCTGCAAGTGAGTTAGCAGGTCCAGGTACAAGTGGGTCTGTACTGGTGTTGGTGCGCGTCGTTCGAGTTGATGTGTCCCCAGTTGATCAACGAACGTCCAGTTGTTGAGTATTTAGTCGTGCTTGTGCAGGTGTACTCATTTTGAACTGGTGTGATTTCTTCCATAGTGTCGTCAGTGATGTCCGGAAATGTTTGATGAATGTCCGGGAAGAGTTGGTTGTTCAGGTTGATGGGTCCTCCTGTTTATCAATGAACGTCCAGTTGTTGAAGAGGGTTGGTAGCCCTTGAAGGGTGATGTTGGTGCTTGCTGAGCCTGACTTCTTACAACCAGTATTAAGTCTTGAGGCTTGGTGATGTTCGACATCGTGTGTTGTCGTTTTCTTTTCTTTTATATATATATTTTCAACACATGGGTAGAAAGGAAAAAGAAAGAAAAAAAAATAGAGCCGTAATTTGTTTCACACACGGAATGACGTTTTTTGTTTTCGTTTTAGTTTGTTTGAATGTTCGTTTCCACGTAGAGAAAGAATGGCGGCTTCTCTTTCCTTTGTTGTCGAAAAGAAAGAAAAAAAAAAATTCGTATTTTCTTTTTTTTTTTTGTTTGAATTTTCATTTCCACGTGGATAAAAAATGGCGTTATTTTAAAAAAAATTTTATCAACACGTTGTCCGGAAAAAGATGGCGGCATTTTTGAATTTATTTTATCAACACGTGGTCCGGAAAAAGATGAGCAGCGTGAGCGTTTGTTTTCTTTTTATCTCCACGTGTTCAAAACAAAGGAAGTGGCGTCTTGTAAGGTCCTTTTGTTCGTCAAAAAAGGAAAAAAAAAGGATTGGCAAAAGTTTGGCTTTTTTCTTTGTATATAATTTTCCGACACATGGGTAGAGAAAGAAGAAAAAATGAAATTGTAATTTGTTTTATACTCGGAGAAGCCGAGAAATGTTTTTGTTTTTCTTGTTTGGGTATTTCCGCGTGGCCAGGAAAAATGGAGACGGTGGCTTCTTTTCTTTTGTTTGTATATTTCTACCTCGTGGGTAGAAAAAAAAGGAAAAAGATGGGTGCGTAATTCGTTTCACCACGAAAGAAAAAACGAGAAATGATTTTTTTTTTTGTTCTAGTACGAAATTATTTACTTCGTCAGATACAACAAAGCTTGCACGTCGGGTCACCAATTGTTAGGATCGAGTGGTGTTCCGCTGACTATAGACGTGTTTAGTAAATCAAGCAATGTTGCATGCAAAGACGGAGTAATAATTAATAAACAAAATGAAGTAGTTCAAATAAGGTTTATTGAACGTGTGTGTACGTGGAATGATGAAGTGTGTGATGTATGCATGTGTGTCGATGGAAAAACAGTTCTTGAAAAGGTATAAGAAGAAATGAATCCGGCGTAGGAAAAGTCTTTGAAAAGCCGTACACAAAGAAAACGAGTTGTGAACTCTTACCGTTGTTTGCCCACGTGTTGACGGAAGAAACGTGTGCTGGTAGTTGTTTTGCTGAGACCAGTTCAAGAGAAAAGCGTGAGACGAAACGCTAGTGTATTAGCGTCGTTCTGCCGACCAGAGAAGAGTGAAATGGAACGCTAGTGCCAGCGCACTTCTGCCGATGCTGGTCGGTGAAAAAAGAGAGAGATTTTCCGTTTGGCTCCGGGTTTTATAGTCCGAAGGGCAGATAACTCTGGTGTCGCTTTACAGCGCCACCTGTTGGTGATAAAGCGCCACCTACCGGCAAACCGGTGTAGTTATGTTTTGAAAGGAGGAGGTAACTGCTACACTTGCTTCCCCGATAGCTGGACATTTGCCTCTGTGGTACCAATCTACAAGAATTCTGGGAATAGAACCGATCCTTAGAACTACCGCCCAATCAGTCTCCTGCCGATCTTTGCTAAAATCTTTGAATCCTTAATCAATCTAGCTTTAGTAAGGCACTTAGTTAATGCTAAACTTCTTTCTGACCGCCAGTATGGATTTAGACAAGCACGATCTACTGCAGACATCCTAACGGTCATCTCTGAACGCATGTATCATACACTCGACAAGGCAGGTGAAGCTAGGGCAGTAGCGTTTATATATTCAAGGCCCTTGACAAGGTATGGCATAAAGGGATTCTCCTCAAAATACGCTCATACGGTATTACTGGGCAATTACTTAATATAATTAGATCCTTCCTAACCAAAAGAAAAATCCAGGTTGTCTTCGATGGCCGTTCATCTAAGCAACATGACATAAATGCTGGTGTACTCCAGGGATCTATCCTTAGCCCTTTATTGTTCCTGATCTATATAAACGATCTCCCTGATGACATGGAGTCTGAGATTGGTTTATTTGCTGACGACACCACGCTTTACTCTCACCATGTTAGTAAAACAGACGCGATCATATCTGAGGCAATGGCTGAATCCTTAGAAAATGACCTTCAGTCTGTAGTGGATTGGGGTCATAAATGGTTAGTAACTTTTAATGCCGCAAAGACAAAGCTCATTTCCTTCAATAACTACAAGAAACCTCTCCAACCACCGATTGTCATGGCAAATAACACCCTACCTGAGAGTTCAACATTCAAACTTCTCGGCCTAACCTTCACATGTAACATGAATTTGAACAAATACATTGAAGACATTGCCAAGGCTGACGCAAAGAAGGTTGGCTCCCTCTACCGTGCTAGTAAACCCTGACATTATCCTGTATCTCTACAAAGCCACCATCCGCCCATGCATGGAGTATTGTTGCCACATCTTGGATGGTGCATCATCCACTACTCCTTGACAAGGTCCAAAAAGAGTTGCCAACCTAATAAGTCCCTCACTGCCAACCAAGCTCCAGTCCCTGTCCCATCGCCGCAATGTAGCATCCTTGTGCTTGTTTTACAAATACTTCAATGGATGATGCTCCGATGAATTGGCTACTCTGGTGCCCCCTCGACGTAAATTCACTACATCAACTCGACAATCAACAAAATCCCATCTTTCACTCTGGAGGTCCCCAGATGTCGGAGAGCTTTCTACTCAAATAGCTTCTTTCCTCGTGCTGCTGGCCTCTGGAACTCCCTCCATGCCCCCTGTTTCCCCGACAGTACTGACATGCAAAAATTTAAAATTAATGTAAACAGACATCTCGCTGTGCAGATCCCAGTTTAGGTTGACACCTCTCATCCTTCTCCCCTTTTCTTTCTCCTCAGTAGCCCCTTACGTCTACAGTGGCGGCCTGCCTTGTTTGGGGTGAACTTCGTTAAAAAAAAAAAATCTATCAGCCTCGGTCAATTCAAGATGGTGTTTTGTTGTCGTTTTCTAAATATCAATTTAATGCAAGATCTACTACTATAAGAATAGTCAAACATTGAAATAAATAAAATCAGAATTAATTGACCTTTATTTCTTAGAGATCGAACCGCTGTCAAAGTGGTTCTCTTTATTTTTTTATTCATTTATTTTACCTTTCTAGTTTTCTGCGAAGCTGCTTTTCTGGTCGCCATCTTGAATTTTCCACTCCACTCATCTAAAATACAAGGCTAATCTGTTATACGTAAGTATAACATTACTTGAATTTATTTATTTTACCATTTTGTAAATAATTTCTTTATTGTTAAGTTGTATCTGGACATGCCTAAGGCAAAAGGATATTGGGTAGCCCGAATTAACATTGATTATTGACCCGTATAAGTCGAGTTTAAATTACCCTTCTTGGCTAATTTCTGTTTTATTTCTTAGCTAGTGCATGAATCATCTCATTAAGGCCTTTTTCTTATTTTGTCCTACTCCCCTTTTTTCTCTCTCCATTTTATTTGGATAATTTCTCCATCCCTCCTCCGATTAATTGACAGGTAGCTCTATTTGCTATAGGTGTGTTGCAAGACCGATCGTTGATTTGTGATCGGCCTTACAAAGAAAGGAGATACAGGCTAAAAAGTAACGACACTGACGAGGAAGAAAGGACAAACACAGATGAACAGTTTAAAAATAAAGGTTGTGTTTATTGAACCATAGGTACAAAACTTTGCACTGGAGTAAAGTTGATTGGGTAACGTCGCTGAAAACTGGCAAGGCTGGAGTGGCGTCACTGGAACAGAAGAGGCTTGAGTGACAGGGGTGATGTCACTGGGATAAGGAAAGCTAAAGTGGCGTCACTAGAAACAACAGAGAGGACATCTCACAGGGTTTAATCTAGACGTCCCTGGAGTATAGTGAAGTACCTCAGGTCGATCCGGTCCATAGAGATGTGGCCTGGGGGCGAATCTTCTTGGAATCGGAGCTGGACGTTGACAACACTAGAACAGGGAGCCGGACGTCAACAGAGTACTGGAACAGGAGCTGGACGTCGCCACACACTGGAACAGGGAGACGGACGTCAACAGGGTACTGGAACAGGGAGCCTAATGTCGCTGGGCACTGGAACAGGAGATGCTGGAGTTGGAACTAGAGAGGCAGGTTGGAGTCAGCAAACAGTGAAAGTTTGATCGTATGTAGTAGTTTGGCCTTAAAAGGACAGTTTGATTTACTGCCGCTTGAGCTTGATGACTAATGTCTTTGTTGGGTTCTGGGAGTCTCCTGACCTCCCCAGCTGAATTGGAGAAATTGGTCGAAAAACTCGCTTAATGTATCTATGTGTAAGGTTAGTACAGCCGGTGATTCCATGAAATTAACAAATAACTGGAAATCATTTCTGGCCGAATGTATTACTATCAAATTTATGACCGAATCTATTACTATCAAAATTAGCTGGAGTGTTAGATGCCTGTATTTATGTAAATCTCAGCCACTTCTAAAAATCGAATGTTTTGGTCCAGTCTGAGAAATAGGTTATGTACACCAAAAGGTTATCACTGCAAAATATCTGTTTCAGTATGGATATCATCTTTCATCGTGATATTGTACCAATAAACCGCCTCTTCAGCAGTGCTTCTTTCCTAGCAGCAATTCGTTTTATAGATCTATGAGACCTCTTGACAATACCATTTCCTTATGGCGCATATGCACACCGGAAATGCATCGAACACCCCAGCTTTCAGCAAAAATTCTGAACCTATTGCTGCTAAAAGCTGTACTGTTGTTAGTCAAGATTTCTTAGGATGGACCCCTCTCAAAGAAAATAGAGTGAGACACTGTATTACAGCAGCAGAATTCTACCCCGCAAGAGTCGCCATATAGAAAACCGGGTAGACCCGCAATCGATGCTGGTTAGGTAGTGAATACCCCTATAGTTGGTGACATACATGCCTAACCTTTGCCATATGCTTGATGATTTAAGCTTTTCATGTTGCCATCGTACCAGTGCAGGATCAATAGAAAGACATTCGCGACAGGATGATATTGCAGATTTTACAACTCCCTTTGTTGTACAAGAAGCGATCCTCCAAATGAAGTAGGTTGTTTACTTAATTCCAGGATTAATGCTATTACAATGTATCTGTCAAATTTGGCTCAGCTCCATGCTGTTATTGATGGCGACACATATCTGCGACACAGGCTGTTTCCTTGCTCATTGCCTCCAGCCACCTCTGCAGGATTCTAGTGATCTTATTGGCTTTATTTAGACTTGACCTGATGAGCATAATATTTATCACTAGAATGCATTCTTTGACCAGTTATGAAAAGGTTTGCAACCGTCTTCTGATAAGCATTTCACCAGCTGCTTTGGGCTCACTATGGATTTGTTAGTCAACATGTTTGTTAGCCATCAGTACACACAGAAGAAATCAGTCTTCGTGTGCAAGGATTTGGCTTCTCAGTGTATAGCCAGATATACTCCTTTGAGAATAGCATCCAAGTCTTAGGTGTATGTGTCGTGTATCTGATTCTGGACGCATCCAACACGCATCTTCAATTGCAGTCTCATGTGATTCGAGCAGGACGCCAAGGAACTTGTGTCAATCCACACGTCAACCTCTTCGCCATTTACCTCAGTCTGATTCACACTATTAACAGTCTCGATTTGCATCAGTTTCGCTTTGATCGTCCAATCCTTCTTTCTCCATACTTCCCCTTCACTTGATGACACTACTTGTACCAACTGCACACTGGGAGATGCCCGACAAGCTTTCCGCAGAGAGAGAGAACATTGTTCTTCTGGTAATAGTGTCTGGGACATCCAGCAGCTCATTCCCACACTTCCAAAACGGGGCATTGTCTACTCCCCAGACAGTCAAGCCAAGCACCCGGGCCCCATCGTTCAGTCACTCTGGAGTTTTGCTGGCCAGTCCAAAGTACACAAAATGATCAGGGACCCAACTGCACATGTCTGTGTTTTCCCACCAATAGTAATTACGTGGATGGTCTGCTTTTGTCACGTCTGTCACACTTTTTTGCTCACTAAGGTACAGGAGCATCTAGAATCAACTAGTTCAATGCACTCATTATCCTTTCAAGCTATTCTTACAGTTCGCATTACACTGTCTGGGGAAGAAGCCGGCACATAGTTGTAGTCCCTTACATTTTTTCCCAGGCAATCCAGAGAAGTGTAGCCTAGTCCTTCACATCAGTAACAATGGGCACCATTTCTCTGCAGTTCAGGGTCTGTCGCATTGATCAAGACAATCCTTAGCTAAGTGGTTAATTTAATCATATTTGAAACACTTTATCCTGGTGTTTTTCATTTGGCTTTCCTTGGTTTGCACAGACAAAACAGCTGCCGTAATTAATGTACGTCTAGGTGGGTCATCTTTATTTATAACTCTTGCTTGAGCCAGAAGCTGAGAAATGCTCATTTCCTCCATTTGAGAAGAACTCGTAGACGCTGTGGGACATGTTCAGGGTATGAACAGGTACCCCACATGCTCCTTCCTGGCGACGGTATCAAATATAATGAGAACCGTCCTCGGCGCAGGAATCCTTCCAGACTGTGAACACCCTACTTGGGCCCGTGATGTCGTAGTGGCAGAAATAGAACGATGGTTCGAACCTCCTCCCGGTCGGATGAATGATGATTGCTTCGCTGGTCTTCTGTGAAGGCAAAGTTACACAAACAATGAACTGACAATAGGAATAATGCAACAACATCGGTTAGGTCTTTTCGTAAGCAATAATTATTTAACAAGAGAAACAATTGGTTTTAAACTTTAACTCAAAGTCTGTTTTTCGATGATGGCTTTGTTTACTAACTATCTCGTCTCTCTGTGTATCCTCTATTTACGATTTCCCAGTTGTTAATTAAGTTGTAACTTGTCTACTGAAAATGGTGTGTGGGGGGGACACTATCGTTAACACCACCCAAACAAGAAGCTGTTCGCGCAGCCTTTCGTCAGGTGAATCTTTGTCCCCGAGCCCGGGCAGAGACGTCTGTTCAAAGCGAACCGCAATTTCTAACTGCCTCGTGACTGATCACGTTCAAACAACAAAGGTCCTCTCGCTTCCCAGAAAAGGCATATCATTACACCCTTTCTTTCTCCAGCCCATTTTTCCATTCCCTCTCTCTCTCTCGGGGCCAGAGTGGGGCATACTGACTTGCTCTCCCTTTCTCTCCCCTCTCTCTCTTTCTCTCTCCTGTTGGGTGGTACGACAATCGAAATTCATCGCTTAGGTTTTTTTAGATCTTATCTACACTAAAGAAAACCATTATCCTCTCTCTCGGGGTCAGGGTGGGGCATACTGACCTACTCTCCCTCTCTCTCTCCCCTCTCTCCTCCCTGTGTCTTTCCTCCTCCCTCGGGGTTGGCAGGGGTCGAATGGCGGCCCCTGTCAACGATTCGGATAAACAGAGTTGTCTGTTTTTAGCTTTCTTTGTCTTTATCAAAAAGGTTCTCGACCCCCCCCCCCCCTCCCAGAGCTGCTCTGTTATCAGGCAGGCGTAGTTAAGGGATAATTACCAATCCCGAGGCGGTGTCTGGCATGCGACTCCTTGAGGGGGGGATAATTACAAAAACCAAAACACTTTTCCCAGTCGGTCCGGCGCCTACTCTGGCCAATGTTTGGACAGTCGAAATATGTACTTGTTCTTAGATCTCCACTTGGTTCTACGTAGGGCCTGATTTTCCTGATGCATATTAATCCGCCCTAAAGGGGCAGATTGCGTCGGCTGCAATCACTGTTTCACAAGGGAACCCAAGAACAAAGGCTGCTTTAAGACCTTGATCCATCATACTATCGAATGGTACAGAAAGCTTCCACAAATTCACCAGAAAAGCATCTATGGTTTCACCTGGGTGCATGCAGCATGCCACAAACTGTGCATACGCCGTATAGAAGTTCAGGATGAACATTGTAAATAAAGCTTCCTTTATGGAGGCATAATCCCCCTTTTTACTTCAGTCAATTGTTTGTACACCACAAACGTGCCGCCTATCACACACATAGGTATTATGCATTCCATCTTCTTTACAGAGAACAACGACTCACAAACTCAATCCATTCAATAATTGATTCGCTGGCGTCCGAACCACTAAACTCCGGTATAAGATTCAGATCAATCTTATCTGCCATCATGACGCCGAGATATGTTGTAAGAAAGCAAAAAAAATCTCTACCAAGAAACCGATGTTCTTGCCGCTCTCCCGTTTTTTCTCCCTCTGTTTTCATTCTCAACTCTTTTTATAAATTCACCTGGATGCTATACAAGTTTCCTTTCCAATTTTTCATGCACAGCACAGGCTATTTTTTGTTCTTTATATTGGGGGGGATTTAAATGAGTAGGCATGAATTGCTCTATGTCAGATCACAATGTGTGACTAGTTTATTGATGAATCTGAATAGGAAATAGAAATATGAGATTACAAATGAGAAAAATTAAGTTATATTCTAATTCATAATACTCTGCTAAACTACAATCCTATAGGATTGGCTCTGTCCATTACAATTCATAAAGATTTAACTTTTGCTAACGTTCATATTAGAAATAATGAATTCAATAATGGAAGAGATAAACAGAACTTTTAAGAATGGTGTCTTTTGGAAAGAGAATTTGTTATAAGAATATACTTGTTATAGTACTTCATTAATATTTCTTTAAAAAATATTCGTACATTTATTTATTATTTTTTTAGAAATTGTTGACCTTGTTGTCCCAAATATAAACTAGCTAATCAAGTTTTTGCAATTCTCCACAGGGTCCCGTCACTTTGTTACATTCGCTCTTTTCTCTGTTGTCAAGTACTTGTAATTGGCACTAGTAGCCCTATTGTGCAGAAACGCAGGTAAAGCCTGAAAAGATAAGAAAGCAATATAATTAATTCTCAAGTCCAACATAGTTTTTTTAAATTCACAATTCAATATCTCTCAACTTTCTTTATCTCTATTTAATTGTCAGAGGAATAGCAGCAAAGATCAATCATTTCGGATGGTGTCTCTTCATTCTCTTTTTGGTATTAATGCTGGTGTTCCCCACGGCTCTATTTTAGGCACAACACTGTTTATCCTCTATATTAATGATCTTCCAGAGAATATTATTCAGAAAATTACTATGCCGATGATATCACTCTTTATTTTCCCTGAGATTCTCATGGATAGCTCTGCTCTTGAGAATAAATCGAGTCTGAAACTTCTTGGTCTTTCTTTCTCATTAAATCTTTCTTGGAGTTCATATATTAGATCCATTACTTTTTCTGCTCTTAGTAAAGTCAGTTCTCTCTATCGCTCCAAACATTTTCTCACACCTGAGGCTATTCTCTATCTCTACAAATCTACTATCAGACAATGTATGGAGTACTGTTGTCATATCTAGGCTGCTGAATCTCTGTCCCATTTGAGGGTTCTTGATAAGGTGAAGATACGTATCTGTAATTTAATTGTCCCGCCCTTCGTCTCTGCACTATCTCTCTCACAGACGTGATGTTGCTAGTCTAGGTCTTTTCTATAAATACTATTATGGCATGTGCTTTTCAGAATTGTGTGATCTATTCCCTGTTTCTTTTGTTCCAGCTTGTTTGACTTTTAATACTAATAGGCATCACCTGTCTTTGTGTTAAGCATCTTTCATTCTTGTTAGCTCCTTACATCAAGTGGATTCTTGCCTTGTGTGGAGGGTATTTCTATTAAAAAAACACTCATGCAATGAAAGGTCCTGTTTACTATCAAGGAGTTTAGAGTTACATGTACTGTCCTCTGACTTTTCTCCATATCCAAAGTGAAGGTCTTGCTTGGTCTGGCCTTCACAGCTGGCCTCATCGGGTAGGTTAACTCTCCTGTTTTCTTTTCCCCAGGTGGTGGCACCACTTTATGATCACTCGGAGTGTATCCCATGCAAGGATCCCAGCCCACATAGACCAAACCCATGGGCAACTATATAACTGACAATGGAGGTGTTACCCTTATTGTCTTAGTCGATACCCCTCACATACTTGTGACAGTTCTATCTCCTTCTAGACGATCACCACCAAGATTCCACCCATAACGCTAACTTCTAATAGCACTACATTTGTCAGGACTATCACCTAACAATTCTCCCATATACCAGCATTGTCCTTCATAAATAGCTCCAACACCCATAGCTTGTCTATCTACCTGCTTCATAGATTAGACTTCCAGACATGTTCTGGCCAAATTGAGGGCTAGAAACTATGTCGTGAGTTTATGCTTAGCAACTGCTTCCAACTTTTGATCAGCTTGAGGGTAGAGAATGGGTAGATTCATGGCGTGATGAATTTCAAATATGCTATTTGTATCCGACAGAAAGACAGACAAACACACTAAAGTTTTTTTCTGTTCAAACAACGAAACACATTCCAAGGCATTATGACACCTCCACAAATGCTTGATTGAGTCAGCAGAAAATCTCGAATTATGGGGTAATTGGGTTTGTATCTTCAATCTCAGTCATCTAGAGATGCTCGTTGATTAATATCCCAACAACAGCATATCTAATTGGGCTCTTACATGCTCCATTTGCTAACGACTGACCATTTCGAGATACTTGTCTAATCACCGCTAGCAGCAAGAAATATTGTTGCACAAACCCTTCCTGTTCGTGTTTCTCCTCTTTCATAGTCTTGGTGATGTTATGCATTTCTCCTCAAGAAAATCATTTCAAATACAGGCTCATATCACTGTACTAACTCGTCTCATGTTCCAAGGAATGCAACAATCAAAGATAGTCAATGTTGAATATCTCTTGGCCAACTGCTTCCTTACCTTGGTCAATTTTATGACCTAACCTCTCACTCAGCCTAATATCATCTTTTACAGCTGCAGGTCGATCATTAGAGTAATGTCATTTTGTACCTTGTAATCACAACCTTGCTGTTTTTTTTTTAATATGGTGTTCGCATTGTGTTCCAACGTTCCTATGCTGGTGAGTACTTTCACCCACCTTCTCCTATCCATATCTAATGAGATGAAGAGATAAATCAATCTCAGGCAATCATCTCTAATTTTCTGTTGGGGAAACATCTGAGAGTTTATATTGGGGCCCTGTGCACACATAATGACATCAGCAACTGAGATGCAAGTCTATCCTAGCACTTACCAATCTCTCTACTTTTGGGGTGTGGATGTATGGCCCCTCTCAACTGTAGCTTAAACGGCTACTCTCCTGAAACCAGTGTTGCCTCTTCCTACCTTAGTCTTTCCCAAAGCTGGGATAGAGATATTAGATTCTCATCCTTCCACTGACTGGACTCCTCGCCATTGGCTACGAGGATCTTTTTTTAATTTTCTGTATAGATCTCTTTGGTCTTCGAAGGCATCACAGGGTTCAGTAAGATCTATTCCTTTCACTACTCATTTATAAACTCTTGATCAACGAGTAACTTTTCCTGTAGCTAGTTGCTCGGGTTCTTCCCAATTCTCTTACTCGGCCAACTTCCAATCAAGAGCATGTACCTGATTTACCTTTCCTGACACTTGGTCCCAAATCACAAATTGCACTGGATTAGTCTGTTCTACAATCGAATAGAGTAAAGACCACCTTCAGTCCAACTTACTCTGTATTGGATGTATTGCTTATCTTGATTTGTCTTCCTACATGGTCCTGAAATATCAATACTCATCTTTTGGACGTATATCTCCATCAACGTGTTCGTTTCTCTTTCTGGCAGATCAAACATGACGATACATGACTGATCACTTCACCATACAACACATGCTTTTGATGAGCTAGTGTGGTGACCCGATCGTTTCTGTACATTTAACTCTTGGGGAAAAATGATCTTAGGCGTCCTTGGTAATATAACATAGCACTCCTTCCTGTATTACAAACCTGGATGTGATGCCTGCCTCTATTAAGTGCGGAGAGTGGCGAACTCACTGTCATCCTCGTTCTTCACTATTATATAATTCCAATGGGTCGTACTGATTCTTTCTAACCTGTTCCCGTCTTTACTGACCCACTGTGTATGCTGTTTCGACTGGTAGGAGTTGATTATGCCTATCTGGAAATATAACCTTTCTCCTTTGTATGTGTTTGTGGCTTCCATGGGTACCACTTATGATGAACACTCCTCTTAATCGTGGTTTTAATTACCAGCTTCGATAATCAATGGTCAAGACATGGTCAACTGCACCGGAACATTACCTGTTCTCTCTTCCTGTTGTGATTGATGTGCCACCTTTCTTTTGGCCTGGTTCCTGAGTTGTCAACGTTGACAAATGCTTTCCACTCTCCTGACGAAGACTAAAGATGGTTGAAGCATCTTAGTTAATCAGTCGTTGTTTTTATTTGACTAAAAGTCAGGATTTTGCATCGGTTTCAGAAGATCGTCATCGACTGGAACACAGCAAGGAAAGAAAAAAATCAGGAATATTCTAAATATAAAAATAAAAAAGTATTATCAAAAAAAAGACAGGATTAGAAGCATAATGATGTTCATTGGATATGTAGGGTTAATGCCTTCGACTGGTACTCTTTATTTCTCATCATGCTAATAGAATTAATCTTAGGCAATTTTCTCAAAGGCCGTCTACAAGAAAATCTCCGGGCCTCCAACAATCTCTTTTCTTCCAACTCAGGTCTTCTCTGTTTTCTCTTCAAAGAACGATTTTTCTATTTTTAAAGAAAGAATGATTGGAATCGCCCTGCCAAAAACATCCCTCATATGTGGTATTTTCTCATTGGTCTACTCATCCATAATTCAACCTCCCCTTCTCTCTCTCAGAGTTGGACGCATCTTCCTCTCATGTTACTATGGCATATGTTCAGATTTCTGTAGCAAGAATATGATTTAGCTTTTACAAATTGCAGGTGTCTTAACTATCAACATGCTCATCTATCAAAACAGCTAACTTGACCTTGTCACCTTCATGACCAATCATTGTTACATTGCAGGTTTAACATTGTCAAAATAAACAATTCATTCTTTTCGTCAAATCAGAATTTTAATCTTCTACTAATACTAGTGGCCTCTAAATTCCATAGGACCTCTTTTCTCTGGCAGTCAACTCTGCCAAAGAAGGCCTTATCATCCACTCCCAGTTCTCACTTCATCGATTTCCACTTTAGCTATGAATTTCCACTTTCATCCACGACAACAGATCTGTGAAGCCAGATATTGGATTGTGCTGTTGTACCCACGTAGCTTCAGTTTAGAGATTTGTGGTATGCCGTAATTGTAAAGACTGCACTTAGGTAGAAATCTAATTTTTGCACTGTGTATAGTATTACATATACTTTCTTTTTAATTATTGGCCACCTCTGCTGCATCTTAGAGAACCCATTCAACAGGAAATATGTTAGAACCTCTTGTGGTATTCCTACCTCTGGTCCATCCTTTCATGGACATGACTGCATTAACACTGCACCTATATACCTGATAGAGGACTATGTGCCTACTTTAAGCTGGATACATTAACAAGGGCACTGCAGTCAGTTGCTTCCTAAATGCCTCAAATGCCCTTTCACACTCCTTAGTCCACTTAAATGTGGAATGCTTCTTTTTCAGGGCTATCAGGTCCCGGATTACCTCCACTATATCCAGACAGATTATGTCATTGTTAATTATGAAGGCCAAGTACCTACTCCTATCCTTCAGGAACTGGTACTTCAGCAGCTTACTTACACCCATGCTCCTCCCAAATACCTTCTTTAAATGTGTAAAATTCTCAGTTATCGTCGAAAAATCCTTTATGCCTCCTAACACTACGGTCATTTTCTGGGTAAACATTCCAGAGGACTTTAACAGCCTGAATGGCATAACTCTGAAGTTAACGAGGTATGGCATGCGAAGGCTGCTTTCAGGGACACGTGCCAATACACAGACCTAAAATCTTAGGTTGAAGAAAGCAGGTGGATAAAAAGTAGGGGTACTGCCAGCGAATTAGTGACCACATTCAATTGTCAGAAATCGACAAAAAAGCAATGTCCGCTGTACTTTTTATCTACTAACACAATCAGTAAACCCTAACTTGACCCTGACCTCTAAACCATGCCTGCACACAGTATTTTGTCCAGCGGCTTTTTCACCAACTTTTTGTGGATCAGAGTCTAACAAGGCTTACATTTAATGAGAAGTGATCATCTGTAGATCTCTGCCATCGTGGTTTATCTCCAATACTTATTGGCGTCGATTATGCCATTCCAGTTATGCAACTGTAACCACCTTGTTTACTGACTCTCCTGACCACACCTGCCCCCTCTTTTTCTTTCATTTAATTTATTAGGCATACTTGGTTGATCTTTCAAATCAATCTGGCATATCCCAACGCTCCTCCCTTCTTAATTTTTATGGTATGACATGTCATGTGGGTCATTAACACAGAGATCAAGTCACACCTAACCCAATCTTCACTATCTTCAGACTTCTCCCTACAGTCATCCTCGAAGGAGATTCACCATGGTTTGCACCACAGAAACTAGGGAATCACTCCACTCCGGAGTGATCTACTCTCTTCCACTTTACATGACCGGTCCTCATGTCCTTCTATTTCAGTTTCCAAGTTCTGTCTCTCCAGCTTGGACCTGAAACTGCCATTGCTTTGATTATCTTGACCTTCTCTTAGGGTCCTGATTTCTATTTGTGACTCCTAGCTTGTTCCCAGTCTCACTGTCAATAATGGAGTCTTGAGCATTGACTAAAGTTCATGGTCGGCCCTACAATATCTTCCTACACTCTCTCATTCCTGTAGTCCACACATCAATGAAAATGGCATGCACTAGCCAACTCATGCAAGTTTGTCTATTGTGAAAGCCAGTGTAAACCCCTCTATTCTTTTCTCTGAGTTCTTCAAATGGAATCATATAGGTAGGATCATTATTTTTTACTAGAAAACATTACTTTTCGTCTGTAGTGATCTTCCTTGTTCTCAACATGATTGACTCTCAGCCACCGCCTTCTTGTATCTATTTCGGTGGAAAATAAAATAGAGAAATAAGGTTTTGATTTTTAGAAGAATCAGATTGAATAATATGGTTGGAGATTAAGGTATAGATACTAGGGCATAATGTGGCCAACTAATTGATCAGATCGTGTTTTTCCGACCTGTCTAGCTGAAGTAGAGTGTTGCAAGTAACATGACCATTTATGCAACCAGGCCACAGACAGCTCATCCACCAGGATCCCAGCCGAAGGCATAATGGCTCACCAGCCACGGCCTAAAGGTAGCCCCGTTTATGATCGGTAGGGGTTTCCCCATCTGCATAGAGTTGCAGTTAATTTGTGGCCCTGATGTCATAGTGATTCAGAAATAATAAAGTACATTTTGCAATAATTATAACTAAAAATGGTTTAATAACATCTAAACAAGAGATGTTTGTATCTCCGACAGAAAAGATGATTAATAAATAAAATGTCTTGAGAAAGAGTTATACAAGTCGAAATTTTGTTCCTGCTTATGAGGTAAATAAATAATTCCTTTTAAAATTTCTATATTGTAATAACTAATAATATGCGATGAAAATATTTTTAGTGGTGCAAGGAACATTATACATGAAAGGAAATATATGAAAAAAATCGACATTTTTGGATTTAATTTTGTTTTCTTTTTATTCCATTCCTAAAAATATATAATACATACATTAACGAAATAACAAAACACTATAAGTTGATTGAAAGAATTGAAAGTAATCTATTTGAAACTTCTACTTTCGTAAATTAATGGAATGACATAAAAAGATATGTTAATTGAATATATAGAAATCAATCTCTTTCATATTTATATTCTCATAAGGAAAATAAATGAATATGAGTAGGGATAAAAAAGTAAAAGAGGATGAAGTGAGGATATAAAAGAGAAAGAATAAATGAAAATCTCTTTTACTCCCCCTTTCCCTAATTGAAAAGAATGCATGCTGCTATGGTAAATAAAAAAAAGAAGCTTAATACACAAACACTTAACATTCAGACAATCAAAACAGCCTTATTGGATTTAAAACAAAATAAATCTATTTTCTTTGTTTTATTAATAAAAGTTAGAATTGTTTTTTTAATTAAGAGACATTACATTTTTGTTGGGATCAAGGTGATACCCATAAAAGACCCAGTAGTCACGCAGTCAGAGTCCAATTCTCACGGAAAGCATGCGCACGCAAACAAACTTAAACTTCTGCATTGGTTTTACATGCTAGCATGCATTGAACGGCATTAGGTTACTCTGGAAGTAAATTTCTGTCTATGGTGAAGTATTTATTTATCCTTCTTTCTCTGCAGTCTATTCTTTTCACTTCCTTCCATATTATCCTTGACCTTTCGCTTTGAACTGAACTTACTACCTCAACTATTGAGTTGAATCATAATAGACTGCATCAGATAAATGATTAATAATATTAACTAAATGATTAATAATATAAACTAAATGATTAATAATATTAACTGTTTCTATTGATATTCCTATAATCTCTTCTTTGTTTCCAGATTCAACCTGTTTTATGAAAGAAGCATTTTCAAATTCGAGGAAACCAAAAGCAAGAACACCTTCCATCTGTATACTCAGAAAATTGCTGAATATTTTATGCTAAGTTTATTGGTTAGCATTTTTAAGTTAGAGAAATCCAAATAAGACATGCAGGGGCCTTCTGAGAAATCATCATTTTCTTGTGAAGAATGTAAATCTATCTTTTTTCAAAAATCTGACTTCACGAAACACTTGCAGATACACAGAGGAGAGAAATCATATTCGTGTGAAGTTTGTGGAAAAGAATTCCCACAGAAGGCTGCGTTGACAAGGCATATCCGAAGACATGCAATAAATAAACAATATGCTTGTCTTATTTGTGGAAAAAATTTTTCAGTCCCAGCCTATTTGAGACCGCATATGCGAACACACACAGGTGAGAAACCATATTCTTGTAATTTTTGTAGTTGTGCATTTTCACAAAGTCATCATTTGAAAACTCATATGAAAAAGCACACAGGAGAGAAACCATATTCTTGTGGAGTTTGTGGAACTGCATTTTCTTACAGAGATACTCTGAAATCACATATGCGAATACACACAGGAGATAAACCATATGTTTGTGAAGTTTGTGGAAGAGATTTTTCACAGGACTCTAATCTGCAATCGCATATTCGAATACACACAGGCGAGAAACCATTTTCTTGTGATGTTTGTGATTCATCATTTTCACGTAAAGATCTTCTGAAAATTCATATTCAAAAACATACAGGGGAGAAACCATATTCTTGTCAAATTTGTGGAAAAGATTTTTCACAGAATTCTCATGTGAACAGACATATGCGATTGCACACACCTAGTGAATAAGCCAAATGCAACATACATCCAAAGCAATTACAGTTAAAGAGACAGTTTGAATTCTAAAAATATCTTTTAGTTCGTCTCTGAAATATTGTGTAAATCTGTGGCATCCAGTAGGATGCTCCATCCCTATAACAAACAAAGAGAAAAGACAATTGAAAAAAAGTGTGGAAGTACATGGAAAGATCATATTGTTGTAAAGTTTATTAATCTGCGTTTTCAGAGAATTTCAGTTTAACAAAAAATATGTGTATACATATAGAAGAGAAAAGCTATCTGGCAAATATACATGGTGAACCGAATGCAAGAGAAATAGAAACAATTGCACTGAAAGGGACGATTAGTATCTTCAAAAGATCTCTCAGCTTGAGTGTCTGGCATCCAGTAGGATGCCCCATTCCCAGCAAAAACAAAAAGATAAGAAAATTAAAAAAAGAGAGACACAATCCCTGGGAGACCAAGTTGTAGCAAAGTACAGATAGCAGCCATAAAAGGGATCTATCCTCAAAAGAGCCCTCAGTTATAAATTTAACTCATAGTTAGTTGCATTGTACATTGTATTGTACAGTGTCTTACAGACATTAATGTAGGATTAATTAATTAAGCCGCAAACACACTTAGTTTTACAAAGACATTTCTGGTATCATAATTTTAATACATATACAACCATTTTTCACTGTCTTGTGTGTCTTATTCTCTATGCGGTATTTCAGCATTTTTCTAACGTTCATCAAAAAAAATCAAAATAATCCATTTCATCTATAAAATTCCAAAGCATAAAAATGTGACTTATCTTCATACATTACTGCAGTGTCACTGAACGTTCCATCATCAAAAGTGTATTAATAAAATTCAGAATTCTCCATTGAAAAAGTTTATTTAATAGTTCTTTCTTTATCACCTAATTATTTTTTCAGTTCCTCATCTTTTGATTTCAATATACAGTCAAACCTCTACATATGAATTTAATTTGTTCCCGGACCAAAGCAGAAATGTGAACGGAACTATCTATCCTGTTGTGAGTGCTGCCGCATAGCGGGCTAACCAAGAAACTTCAAAATCGTATGTTGGATTTTCCATCGGATGTAGAGTCGATAATTTGATCGAATTTCATGTATGTTTGAAAAATTTGTATGTAGAGGTTTGACGGTACATCTATCATCACAATTTAGCATGTACATACAAAGAATATTGAACCTAAAATCTCAATCTTATATCGCACCACCAAACAGTAATAGTTTTAATTTTAAAAACCTAATCTGAATGGTGTCATTCGTTTACATGAAAACTACTTATGCAATTACTTTCCCGGTTTTTAAAACTTCACTTGAAAAACATACTGATGGCTTTTTCAAAAGATGAAAAATGGGTATAGGTTACTGACCAAGTATATAAATTCTCAGCCTTTCAATGGAACGTAACTAGAAAAGAAGTAAAGAGGAAATTGAAATCCCATGTTCTGAAATGCACTACACAGCACCCCCTGATGAAGTTACAATTCCAGTTGTCACTGTCCGAGATTACATCCAGAAATATATCATCTATTAAACTTTAATGCGTCGAAGAAGATGCATCCTTGTTTCCGAGGTTGTTTATGTATTCCTGCAACTCTCGCCTTTACTTTATTCTAATATCTGAGCATTTCCATGTCTCACATGCAAAGTTTGAAACTCAAATTTGTTAATATGTCTACTTAAACAATCAATTGAACTTGTAAACACATCGAAGTAGATGCACCCCTGTTCCCTTGGTTGCCCATTAATTCCTGCACCCCCGTTCCCTTTGATTTCTTCCCTGTAAAACCAATGATAAATTCCAATGCTATGTCTAATAATATACAAAGTTTGAATCTTATGTACATCTAAGAGTGTCCTGTCATAATAAAAGCCTACCATTGAATTTGATAACCACTGATGTAAATGCATCTTTGGCTTTCCATCAATTCATTGCTTTCTTTCTAAAAAACATGATTTCTACAACTGGCATATCTTACCTCTGCTATTTCGTACAATTTACAACTTGCATACATCTAAGGGTTTCATGTTATATAAGAATTGTGTGAACAAGTAATGCATTCTTAATTTGACATATTACATTCTTGATTTAAAAATTATAATAGATTCCACTGTTACACAGATGACCACTGCGATTTCTGACAATTTGTAAAGTCTGAAACTCATATTCAAGGCTGTCATATATCAATTATATGAGTGAAAAACTCATACATTCTTAATTCGACATATTACAACCTACATTGTTTATTCTGTGTATAAAACCCTTATTTGTCTTCAATATATAAAAATGTCTTCTTTAATATCAGTGAATTAGAAGTTTTGTTAAAAATCATTTTCTTCAATTCCATTTTAATCCTTGTTGAACTTAAACTTAACTATTTTATTTCTTAAAGCAACATAATACCACATTAAAGTTCGATTGTTCATCAGGTGTGTACTTATAATGATGAGACGACAAGTTATGAAGTGAATAATTCAGAAAATAATTAAAATGTATACTACAACCTTTCGATAATGTTTAATGAGATCCTTGACTGCAAAAGAAACCGAATCCAAGATACCAATCATGTGCGAACAACTGGTGCATTCTTAACATATTATTAACTACATGCTTTATTCGATCTATAAAACTCTTATTTGTAGTCTATAGTATCAGTGAATTATAAGATGTATCAAAAAGCAATTTCTTTACTTTTTGATTGCTCATTTCATTTTTCAAAGCAACATCATACTTAAGTAATGTTCTATTTTCAGGTTTCTTCTCAATTTGAGAATGTAATAATACTAATGTGCACCGTATCCTGCATTGTTGATGCATCACGTAATTTAATAACATCTGCAAACAATTCAGAAGATAAACATCACAATTTATAATATTTCTATTGATGATGTTAAATGAGAAATCTTGCTGAAGAAATCAGATTGCAATGCCAACCTCTCTGAATGATTAGGGATTGATATTTGCCCAAACAATATTTAGACAAATGTTACTAAAATATAAATGGCATAAGTTTACATCCTGTCAACTGCCCCTCTGCAGAGAGGTAAGACATCACAATGGGGTCATTTGTTGACTGATGGTGGCAAGCCGTGATGCTTAAGGACAGGATACGTGTGGTTAATCAGTCTATTTCCTCGTTTCCTAAATGGTCATGTGATTACAACATTTATCTTTGGCCTTAACTTGGGCTAGAGGGGAGGTCAGAGAGTGTAGATCCTACCAATCGACTGGTCACAACAAGCCTAGCAAAACAAAAGTAATCCCGACTGTACTATTAAACCTGAACTATCTTCAATAAGACATCCATAATTCTAAAACTTGTAACTGTTAGAAAGCCGGGGCTGGAATTCATTAGTGCTATGAAATAAAATGCTTGATCACTACTTTCTGTTGAATATTAGTTTCTGGTTCTGAACCTGAAACTAAGATGTGAGTATACTATTTGAGTATTCCCGTCTGCAGTCAGTGGCAGAGCACAGAACCAGTTAATAGTAATTCTACTTTTTTATGGAAAAGGAATTTAGCTCTTCAGCATTAATAGCAATTACTTTGAGATAAAAACACTGGTCCCTTTCACCACACTGAGTTAGGATTAGGAATGAAATCCGATGTATAAAGATCTTTAATTTAAGAGATGTTTTCCAAAGAAAATTGATCGAAATTCCAGCTGTGCAGTATGAATGTTAGAAACTTACATGGAAAATCTGGTACGATTGTTGAGTTTCTTGAGAGAAGATAGATTGACTTGTGTTATGTCCAAGAAACTTGGTCAGATAAGTCTGTTAGAATTTTAAACTAGTAGAATACTCGTCCTTTGTACTCCTATTTATTTTAAACTAGTAGAATACTCGTCCTTTGTACTCCCATTTATTTTAATCTAGTAGAATACTCGTCATTTGTACTCCCATTTATTTTAATCTAGTAGAATACTCGTCCTTTGTACTCCTATTCATTTTTAACTAGTAGAATACTCGTCCTTTGTACTCCCATTTATTTTAATCTAGTAGAATACTCGTCATTTGTACTCCCATTTATTTTAATCTAGTAGAATACTCGTCCTTTGTACTCCCATTTATTTTAATCTAGTAGAATACTCGTCATTTGTACTCCCATTTATTTTAATCTAGTAGAATACTCGTCCTTTGTACTCCCATTCATTTTTAACTAGTAGAATACTCGTCCTTTGTACTCCCATTTATTTTAATCTAGTAGAATACTCGTCATTTGTACTCCCATTTATTTTAATCTAGTAGAATACTCGTCCTTTGTACTCCTATTCATTTTTAACTAGTAGAATACTCGTCCTTTGTACTCCCATTTATTTTAATCTAGTAGAATACTCGTCATTTGTACTCCCATTTATTTTAATCTAGTAGAATACTCGTCCTTTGTACTCCTATTCATTTTTAACTAGTAGAATACTCGTCCTTTGTACTCCCATTTATTTTAAACTAGTAGAATACTCGCCCTTTGTACTCCTATTTATTTTAATCTAGTAGAATACTCGCCCTTTGTACTCCTATTCATTTTAAACTAGTAGAATACTCGTCCTTTGTACTCCCATTTATTTTAATCTAGTAGGATACTCGTCCTTTGTACTCCTATTCATTTTAAACTAGTAGAATACTCGTCCTTTGTACTCCCATTTATTTTAATCTAGTAGAATACTCGTCCTTTGTACTCTTATTCATTTTAAACTAGTAGAATACTCGTCCTTTGTACTCCCATTTATTTTAATCTAGTAGAATACTCGTCCTTTGTACTCCTATTCATTTTAAACTAGTAGAATACTCGTCCTTTGTATTCCCATTTATTTTAATCTAGTAGAATACTCGTCCTTTGTACTCCCATTTATTTTAAACTAGTAGAATACTCGTCATTTGTACTCCCATTTATTTTAATCTAGTAGAATACTCGTCATTTGTACTCCCATTTATTTTAATCTAGTAGAATACTCGTCCTTTGTACTCCTATTTATTTTAAACTAGTAGAATACTCGTCCTTTGTACTCCCATTTATTTTAATCTAGTAGAATACTCGTCCTTTGTACTCCTATTTATTTTAAACTAGTAGAATACTCGTCCTTTGTACTCCTATTTATTTTAAACTAGTAGAATACTCGTCCTTTGTACTCCTATCTATTTTAAACTAGTAGAATACTCGTCATTTGTACTCCCATTTATTTTAATCTAGTAGAATACTCGTCCTTTGTACTCCTATTTATTTTAATCTAGTAGAATTCTCGTCCTTTGTACTCCCATGTATTTTAAACTAGTAGAATACTCGTCCTTTGTACTCCCATTTATTTTAAACTAGTAGAATACTCGCCCTTTGTACTCCTATTTATTTTAAACTAGTAGAATACTCGTCCTTTGTACTCCCATTTATTTTAATCTAGTAGAATACTCGTCCTTTGTACTCCTATTTATTTTAATCGAGTAGAATACTCGTCTTTTGTACTCATATTTATTTTAAACTAGTAGACTACCCGTCCTTGGACGGGTATAAGAAGTACATATATCATTAGTTTTGAATTTTAATGTTTTTTTTCTTTCTTTGAGAGATATCGTACAGTTTCAGTTGCACCCTCCTATATGATAAAGTTTACAAAAAAATAAATAATATGCCTATGTTAGTCACCCTTTTGCTAAAAATACATATTCCATAATTCATAATTAAATGAATGCTTCAGAATTTTACCAGGCACATAGATATTATTGACGCTTAGCTGTGCACAATCATCCTTTAAAAATGTATTAAGTTGACTCAAAATTTTATGTAGAGAAATTATTTTCTCTTTTAATTTTTTGTCTCTAACTTATTTTAAAGTTGTTTTGGGGTTGGTGAGTGTGTGTTTTGGGTGGGTGCACTCCCTAAATGTTAAAGGTTACAAAATAAAAAATATATAATGTACGCTTTTTACCCACCGGTTTACCGAGAATATATATTCTCAAATTCAAAAGCCTCTGTTTATTAGTTTAAGACATTACTCTGTATATATATATATATATATATATCTTTGAATATAAGAGACAACTCATGTCTAGATATCCTTTTGTAGATCCTTTCAATAGTCCGAATCAGGATCTTAGTTTCGGAGGGGAATTGGCTGATGAATTGCCATAGTTTAGATTTGTCTCCCAAGTACTTTAAAGTACTTATTACATAATTCCTGAAAAACCCTTCTATAATACTAACACATGGTCTGTACGTGATTAACCTCATTCCCCTGAAGATGGACCCGTACTTGTTTTGATTATTGGTAGTAGAACTATAAAAGCTTACCATCACTTGCAGACTTATTTCGCCTAATGACTTCAAAAATAACAAGATTATAATAATTACCATTATTATTACTACTATTATTACTATTATTATTATTATTATTATTATTATTATTATTATTGATACTATTGTCACTGCGACTATCGTAGGTACTATTGGCTTTATTATTATTATTATAATTGTTTTTATTAATACTAAAGATAGTAACACCATCAAACTTCTTTTATATAGTAATTCCACTAGTATTAATTTTAGTATAATATAATTACAATTAACAAATATTATCACAACAAAATTCACTACCGTTACTGAGCTCATTGTAAAATCCATAAATAATTACATTGAAATAGAATGCAAAAGTAGCAATTAATACCCTAAATTAAAATTATCAAACATTTTTATCTACACGATAATCACCTATTACAACAGAAATGACAGTTATAATTTCATAATTTTATTCTCATTATTAAATTAAACCCACCTGGCCCTCTGCCCCGGTTGAAATTGAGGTCACGATGGCCCAGACACTAGATATCACCCCACTCAACTTTCTAAAATATCACCTCTTGGGGTCTCCCCCCTCCCTCTTTCCTGTCCTCGTATTAGGCTAAGCCCCATCTTCGTCCTCCCTCCCTTTTATGCATCTTCCATTTCCGGTTGAGGTTGAATTTAAGATTTTAGGCAGTGATTCTGTTAACGCTTGAAGAGTTTACTTTCATTATGAATGCTAACGAAACAACATATATATTGTCGCAATTAATGGAATCATAAAATCACCAACAAAAAATATATTTTGCTCTGAATTTTCATTGAGCACTCTCATAAACCCGGTTTCATCTTCCTTCGGATTTATACCCCCTGGATATTTGTAACAAGTTAATTATATATATATATATATATATATATATATATATATATATGTATATATATAATATTTAAATGTTGAATTATAACGATCATTGAATTATCGTTTAATAATAATAATCTATCGTGATAGTGTAAAGCTCAATATATTTAATAGAGCAATTTATTTTAGAGGTAAGAGATGAGAATAAAGAAATTGTAAAGATACAATATTTATTAAAAACATCAAAAGTTCAGAGCAAGGAGCTGAACTTTTGATGTTTTTAATAAATATTGTATCTTTACAATTTTTTTATTCTCATCTCTTACCTCATATATATATATATATTTCTACTTACCTCCTCTCCAGAAGGCTTGACACAAGTTCGGCATCCATCAGAACAGATACTACACTTTGATCTCAACCAAAAGACTGAGAAATGCTGAGAATATACAAGAATATCACAAAATTTGAAACTGATTTCCTCACTAAAAACTTGTATGCTTTTATAATTAAACAACTATTTAAGATTCATAACAGATATTTAAGAAATATTTCACAGAATTTGATCTGTATCTTTGTTGGGCTTATAGTGTAAATGCTTCTGAGAAAAAAACTATCTTTAGGGTTGATTAGCTTTTTACAGTGATTTCTTCATCAGAGGTATGCCCGTTCGGAATGGAAATGAAGTTTAAGCAGAAAATAGGGATTTTATTGGAGATGTCTGCATAGACCATGTAATAATTCAATGCCCATTATGTGAATTATCTGCCACTGTTTAGTAAACTGCACAAGGGCGATTATTATAATCATCACCTCTTCAACAGGTGCGCGTCTGCATGTAATGAGATTCATGTGCGATTGCTAAAGACAGATCACCCGATCGATGTGAACATTTCAATTCGTGACTTTTTCCCAACAAGACTAGATGTGATCCTGCAATTCTCTGCCAGGCCGATGGCAGAGAATCGACGAACTCCAGGAAAAAATTATTTTTCCTTGTCAACATTCATTCAACTATATGTATTATCTTTTGTATTGTTCCTGTGTTTCTTCTACATAAAACTATTACGCGTCTGTGCACTGTGGTGTTCTATTGTTTTCCGTCCCAAAGAAAAGTTACACAAACCAATGCACCTATTCTTGTCCAGTCCCTGTCATTTATCGCATCCTAAAATTTAGCTTTCCCACAGCTAAAAAATAATATATTTCTTAGATTAATAAAAAGAACTATAATACTTAACTTTGGCCTAAAAACTTTAATTCTAGAGATGAATTAGTTTTTAATTTGTAGTCGAAAAAGGTTCAATATCAATTTCAAATTCCCCACGTTCAAAACATGATGACGCCTATTCTTTAAAATCTATAAAAAACGGTAAATTCCCAATAGCGGAGCGGCTAGTGGAAAATTCATGTAAGTGCAGAGCGGCTAGTGGAAAATTCAAGAAGTGCAGATGTTTCCGCGTCGGACTTTCTTGTACTGCTCTGTGCAGCGATTTTGGGCCAGTTGTGTCGTGAATAGAGTTCAATTGTCGAACACTTGAAAGAAAATTGTGAATAATTTGTGTATTATTCTTTTAGCGTTATTGTCATGTTCAACTAAGCTAGTCAGTATGATTCTATAATCATTCAGTCCATTAATTTAGTAATTGATATGTCGTTAATAAAATGTGTTTTACTGTTGTAATATTTGGTTTATTTTATTAATAGTCATGTAAGTGAGGATCAAATGCTTTCTAAAGTGTTATAAATGAATTCGGCATGCCCCAAAACATACAATTTGACACAAAGATCACTACAATCGGTTGAATAGATACCAATTTATAAGCAATATCGTTATCGCAAGTGCTTGATAGCAGCCATCATAAAAAATGGTCGCCATCTTGGATTTTGAGGTGGCTGGTCGGACAGATATGTTTAATATAACTGATGGAGTCATCATGCCAATTTTGGTGCTTGTATCATCATTTGCGCGATTATATTGCATTTTTGCATATAGCTGCCTCACTACAAAACGTTGTAGTTTTTAAACCACCAATTCTAAACTGATTTATGGCTAGAAAGTTAAGGTCATAGGAAACGTGTAGAGTATTACTGTGCATTTGTGCTCATACAGAAAAGTCAGTACCACAATGTTGAAATTACTCACCATAGTCAGTACTAACTGTTGACGCATTCGAATTTACTGTGCGTAAATTGTGGGTCAGAGTTGTCTGCCCTTTTTCTTTTATTTGTTGTCGTTATCGTAGTAGTAAAATATAAACGCACATCTCGCGTGGAAGCTTACGAAAATGTGTGTGCTTTATTAATTTGAATTCGTCCTGCTATGAAGAATATCAGAATGTTGCTGAGAACAAAAGGTATATCTCACATTAGTGTGAAGTTGGCTTTATATCGATAATAATTTTTTACACACAATTGTATGAATGAGCTGAAATACGAACTTAAATGAACAAAAAAAAAACAACTAATGGGTTTTAATTTATCCACATAAATTAATAACATATGAAATTTAATGTAAAATGATTTTTAGGGCAATCAACCAAAAAGAAAAAATTTCAATGGCAAATAAATTATGTGCGGTTTTGGGGATAAGTAAGTAAACTGTTGAATATTAAATTCAAATTTCGCACATTCAAAACACCGTGACGCTTATTTTTTTTTAAATCTATAAAAGGAAGTAAGTTAAGAAACTTAGTTTTTAAACTACTTATTCTAGAGTCTAGTATCATGGTTCATTTGTGCTCATACAGAAAAAATAGGTGCTGCAATTGTATGAATGTGCAAACATAACAATATAAACCAGGGCGATTGTCTTGAAGTGAATAAAACAAATAGCCAACAAATAACTGCTACCAAAGGGAAGAAAATTTAATCTTCTATCGATCTGCGGAAGTTTTTGAACTGTTTTGTTTTTAAGTGTGTGTGTTTTTTTTTCGTTTTTTTTATCGTTACCTACAAGGCCATGGAAAATAGATATTCAAAGTGGCAGCCATTCTTTGCTTTATGTGAATATTCGTTGTCGTATGTTTAACAAGTGAAAACTTGAAAATTTAACAGAAGTACAACTAAAAATTATAGGTCAAATATTTAATTTTCGACATATCTGTATATTTTTACCTCACTGAAACTATTTATATAAAAAAAAATACTTTGCACTATAACAAACCATCCGATCACGTGGCGGACATGTTGTTTTTCATAGCCTTATAGATAGCGATAAAAATCAGGAAAAAAAAACACACTTAAAAACAGTCCCAAAACATAAAAGCTACATAGATCAATAGAATATAACATTTTCTTGCATTTGGTAACAGCTATTTGTTGACTATTTGTTTTTTTACACTTTTTTCTGTTACATATTCTTAACAATCGCCTAAATCAGAAATACAACTAATAAGTTCACCAAATTTATCACCACAAATTAATAAAATAAACAGTGAAATTTCGACTTTTAATCGCCATGACAAAATCAGTTTTGCAAACAATTGTTAAAAAAAAAAAATGAATAAATAAATGTACAAATATTTTTAACAACAAATTAATGAAGTATTATTACTATTATTATTGTAAACCTATTCTTTCTTCAACAGTTATTGAACTGTAGTGCAGTTCTAGGAGGTCCACGCTCCCAGGATTTGCCTTCTCACCCTTTGAGAAGGGGTTAGTTTATTGCTAATCACCTGAGGCGCCCCTACCGGGGAATGCCGACGGGGCTGCCCAGACATTTTTTGTAGGCCAGAGTGCTCAAATTCTCGGGCTCTGGCTTTTCAAATCCCACTTTCCGACCTTGTGTCACATCTGTGGGAGGTAGATAAATAACTACTCATTATAAATGTTACCTCCTACTAACACTCACGCCAACGCCACCCCTCTCTAAATAACACACTGACTTCAACCTCATCCTGCCACTCGCTCTATTTGACATGCATACCTCCCACCACCTCATAGTAATGTGTATGCCTACTATGGAGACGTGTTCCTTAATAAACATCTCATCATTAACACGTTGTCTTTCGCTCTCTATTTCAAATTATTATCAACAATCTCTACTAAATATAGAATATATATCGAGGTATGTACCTATTGATTTCAAAATATTTAACTTTAAAAAGAGAATTTAGGACTCTGAAAAAAACTTACACAAACGTAACACTTGTTATAAAAGTATGGTTCAATTACACTGACTGTTGAAGAAATATTATTTTTTTGCCCGAGAATAGGTTTACAATAATAATAGTAATAATACTTCATTAATTTGTTGTTAAAAATGTCCGTACATTTATTTATTTATTCATTTTTTTTTAACAATTGTTTGCAAAATTGATTTTGGCATGGCGATTAAAAGTCGAAATTTCACTGTTTATTTTATTAATTTGTGTTGATAAATTTGGTGAACTCAATAGGTGATTGTTAAGAATATTTAACAGAAAAAGAGTGCAAAAAAAAACAAATAGTCAACAAATAACTGTTACCAAATGCAAGAAAATTTAATCTTCTATTTTAAGTGTTTTCCCCCCTTATTTGTATCGCTATCTATAAGGCTATGAAAAACAACATGTCTGTGACGTGCTCGGATAGTTTGATATAGTGCAAAGTATTTTGAAAAAAACCCAAGCAAAACAAAAACAGTTTCAGTGAGGTAAAAATATACAGATATGTCGAAAAAATCTATTAGAGTAGAAAGCTTTCCGGCGTCTGAGGACCTAAATAGTGAAGGGGTGTGATTTTGCTGCTTGTCAGGTCTGTTTGAAGTATTTACGTTGAGCGCAAACAAGTGCAGCAATTCAATCAGATCGATTTATTACCATATAAAACAGAACAAAAAGGTGGTAAAAAATAAGAAACAGGCAACACATAATTGTTATCAAAGACAAGATAAGTAACCCTTCTACCTACCTGCATAAGTTTTGCTGTGTGTTAACTTATTTTAAAGCGTGTTTACTTAAATATAAAAGTAGTGTCAAATCTTACTTTTTACTTGTAATTCTGGTTTATTTTCGATTTTTGAGCGATTATCGAAGCTCCACGTATCCGTCATTAGGCGCCATTTTTGTTCTAACTTAACAGACTTTACACTACTTTTGTATTAAAAAAAGATTTGAAGCCAATATTATGACAAGGTGAGCGAATTTTTGTTTATTAATTTTGAATTTTGAAAAAACCCAAAATTATGCAATTTTAAATGATAAAATCATTTATTTATTTATTTATTTTAAATTTATTCATTTATTTATTTTAAATTTATTTATTTTAACTTTATTTATTTATTTTAAATTTATTTAAAATGATAAAATCATTTATTTATTTTTCTAAGACTTTCAATGAATACATCTTTCTTAGAAGCAAGACTTATTTTTTCTTCTTCATTTTGTTGGTAATCCCAACGAGGGGTCGAGTCCATAGTATAGTCAGAAAAATACGTTAAGTTGTTAGAGACGATAGTTTAAAGTCAAGTTGAGTCTGGTCGATTATAAATAATGGAATTTGATAGAAAAAGTAGAAGAGGGTTGAGTCATTTTACAAACTGGAATTCATTTTTAATTAGCTGTTAATGCGTGTGGTTGTTTTGTTGATACCGACGGTACTAGATGGTGTACTGTGTTATACACTCAAATTATCAGGTTTTAATAAAACAGTGAAAAAGAAAAAAATAAATCTACAAAATCTACAAAACGTAACATTACATATGATGAAAACATAAGAAATTAGATCAGCCGATATGCCCCCAGCATCTCACTATATTTCAAATATTAGTTTATAATTTTAATGTTTCTCTTTTCTTTGGGGATTTCATAAGATTACTAATAATGTAAGAGTAGTTATTCTCTTTTCCTGTAAATTCAAATTCAATTTTTTATCTTAGAATAAAGAAAGTGAACATAATCATTGAATCATATTAAAATGCACCTATTTATCTTAATATTATCTCATCTTTACTTACAGCTTCAACCTATTCTGTAAAAAGAGTATTTTAAAATTTGAGAAACCGATATTTTCTCATAAATCTACCTTCACAAAACATGCAGAAACACACAAGAGAGAAACAATATCCCTGTGAAATTTGTGGTTCTGTATTTTCACAAAAAACTCAACTGACCGTCCACATGAGAACACACACAGGAGAGAAACCCTATCGATGTGAAATCTGTGGAACTGCCTTTTCTCAGAAACATTATGTAGCAACGCATATGCGAATACACACAGGAGAGAAACCATTTTTTTGTGAAGTTTGTGATTCTGCCTTTTCACGAAAAGACAAACTGAACAGCCACATGCGAATGCACACCGGGGAGAAACCATATACATGTGACGTTTGTGGAACTGAATTTTCACAGAATTGCCATCTGAAATCACACATGAGAATACATACAGGAGAGAGACCATATTCTTGTGAAATTTGCGGAAGAGAATTTTCCCAGATTTCTCCTATGAAAGCGCATGTGCGAATACACACAGGAGATAAACCATATTCTTGTAATGTTTGTGGTTCAAATTTTTCACGAAAAGGTTCTTTGAAAATTCATATACAAAAGCACACAGGAGAGAAACCATATTCTTGTGAAATTTGTGAGAGAAAATTTTCACAGATTTCTCATTTGGAATCACATATTCGAATACACACGGGAGAGAAACCATATTCTTGTGATGTTTGTGGTTCAGCTTTTTCACGAAATGATCGTCTGCAAATACATATACAAAAGCACAAAAAAAAGATACCCTTTTCTTGTGAAATCTGTGGAGGAGAATTTTCAGTGAATGCTCATCTGAAAAAGCATATGCTAACGCACACAGGAAATTGGAAATAAGTCATACACCATATACTATGACTATGCAATTCCTATAGCTATATATTAGAAAACAGAACTGTTAAATATGACATTATAATATAGGACAAGAGGAAATAGGTAGCAACTCTAGTTTAAGTCAGTGTCCCTAATGATGCTGGCTTAAACAAAGAGGGATAAGATAAACAAATACCAAGGTTTATGTGTGACATCAAGAGAAACTGGAAGCTTAGAAAGGTCACAATCATATCAGTGATCATAGAATCAACCGGGCCCATAAAAAAATGTCAAAACTAAGTACAAGAGAGATGCAAACAATTACACTCAAAGGGACGGTTATAATCCTAAAAAGATCTTTCTGTTTTGGTCTCTGATATAACAGGTTAATATGAAGAGAAGAGAATATTGAAAAAGATAGATATCAGATAAATTCTTTCAGACGCAAATAACTTGATGGAAAACATCGGTCATGCAGAGCACAAACATTCAGATTCAGCAAGAAATATCCCAGGGGTACGGTTACCATATAGGTAATCTATGGAGAAAAGAGAATCCAAAATGTTTTGCTTTTCTACACAAGTATGTAACTACATAAAATAAAACTATTTAAATAAACAAAATAATATTCTACAGACGATGCTGTCATATTTACCAATCAAAAATTAACTTCCTCCCAAGAAACCTGTCAGTATACTTCTAACACTTAGTTTAGATTTTTCTTCTCTGCATATCCTCATCGTCCAAAAATGCCACAGAAATCATAAAGAATTATTGATTATGTGTATCATAAGTTATTTTAGCTTGTGAAATAATCGTCATTATGACAGCATTATAAGCTCTTGTCCGACAAGTAAGAAAATTTGAAAAATATTAAATGAAAAACGAAACATCTTATTTAATTTATTTAAGTTTATGAATGTCTGTTGCCACACAATAGTTGTTTTTCCAGTTTAAAATTTAAAAAGATATATATAGCCGCACTGAAGAGCTGTAATACAGCGAAACAGTATATATGTGGATGACTGTATGAAGCTCATTTCCTAGGTAGAGCTTATTTGTAAGGATATCGTCAACTGCCATTAGCTTTAAGGCATAGCTCATTGGGTAGAACTAATTCGAGCTCCCGGCACTTGACAATGTTTACATTGAGATATCACTTACATTCAGTCAGTGTCATATGATAGCGCAGAGGAAGAAGTGCCGACTGTCAGCTCGATGGTTTAGTTTCAATAATGGCTTGAGGCACTAACTGGTCTAGCTGCACTGAAGAGCTGTGAAACAGTCTGTATGTGGATGATTTTATATATGTATATAATATATATAGGCAGCATTTTCTCTTGCAGGTAAGTATTGTTGAATATAAGAGACAACTCATGTCTAGATATCCTTTGGTAGATCCTTTCAATAGTCCGAATCAGGATCTTAGTTACGGAGGGGAATTGGCTGATGAATTTGCCATAGTTTAAATTTGTCTCCCTAGTACTTTCAGACCCATCCGGGTCCATCTTCAGGGGAATGAAGTTAATCAGGTACAGACCATGTGTTAGTATTATAGAAGGGTTTTGCAGGAATTATGTAATAAGTACTTTAAAGTACTTGGGACACAAATCTAAACTATGGCAAATTCATCAGCCAATTCCCCTCCGAAACTAAGATCCTGATTCGGACTATTGAAAGGATCTACTCTAGACATGAGTTGTCTCTTATATTCAACGATATATAAATATATATATATATATATATATATATATATATATATATATATATATATATATATATATATGGGTAGATAAAAGGATAAAACAATCCAACTGGATGAAATTAAAAATGGAACAGTGGAAGACCCATAAGCTCAACGTTTCGTTCGATGTGATGTGTCCTTTTTCAAGAGCGGATGAAAAGTGTGCTAAAAATGATAAAATACGGGAAGGTCATATAATTGGGGAATATATATAGTGGTAGGGTTTGAATGGAGGGAAATATATGTAAAGTGTCAGAAATAAGTGTGCAAAATGTCAGCATATAATAATACGTACATATATTTTTTTTAATATTTAAAATACATATGTCTGCATAAATAAACCTGCAATTTCAAATGCACATAGTAATATAAAAAAGGAGAAACTAAAGAGAAAATAGGGGCAAAAGAAAAAAAAAACGGTAGTACTCTAGAGTTTGCGCCTAATTTCCGTGACTGCTCGGCCGCATCGCTCCGACAGGTCGCGAAAGCGTCCGAGACCTGCCGAGTCGAAAACGAGGCTGTCGAGACGAAAACGCGACTGTATAAACAAAACCGAAAAATCGTGCAAAAAAATGGAAGGTTGGCAGACGACAATATAAGACGATGAATATACAGAAAGAAAAAAAATGGATATATTTTTATAAAAAAATGAAAGAAATGAACAAACCCATAGCTGAAGAACTATAAATAAACTTTTTTTTAAAAATTGTTTTCATGGGCAAAATGAAACATTTTTATGTTTTTTTCTATGTGTTTTGTGTTATGTAAAGCAAAGAAGTCAATTTTACAATTAAGCAAGTTCTTTTTATATATATATATATATTTTGGGGGGGGGGAATTACGTATATTTTCTCGTAGATTTTCAGGGTTTACTGCTACTTTTGTTGCCGCTTGTTTTGTTAGGCTGAGCGAAAGACTGTTATACACTCTCCAGCAATCGGATACTACTGTCGTCCCAGGTACTGCTTGATTATTAGAAGAGTTAGGGTTTCGGCATTCCTGTTAGGCACTGTTACCAGGATACCCCTCCTTCTCTGCGGGGTCGTATCCCAAGAAGACCCAGAGCAGCTGGAGAACACGGTCAGCATTGTTTGTTTTTTTTCTTTTCCGGCGGTTGAATAGAGACTTGTCTATTTCCACCGTATGCCCTGGGCCTCCGAGTCGCCGGTTAGGGTTTCGCGACAGACATTTTTTTTTGTCCAGTTTTGTTTACAGCCTCGTTTTCGACTCAGCAGGTCTCGGACGCTTCCGTGAGCTGACGGCTTGCTGCTGCCGAGCAGTTACGGAAATTAGGTGCAAACCCTGGAGTAGTATCAAAAAAACATATATACATACAGAGTAAGGCTTTAAACTAATGAAAAGATGCTTATGAATTTGAGAATATATATTCTCGGCAAACCGGTGAGTAAAATGCGTTCATTATATTTTTTTTTATTTTGTAACCTTGAACATTTAGGGAGTGCATCTACCCAAACACACACTCACCAACCCCAAAACAACTTTAAAATAAGTTGGATACAAAAAACATTAAAAGAGAAAATAATTGCTCTACATCAAATTTTCAGTCAACTTAATACATTTTAAAAGGATTAGTGTGCACAGGTAAGCGTCAATAATATCTATGTGATTGGTAAAATCCTGAACCATTCATTTAATTATGAATTATGGGATATGTATTCTTAGCAACAGGGTGACTAACATTGGAATATTATTTATTTTTTTGTAAACTTTATCATATAGGAGGGTGCAACTGAAACTGTACGATATCTCAAAGAAAGAAAAAAAACATTAGAATTCGAAACTAATGCTATATGTATTTCTTATACCCGTCCAAGGACGGGTAGTCTACTAGTTTAAAATAAATGTGAGTACAGAAACAACCGCCAACATTTTTTGCTGATTGTAGAATTGTCTTATAAGCTACACAGAGTTACCTCCCATTTGTACGCAGTTTATTTACAGACCAGTCCCTTTCTCCATTGTTAAAACGGTTTAAATATATCTTTTTTTTAAAAGTAATTCCTAAATCTCGGTACTAACTATTAGATTATGTAATTAAGACGTGAAATCCTAATTTTTTCTCTATTGGTCGCTGAACTGAACATACCTGCTGTGTGGACTCTGCCATTATATATAACTAGCGGAACCTGTCGCCCAGCGTTGCACGGGAGAAAGTACTACCTATTGCATGACGTCAAATTAAAAAAAAAGGAAATGCCCTATTTTTCTTCCCTCCCCCGTCTATTGTGTTGGCGAATGTTTTAAATTTAAAAAAAAATAAAAAAAGTGGTAGAGTAGAATGAGATCGAACGCTAAAACATGTGATTATGAATCCTGCCTTCTTACCGACTGCACCATGGCTCGGGTTAAAATAAGTGTGAAAATAGGTCAATTAACTTAATAATAAATAAGAACCGGTGTTTTGTGAAAATTAAACTGTGTGTATTAGTTCCCGGTGTCGATGAGTGTAGTCACAGTACAGAATTGTTAGAGAGAAAAGTTTTTGCTACCACCTATATGGAGTTGTTTTTTCGGAGAGTCGTGGATAGCGGGCCAAATGTAATATTTAGTGTAAGCTGGGAAAAAAGAATAACAACTGTACTAAAACACGCTCGAGTGAATAAGTGTAATGTAATGGTGAGTTTAGTAGCCGGTGATGCATGTGGTTATTTTCCTATTCTCCGAGAAGGTACAGGGGAAAATTCGTCTCTACTTTATATATTAGAAGAAGATCCTATGGGACTAACGTCACACAAGGATAAGAGTCAATGAGTTTGTCAGGTGGGGGTGAGCAACACTATGAGGATTTGAATTTGATTATTGAAGATGACTGCTTCAGAAGTATTTGTTAACATTGGACTTGAAAGCAACCATGTTGTAGTCAGTTGGAAAGCAGTCTTGTGGTATTGTGTTACACAGAAGAAACTTTGCTCAGTTTCGTTTAGTTTTAGGTACACAGAGGAAGAAAGAAAAATTATTTACAATGGTTCTAAATAGACGAGTTCATTTTGTGAATGTTCTACAGGGGGGGGTCATAGATTGGAGAACAGTCAAGCACCTAAAATGAATATAACGATAAAGTAAAGAAAAACTAGCAACTTTTCTTCTGTCAGAAAGAGGCTGTAAGGAAGAGAAGAGGATATCCCCACGAGACTGTAGGTTTTGTACTTTGTCTAGGCAAGAAAGGATGCTCTGGGAGGCGCCTCCCCAGTTGTGGTAACAGATCTCCATCTTATGAAGTATTTTGACTCTTGTACAAGTAAAGGATTACGTCACGACGGAGATACTTTTCAGAGTTGTAGAATGATACAAGCATTTTTCCAGTAGCTTTAGCAACACCTTTGATGTAAGTCTTATATTTTAAGTCTGATGCGAAGATAAGTCCTAGGAGTTTATCAAAGCAGGGAGTTCCATCAAAGAGTGAGCCATTCATTTCAATTGGGGAAAAGTGAGGATGTGCTCAACACAATTAAAATGAATGGGTAGAATAAAGTGCAAAGAATGTATAAAACATATTTTAGTTCACTAAGATCTTGCAGATCAAATACTGGACTACTCGATGTACAGTAATGAAAGTATTCTGGTATTTCAGATTTGGGAAGATATAATCGAAGGCTTAGAATTGAAAAAAAAGAAGCTGAAGAAAACAGAAGACTTGAATATCAAAGAGACTGGCAGACGCCACTACCGGCCAGGGGAGATTTGTTGCGACTACTTTCTTTCTTTGTTTGCTCAGACCTTCTTCGTCTTTGATGTAGATAAGAGGGGTGATTTCGTGAAAGCACGTTGGCCAAAGGTTCCGGTCAATCAGGAACCAACAGTTCAGCTTGACCACGCGTGATTTGACTCCCTATAAAACAAGTCACGCACCTTCTTTTCTTTCTCTTTTCTCTTCCGCTTTCCGGCCGAACGCACACAGAGGAGATCGTCGACCCCCCCCCCCCCCACCGGCTCGACCGAAGAGGTGGGGGGGGGGGGGGCAAAAGTCAAAATGCAGGTAATCTCTTTTAATTTCTATCACAAATAATGAACTATTCTGTCAAGCCCACACACACATTACACTGCCACAAAAATACATCAAACACGCTCGTATATACACATTCGTACAAACATGAACTTACAACTTGAACTTTTTCACTCCTTAAAAATATGAACTCTGTAACTGATAGCCATACAAAATGTCTTAGTCAAATAAATTGTTTTGTTTCAATATAAATGTTTTATTCTAATTATTGATTTTACAAAATACCATTCTTGTGTGTAAACTGTATTATTTCTTTCGCTTTCTTTCTGATATAATTTCAGATACTATAATAATGTTTTCTTTCTTCCTTTGTTTTATTCTGTTAATTTTACCCACACGTGGTCAGGCCACTTCAAACAGTTGGAATGACATGCTGCTATAAAGGCATCTCTCCCACAACCTTTGGTCGGGGGACCCACATGGGTTTAACCCTTTGTCCAAGAAACAACCCCCGGCCATAAGACCTTCAGAAAGTCAAGTAAAATAACAATTCATCAATTAGCACAACAGATGAAAAAGAAAATGATGAAAGAACAAAAACGAAAACTATCAGAAGCTGTATAGTGTCGCAGATTTTGTACATGTCTGTGTAAATAAAAATAATCATGTATTAAAGCTCTATTTGATATTGAGCACTTTTTATAAACCCGGTTGACATTCTTTGGATTACTACCCTGTGGATGTTTTACATGGATTAGTACAGTTGAGCAAAAATTTTCTTTGGAATTTAGGTGACAACGATTCTTGGTTGTAAGGGGGGGAAGTCTTGTGGCATTCAGAATAAATTATACAATACAGCTTCTCTTTCATTATATGAATCAATCTTTAATTTCACTGGAATATAAGTACACATGTAAGCAACGTTGCTTGGTTGGTCAGCATTATAGAATTTATGAAATATTGTCCCAATTGTTCTTAAGTATGAACCTTTATCTTGTCCTCCACCAATTCCTGGCAAGAGACGAGGGAGGCAACATAGCATCCTGTCAGATTTGCATCTCCGCTTGAACTGTCGTATTTTGCATGCATGCATTTTGGGCGAAAATTTGTAGTGCGCATGTGCAGTGATGCGCTAATCGCATGTATATCAATACACGAGTTCGGACGTTCCTGTTTTCGTCAACAAAATCACAACTTATTATTAAGCAAGCGATTGCATGTACATAGAAAATAGATCTTTGATCATGTAATGTCTACATTATCCCTTGCTTTGGCTTTTAAGCGATAAAAACAGAATATTCTTTATTGACTGTAGCAGCAAATAAGAATTAAATTTAAATGACATTCAAATTTAAGAAAGAGGGTAGTCAATTGTTCATTTTGATCTGAAATAATTGTTTTTTTGTTGAAAAGATAAAAATGTTTTTTATTGAAAATAAGGCTATTGTCCTTAGATCAAGAAATATCACTAAAATACATTCAACAACGTTTATGTCGTTGTATAAAAAGTATGCTTCTTTGACCCTTTGGCTAGGAGTTCTTTGGCTTTTGGCTAAGATCAGAGTGTAGTATCTGTTCCGATGGATGCTACACACCACTGTAGACTGATAACGTCTTACACTTTCAGCCTTGTCCTGTACAGTTCTAGGAGGTAACTCTCCCAGGCTTTACCTTCTCTTTGAGAAGAGATTAGTTTATTGCTAATTGCCTGAGGCGCCCTTACCGGGGAATGCCGACGGGCCTGCTCAGGCATTTTTGTAGGCCAGAGATTATGTATATTTTACTTTCTATTTCCTATTCTATTGTTCTGTTTTCTATAGAATGACTCATCTATGTTTCTTTGTTGTGTCAATATAATGGGTGACCTTATTTTAACACGTGTTTGCTTGTCTTTCTATTTTAGGTTTTAGTTTTTAAATTTTAGTTTAGTTCAGTTTTTTATTTATTTATTTGTTTGTTTATTTATTTATTTTTTGTGAGAAGCCAACGATTGGCTAAGAGGACAACAAAGAATCATATTGCTTAACTAGCTAGATGTGTCTATAGAAAACACCCGACAAAACTAACTCAATGCATTTTAGCCTGAGGATTCCCTCCAGGGAGGAAACGTATAAGCTTATGTGTAGCTTAATTGCCATAAATATATTTTCCTGACTTACCATATATATATATATATATATATATATATATATATATATATATATATATGTGTTCACGATACAAGCATGTACTAATTAAAGCAAAGTAACAAGTCGAAAATATAATTCAATAAAACATTTATTGTACATGGAACTGAATATGAAATAGTGTTCATTAAAACGTATCCAACGTGTAGGTGGAATAATGTATGTGTGTGTGTGCATACACACGTATGTGTGTGCATCGGTGTAGACAAAGTGTCCATTGGTAATGTCTATAGTAGAAAGTCTGAGTATTGTGTATGTATGCGTGTGAGTGGAGAAAAGTTTTTACATACCATATCTTTGTGTGTGTGAGAGAGCACATGGTGATAGCATGCGTCAGCCAAAATAGAAAGAGAGACACGATATTGCTGATGTTATCTGTAGCAGGTTATTAGAGAGAAAGACAGAGAGAGAGAGTCTGTGCATCACATTTTATAAGACAGTTCAGGACGCCCCACTGGCGTCACGACAAGGGAGATAAATCGAGTTTGGCACAACCAGGTGGTATGTATCCGGAGGAAGTTAATGTTACAATATAGAGAAGCTAGTCTTCACATAAACTGTAAGACTAACTTCTATAATATTTGTTAACGAAAAGGTTGCTAAATAAAAGGAAAGCAAATCCCTTCTATAAACACTAGTATATGTATTTATTTAAGTGACCTACACTGTTAGGTGTAGGTTGCCAAACGTTAAAACAGTTCTGTTGAATAGCTGACATCTGTTCAGCGGATCACTGTGCTAGTTGTCTTATCAAAGCATGAGGACCTACAAAAACTGACAAACTCTAAATAGGAAACCACTGTACACACACTAAGAATACTTGTGCCAGATTACTGTCTGAGAGAAATAACCCCATGCAAATAAATTAGAGTTGAACAAAACCTGCTGCTTGATCACTGGTTACCTGAAGCCTACCGGTCTGAAAAACATGCATCGCCTTGATGGCATTGCCTCTGTAGATGTGAGATAGGAACTTACAACCATCTTCGTTTTTGTCCTCCTTCTCAACAATAACATATTTCCACTTCTTGCATTGTATGTTTGACACAGATTTTTCCGTTCACATTGTTTTCAGCAAGGAAATTTAGTTCACTATTTCTGACAGTGGCATAGAATAGTGATATATTTGGAAAGAACATCAGAGCTGATCACAGTCACTCAGCTCAGCTTTGTCATCAGGTTGAATGCAGATTAATAGATCGTCATCCATTACCAAAGCATTAACGTTAATTAGGCGCCGCTGGTTCACGCTAAGCTGAACAAATATCACCTCGCATTATTTCAGAGTTTTATTGGCCACAAAACAACTGTGAACAACCAGTATCCACAAAGGGTACATAATTCATTGCATTCATCTGCAAGGCAATTATCAGCAGTACTTCATTAAAATGGGATTCATTAAAGAGAGTATTGATTTACTCCTTTCTTGGAGTTAGGCACAAGGCCAGTTTTTATCAAGTAAGATGTGATCAAAGGTCGGGTCGGAAAAGTGGGGATACTGGCTTTTCTTAGAATGTTTTGATGTAAAATATTACTTACTACATCGGCAGTCGTCTTTGGTGCCTTGGATGTTCATTTTTGCGTCACCCAACCGATTATTATGTAAGTCAGTCACACACATAAGGCGATAGACAAATATCTAGCCCAAGCCAAAGAACACATTTACTGGCCGAAATCGAAGACATGATCACCAACTGCAGCACATGCCTGAATGAACGCAACAGGAATTCCCTGGAACACATACCACATGACATCCCTGAAACTCCATGGACAAAAATCAGGGCAGACATATTTGACTTGCATCGTAAGTCTTACATAATTGTCATAGACTCCTCACCATACTTGAGAACAAACGAAAGGATCCACAAACCAGCTCAGTTCGCAAATTACCCGGAGACTCAGTACGTGTTCTTTCAGACAACAAATGGAAAATAAAAGAAACGGTGCTTCAGAAACTCATATATCCCCGTTCATACCTAGTAGAGACGGAGAAAGGGACCAAGGTTATATGTAATCGTCGCCACCTGCTCAAAACAAAAGTAAACATACACATCAAACTAGAATATGACTATGAGAGCATCCTGTCTTCAGACAAACAACCAGCCAGCCATCAAGCTGAAAGTCTACTCCCAGACCCGAATTAAAAGCAACCATACACTACCCGTTTAGGTAGACGAATTGTTCCACCTACACGATACGAACATTACTCATAAGTACCCTTCCAACGTATACCCTTTCTTTCCATCTTTCTTTTTCATAATAACGATGATGTTATAATATTAATACGGGAACTGACAGCCTCACACCAGGTATCTTCGAAACAGGTGCTAAGCAAGGGGTAAAAACAAAAGATAAATATATACAGCAAACACACACTCGTGTTCTGCCAATCGACACGCATCTTGTCTCCTTTTCATTGTACATCTCTTGATACGACAAATATTGGATTACGTCCTTTACCAAGGATCCAGTAAGCAGTAAATTATACCAATGTACTTTATTTCGCTTTACAGATTATTAGAAAAAAGCACCACGTGCGTTCGCACTAGACAACAACAAAGAGGACTGACCAGTTCACTGACTGAATAACGACTCGGGTGTAGAGCCTTCTAATTTATTTTACCTTTTAAGCTACGAAGAACATGGAATGAGTAATTATTTTTCTTTTTTATATGCATTTATATAATCATCACGTTGCTATTTTAGCTAGTACGAACTTTCCTCTATCTTTTTTTTAACTTATACTTAGGATCTATAATATGGTAACGAATTTAGCAAGAGACTATGAGGTTTTGATATCGTGAAGGGCCTAAATATAAATACACATGCATCCTATAAAAAGAAAAAACTTGGCGGCAGCTACATTTGCCAATTATTTTCTGTGCCTGCATTCTCCACCCTACATAAGCTATGCATTCGATAAATCAATCAAATCGCCCATATATGTGATGAATTTTTTTCATTCCATTACTCACTGATAATTCATTATTCAACCGACAGTCTATCCATTTCAGTAACCTTTATCCTTGAGTGTTTTTTAGACTTGATAAATGGTGACATATTAAGTAAAAATGATACAAGCTGTTCAATATATTATAGAAGCACTAGGTCTCCAACTAGCTTTATGTTGTTACCTTGAAGGGCTGATAATAATTAAGACAACACGATGGTACATTTACACGAGTGTATTTACAAAAGTACAGAATACTATATTACAAAAAGTCTGTGTCCGATACTGTGGCTATGGCTGACACCAATGACTGCCACAACACTTAGTCGTAACCTTTTTAATAGTGTCTGAAAGTGTTCGTCTATTCAGGAAATAGGGTAGATCAACTCACACCATAACACTTACTAAGTTTTTTTTATCATGGTTCTTAATTTATTACACACACAATAAGTTGGCAATTTTATTAATACTTCTTCTGATTTTGTGAACTATAAAATATAAGTGTTAAGTTTACTCACATTTTAATTGTTATAAAGATATATCTGAAAAAATTTGGCCTTTTTATTATTGGTAAATATTCCAGCATCGTCTGTAGAACATTATATTCGTTATTTAAATCATTTTATTAAACATTGTTACATACTTTGTGTAGGAAGAAAACAAAATTGTATCTTTTTTTCTTTATACATTATATCTGTGGTAACTCTTAACTGGGATATTCCTTTCTGAATCTTAATGTTTTGGATTTTCATTTTTCCTATACTGTGCTGTGGCATGATCGATCTTTGCCATCTACTCATTTGATTCTGGTGGAAAAATTACCTTATATCACTCTTTTCAATTTTCTTTTCTCTTCGATTCACCTGCTATTTCAGAGACTCAAACTTTTTTATAATTTTTAGTGCAATTTTTTTATCTCACTTGCACTTTGTTCCCTGGGTATTCCTTTACATTAGCTCTGCAACTCCAATGAATACTTATGTGACTGTGATCTTCCCTAACTTCCAGTTTTTTCTGTTGTAAACTCTTGTAATTAGTTATCTTCTCCCTCCCTGTTTAAGCCAGCATCATTAGGAACACTGACTTTAACTAAGGTTGCTACTTTCTTCCTTTTGTTCAATATTATAATGTCAGATTTAAAAGCTCTGTTTTGTTATATATAGATAAAGAAATTTCATAGTTATAATAGATACTGTATAACTTATTTCCAGTTTCCTGTGTGTGTTAGCATATGTCTTTTCAGATGAACATTCTGTGAAAATTCTCTTCCACAAATTTCACAAGAAAAAGGTATCTCTCCTTTGTGCTTTTGTATATGTATTTGCAGACGATTATTTCGTGAAAACGCTGAACCACAAACATCACAAGAATATGGTTTCTCTCCTGTGTGTATTCGGATATGCGATTCCAAATTAGAAATCTGTGAAAATTTTCTATCACAAATTTTACAAGAATAAGGTTTCTCTCCTGTGTGTTTTTGTATATGAATTTTCAAATAACCTTTTCGTGAAAAATTTGAACCACAAACATTACAAGAATATGGTTTATCTCCTGTGTGTATTCGTACATGTGCTTTCAGAGGAGAAATCTGTGAAAAATCTTTTCCACAAATTTCACAAGAATATGGTCTCTCTCCTGTGTGTATTCTCATATGTGCTTTCAGATGGCAATTCTGTGAAAATTCAGTTCCACATACGTCACATGTATATGGTTTCTTCCCTGTGTGTGTTCGCATGTGGCTTTTCAGTGTGTCTTTCCGTGAAAAGGCAGTATCGCAAACTTCACAAAAAAATGGTTTCTCTCCTGTGTGTATTCGCATATGCGTTGCTACATACTGTTTCTGAGAAAAGGCAGTTCCACAAATTTCACATCGATATGGTTTCTCTCCTGTGTGCGTTCGCATGTGGACGGTCAGTTGAGTTTTTTGTGAAAATACAGAACCACAAATTTCACAGGGATATTGTTTCTCTCTTCTGTGTTTCTGCATGTTTTGTGAAGGTAGATTTATGAGAAAATATTGGTTTCTCAAATTTCTAAATACTCCTTTTACAGAATAGGTTGAAGCTGTAAATAAAAATGAGATAATATTAAGATAAATAGAAGTAGTTCATATTATTCATCACTTATCTGATGCATTTTATTATGATTCAAGTCTTATGTTCACTTTTTTTTATTTGAAAACAAAAAAAATGAATCTGAGTTTTCAAAAAAAGGCAAATAACTATTTCTACATTATTTGTACATTTGACTTATAACTCATTTTATTCTGTTTATATTCGTACAAAGATTAAACTGTACTGAATTTTACAAACCTTTTCAGAAACTTTTGATATTAAGCAATTACTTTCAACCATAAAAAAAACATTAAAATTTAAAACTAATTCCATATCTATTGCTTATACACGCACTTGTCTCTTTTCTTCTAATAAACCTTTCGGAGGAAATTAATGGAAAGACAGAGTTGGAAATATGGTGAGATGCTGACGGAATCTCAGCTGATCGAATTATTAATGCGTTGTGTAGATTATTTTTTCTCTTTTACTATGTTTTATTAAAACCTGATGGTTCAATTCGATAGCATGGTACTACGTCTAGTATCCTCAGTATCAACAAAGAAACCATTCACATTTATAGTTAATTAAAAATGAATTGCATTATGTTAAATGATTGAACTCTCTATTACTTTTCTATCAAATTCCACTACATAAAATCGTTTAAACCAAGTCCACTTTTCCATTCTCGTACCGTAATATGGAGTGACTTTGGCCACCCGGGGTGATATTGGACCAGTACCTAAAAAATGTTTAGAAATATTATAAAACAAAAATTCAATCTGGGCTGAGTTATACATGTAGTTATAAATGTGTGACCTTTCTTCGTAGTTTATGTCCATAGATATGTTCTTATATTGAGTTAAAGTAAAATAAAGGTTTAGTTACAAGTTTCTAGTGAAGCAAAGTTAAAATTATTATATTCTGTGTGACCATAGACGACACCCCAATGCAAGTATTACTTTAGTTAACATAGAGCTGGTATAGTGTGGCCAAAGTCACATAACATGGCAGGCTGACTTTGGCCACCCCTAATTAGTGCTTCTCTTTCCTCATATTGTAATAATCTTGTTCCAAATTCCACCTAAACTGATAGTTAACCATGGTTCTCCTAGAATACAACACAACAATAATGAAAACTTACCATATATTGACTTGAATTTTACAAATATATTTAAAAGTGGACCAAAGTCTTACGGTATTCATTCATGTTATATAGATCAATTTCCTTATTTTGTCTTCACTAAATAGGTTTTCCTTTTTATATTAAACTAACAAAGTACTAAACTACACCAATTTTTAGTCACGTTTACAAAAATTATCCAGGACGGACAGACAGACAGACAGACAGACAGAGAAGGTGCTCGTTATATTATAAGTTATATTATAAGTTATATTATAAGCAGAACACCAGAAACTGCAATGACTCATCAATGTCATAGAGAACAGGGTGACTTGCCATTGACAATCAGATTCACTAATGATCGCTCAGTTGTTACATTTGAGAACAGATAAGCAAAACAGATCCTAACCAATGTTGAGAAATGCTATATGAAAAATTCACTTGCGAGTAAATTCATGGTTTTCATAAGATTATCATGACTGAAACCAGAAAACGATCTTTTATTTATTTATAATTAAGTAAATATGGCAGTAATTAGTATAAATAGTTAATAATTGATATAGCCAATTGAATCCTAGCAGAGGCAAGTCATAATATTAGGATATGAACACACGTAGATGTTTGTTATATTAGCTTTTAATGAAGAATTAACAGCTTTGATTCATATACTTAGAACAATTACAAATGTCAGTCAGAGTATTGATTTACTCCTCTCCAGGAGTTAGGCACAAGGCCAGTTTTTATTTTACTCCCACAAGTAAGATGTGACCCAAGGTCGGGTCGGGAAAGTGGGGTTTAAAAATTGCCTGGGCAGCCCCGTCTGCATTCCCCGGTCAGTTTTTATCTTACTCCCACAAGTAAGATGTGACCCAAGGTCGGGAAAGTGGGGTTTAAAAATTGCCTTGGCAGCCCCGTCGGCATTCCCTGGTTAGTTTTTATCTTACTCCAACAAGTAAGATGTGACCCAAGGTCGGGTCAGGAAAGTGGGGTTTCAAAATTGCCTGGGCAGCCCCGTCTGCATTCCCCGGTCAGTTTTTATCTTACTCCCATAAGTAAGATGTGACCGAAGGTCGGGTCAGGAAAGTGGGGTTTAAAAATTGCCTGGGCAGCCCCGTCGGCATTCCCCGATAGAGGCGCCTCAGGCACTAAGCAATAAACTTACTCCTCCCCAAAGAGGGGAGGCAAAGCCTTGGAAGCCTGGGAAGGTGGACCTCCCAGAACTGCACAGAACACACCCATTGACCAGCGTAAATCAAGACCCGAAGACCAAGACAACACCAGTATGGGGTGCAGTATCCATCGGAACAGATACTCAGTCAGAGTAATGGGAAAACAATTTATTTATCTTTCTTTATTTCGATTATTTAGAAGCTATTAACTGGCAGAAATTAACATTTGTGAAAATCAACAGTTTCAAGGCATTCACGTCGATTACGTCTATTTTCTGAGAAGCTAGACATTGCGATAATTTTATATTTTAAACTATAAAAAAATATCAAAAATCTGTTAATCCAAACAAGAGGACTGTTCGTTTTGTTGGTTTTGAAATGAAAAAATATACTGTTCATTTTCCCAAATTCTATTTCCTTCAATAAATGTTCTATGAATATACTAAAGAGAGTAGTCTGTCCCTTACACCATTGGAACTCTTCTAAAATAAATTTCAGCTCGTGTACCGCATCTGCACAAGTGCCGAAGTTGAATTTTATTGTCTTTGGTAACAGTTATTTGTTTACTATTTGTATTTTTCACCCTTTTTTTTACTGTTAACTACTCTTTACAATAGCCTAATCAAAAAAAAATATAAATCCGAAATCCAACTAATGAGTTCACAAAATTTATCTATACAAATTAATAAAATAAAACAGTTGTACTCCACTCTCCCAGAGTCGGTGACGTCACCAATTTGGCCGCTTTTTTGATCGCTGTGCCATTTTGCCAATCATTTTTTCAAGCAATTGTTAAAAAAAAAATAATAATAAATGTACGAATATTTTTTTACAAAAAAAAAAAGTGGTCACTTGTGCATTTTAAGAGTTTTTGTTTTCAGTTTAGGAGAGTTCCGTCCCTGCAAGTTAAGAGTTAACATGGGGGGGCGCCCTCCCATGTTAAGAAAGTCTTTCTAAAGTTGACTTTTGAAATTTTTAAATAAAAAGGATACCATTTTATTATTTTGGATTATAATTAAAAGGTTAAATCAAAGATGTTTATGTCTTTGTGACTTCCTGTTTTATCGTGCGCGTCTTCTGACGTACGGATGACCAGAAATTAAAAATAAAACCTTTAAACAGGAAGTCACAAAAACATGAAAATCTTGGATTTAACCTAATTAAATTATCTATTTATTTAAATCTCATATTTTTCACTTAAGTCCTTGAACGACAATTAACTTAGTTGAATTTTACAAAACAATTTAAATTCAACATCAATTTTTATTAATCTCTAAAATTCTTAAAATAATAAACAGCTTAACATGCGGACGGAACTCTCCTTAAATAAAAACAAAAAAATTGTTAAAATGCACAAGTGCGAAATACTGAAATATTATCACTATTATTATTCACGAAAAACTTAAAATACTATTTCTTCAATACAGTCATTTAACCGTAGTGTGATTAAACCATACTTTTATAACGATTGGTTGTGTTCGTTTTTCAGCGTCTCAAATTCTCTTTTTAGAGTGAAACATTTTGAAATCAATATGTACATACCTCAATATATGTTCTGTATTTGGTAGAGATTGTTGAGAACAATTTGAAATACAGAATGAAAAACGATGGGCTAATGATGAGCTCTTTATAACGGAACTAATTTTCGTAGGAGTAGTAGTAGTTGTAATAGACATTACTATGAGGTGGTGGGAGGCGTTCATGTCAAATAGAGTGAATATCAGGATAAGGTTGAAGTCGGCGTGTTATTTAGAGAGGGTTGGAGTGAGTAGTAAATTTTAGCGATGTACGAAGAGGAAGTGCAAATATGACAGCTATTTAGGGATTATTCAAAGGGGGATAACCGTAAATGAATTACGGTCATCTCCCTTTGAATGAATCAAAATGGCTGTCATATATGTACTTCCTCTTCGTAAATCGCTAAAATTTAATTGTCTTTTATATAAAAAAAAACTACTTGATTAATTTACGTGATATTTGGTATAGGATATATTCAGCCCGTGACAGGTACGTATATCAAACAGATATTTCTCATTTTTTTTTGTTTTGTTTTTCGAAAGTACCCGCTAAACTGGAGATGCACTGTAAAATGTGTTACTATATTACGATGCGAATTATTTTGACTATAACTTTAGAAATGTGGACATAACACCCATTATGTATCCTCTTTTGCACCATTTTTATGAATAATAATTGCAATAAAAATGACATTATTTTCATTGAACGGTAAATGTAAAGATGTTAACCAAAATCTGGACCGATGGAAGTTACCTCCCCTGAAATGTAAGATCTCAGGACTAACGTGAATAAACGAGACCCGGGAGTCAGCCATCTTGGTCTGAGATAATACACCTCGTCTTGCCTCATTTACTTACGAAAACCATAACAAAACATTCTGTCAGAATAAGGGATTCGAAAACGGACGTGAGCAACACGTATGGGAAGAGTTAAGAAAAATATTGAGCTAAAAAGACAAATAAAAAAAATAAAAAATAAATAAAAAAACCCATGATGAACAGCCACGTTACCCCACCAGAACCCTTCACATTAGATCAGCCCGAATCGTGGGAAAAATGGATTCGGCGCTTCAACCGCTACAGGGCAGTGTCCGGACTAGACGAGAAGCCAGCCCCTTGTCAGGTAGATACCCTAATCTACTGCATGGGTGATAAAGCAGAGGGGATCATCGCTACGTTCAAACTCTCACCCGACGAAGCCCAAAACCTGAACATAGTCACGTCAAGGTTCAACGACCATTTTAAAGGCAACACCAACGTCATATATGAACGGGTTAGGTTCAACCAGAGACGCCAGGAAGTAGGTGAGTCGGTTGACTATTTTATTACGGATCTCTATGTACTGGCTAAGAACTGCAACTTTAGAGACCTCCACGACGAACTAATTCGTGACAGAATTGTAGTCGGGTGCATAGATCCAAAGCTATCAGAGAGTCTTCAGATGATTCCAGACCTCACCTTAGATGGAGCCATCAGACGCGCACGACAATGTGAGACGATCAAATCACGTCTCCTGCGATCACCAGAACGTATCAGCAATGAACGACTAGCTGATAGGAATGTTGCTGTCCATTCTGTTAATTACAATAGAACTTGCAGACAAGGGCAGAGCAACTACAAAGCCAAACCCAGATGGGAACCTCACTACAATGATCAGCAAAAGAAAGGGCATATACAACAGAACAGAGCGGAAGCAGGGTGCCACCGCTGCAGTAACCAGGCCCATCATCAGAGACGTGCATGCCCTGCCACTTTCGTCACTTGCCACAATTGTGGCACGATAAGTCACTATGCTAAGTGTTGCTATGTGAAAAGAATACATGAGGTTAAGCATGACCTGGATGACAGTGAAAGTGACCAGAGTGCATACCTTGGTGTCCTGACAATATCAGAAATCAGCCTGAGCAAATCATGGCAAACCGACATCACCGTCAACGGAATACCACTGGAATTCAAATTGGACTCGGGTGCAGATGTGACTGCAATCCCTGAGCACATCTACAAACTGAGGAGAGATTACCGGCTCTCTGAGATGCCCACAAAACCCTACATGGTCCGCGACACATCCCGCTGAAAGTTACCGGAATGATCACTGAAACTGTCTCGCATAAAGTCTAAACAGAATACGATAAAAAATGTGTATAGATGATAAAAAGGATGTTATGCTGTTGATTTGTAAATATTAGTAAATGAGAAGGGTTTTCGAGTTAAAATCTATTAAGTAACTGTAATCTGAAAGAAAAAAAACACGCTTGAAATGTGTAAATATACAAGGAAAAAGCGAGATCGGAACAAAATAGAGTCTTCCCATAACGGCCGTGTTCTTGTATAGCTCAGAGCTATTTTTTGTATCGCTCAACGTCCATCTTGTGCAAAGTACTGGAGTCTATCATTAGAGATCAGATTATGAAGCACATGGTAGACAACAACCTATTCTGTGGCGACAACATGGGTTTATTCCAGGCAGATCATGCATGACACAACTCATAACATGTCGCGACGAGTGGACGGGTGTGCTGGACAGTGGTAACCCAATGGATGCCATCTACCTAGACTTGCAAAAAGCTTTTGATACCGTGCCCCATCAAAGGCTACTTAGCAAACTGAAAAGCTATAGCATCAAAGGGCAAGCAAGGGATTGGATCAAAGGTTTCCTACAAAACCATGTCCAACAGGTGTTAGTGAACGGGCATATTTCCAGGTGGGCTGATGTCACAAGTGGCATACCACATGGCAGTGCTTTCGGACCATTGTTGGTTGTTGTCTTCATTAACGACTTGCAAGATAAAATCGAGAGTGGCACACATATTTGCCGATGACACAAAGATCTATAGCAAGGTTACAATGGAAGAGGACAGAGCCGCACTGCAGAATGACATAAAAAGGCTCTCTAGATGGTCAGCAAATTAGCAGCTAAAATTCAATACCTCGAAATGCAGAGTTATACACTTTAGACATAACAACCAAAGAAATATTTATCTCATGAAAGACAATGAAGAAAATGACAAAGAAATTGGTGCTTTGGATATTGAAAAAGATCTGGGTGTATACGTAGACAACAAACTGTCATTTTATCACCATGTCAATGAAACTATAAAGAAAGCAAACCGTACATTTGTTAGCAAAGACAAGACCGTGATCAAGAAGCTCTATACCTCAATCGTGAGGCCCATCATTGAGTACGGAAATGCACCTTGAGTCCACCAGTTTCTCGGTGATATTGACAAGGTTGAAAAAGTCCAGCGCCGAGCCACCAAATTGTGTCCTACACTTGGGGACCTGCCATACGAAGATAGGCTGAGACACATGAAGCTCCCGTCCATGTACTATAGAAGAGAACGTAGAGATAGAATCCAGACGTTCAAGATCCTCACAGGCAAAGACAACATGGACCAGGAGAGACTGTTATCCCTCAGCAAGACCACCGGAACAAGAGGTCACAACCTGAAACTTAAAAAGAAACATGGGAGGCTAAATATTAGAAAGTATTCATTTCAATTGGAATTCTTTGCCAGACTGGCTCATCGATGCAACAGATATAAACAACTTTAAGTGAAAGTTGGACAAACACTAGCTTCACAGAAAATATTCGGTCAGACCTGCACACGAATTAGTATAGTGGACAAAAGGAAAAAGAAAACAATTGGGAGTTACAGGCTCAAGTCTTTTTCCCAAAAATATGTTATGTTATGGTATGTTAAAAAAAGTTCTAAGAAGTCGGTTTTTAGGTATGTGCAAAAATGGCCGCCGCTTGTACTGACTAGTGTTCTTAAAAGTGTCTTTTCTTAATGTTTTAAAGTAGTTTTCGTTCAATTTTTGATTGTGTTTGAAAGATAAAAACATTAAGTTAATATCTAAAAAGAAAAAATGCATATTTACGTGTGATATAAAAATAGAATGAAAAATGTTATCAAAACGGCTAAATAAGGCAAAAAATCAGTTACAACTGCAGATTCGATAAAACAGGTTTAACATTCGCTGGAAAGATAAATACTAGGTTTCTCGAATTGTTTCAAAGATAATTATTTAATTAAAATCTTAAGAGAGTGAATTAAAAAAAATAGACCTTTATTTTTTTACTAAAATTTCTTTACTATACATTTACATGAAAGGTATCAACATTGAGCAATTCCCATTCGTTGCAAAAAAGAAAAATACTTTTCACTACGAACAAAAACATCTTTTCATCAAAGAACAAAACAAATCTGTCAAGTGAGTGCACATTTTTTTTGTCTTTTCTATTTGTTCCTTTCAACTGCTACACATACCAAGACACTACCTTTTTTTCTCTGTCGGCTTTCTGCCTAACCAGGGAGTTATGTAGCAGTAATTAACATGTCCATCCCCTCCTGGCGAGCAGCCCCTGTGAGGTGGTTTGATCACACAATGGTCAATCAATCTCTAAGGTGTATAAATTTCGACTAATTCTTCGGAGAACTACTACCTTTGTAGTGGTTAGGTCACACAATAACCAATCAGCCTTCAGGACGTATTAATTTCGACTGAACCTTCGACAGACTACTTCCAAACTTTTGGGATATACACAACAGACACAGAGAGCTTCCAGGCACCAATGAAGTAAGATGCCTTGTCAACTTGCCACAAGGAAAAGCTATTTTCCAATGAAACTGTAACAGTTACATGAATTAACGGAAGTGCACTTTTCAGTGCACGAGATCCACGCGATGAATAATGATTTGACGCAAACACAAATCACATGATTAGCGTTATTAAGGAGCGCCAAACAGACAAGATGTACGTTCCTGCGCTCTCTATACAGCCTGCTGTAGAGTTGTCAACGAACTCTAGGAAAAAAAGTCTATTCTGTCTTGTCTGCCTTCTTCAACCTCATGTATAAAGAATGTCCTATTCCTTTGTTTTGGCGAATAAATCTTTATATCTTTTTATTTGATGTATCTCATATATTCTGTGAGCATTCATATAAAATTGATGATCCTGACGTTATTTAAAACACGTAACCTTCTTTAAAAAAAGGGGAAAAGAAGAGAACTGTCCGATTTTCATGGTGACATAATCTTGGATTCGTATCTAAGTTAAATTCTTGATCAGGAGAGTCAGACATTTTCCCTCGTTACGGCAACCTATTAATCTATCTATCCAGAGGTTATTTTTTTTCAACATTCGTTAGTTTAAAGACTTTGAATCTATCAGAAAAACACACGATGTTACAATCTCAAAGATTTACGTAAAAAAATTACAGTAAGTGCATTTTAACATGGGTTTTATTTTCATTGCAATTCGTTCGGATTATTTTTGTCGCAGAAAGCTAGCATTTTAATATGTTAATTCAAACATATTTATAGAGAATAGCAATTTAAATTTGGTTTTGTTATAAAATACATTTTCCATTACTAATAAATTGCGATTGACGTAAGATTTGTAGAAATGTTTCTTACATCTCTATGCACGAAATTGAATCAAGCAAACAAACACTGTATAACAACATACGAAATATAATTTATTTCAAAAGGTTACTTTACTATTTGGTAAAGTAACAAAATATTGGATAGTGTCCAGAAAGGAAAATCAAAGGAAGCGTCAACGTTGTGGCTGCAGCTGGAAAGATGGTCATGCAGGAGAGAGATGATGTTTCCTCGATCGCGTCTTTTTTCTCTCTGGTGATCTCGTTATAGACTAAACTGTCAAAGTAGTCCGTTTGGGACAGCTAGAAAATCATACGCCCTACAAGCCGATTGGTCAGTGTATGACCAATTTGCTCACAGGGGACAAGAAGAAATAGGTCCTATGTCCGACCGCTACATCACCCCCTGCTTAGGTGGAAAGCCGACAGAAAAAAGGTAGTACAGCAGTCGGACGGAACCATTTTAAATAGTGTTGTTCCGAAAAAAAGAAAGTTGTATTGCAAATTAAAGTATTTGCTGGAAAAATGTTAAATAGTTTTCTGTGAGAAGTTGTTTTGTGAAAAAAACTGATAAAAATATTTGCTGGTTTTCCAGGGAAAAATATTTTGGAAAATATTTTTTTATTTTTTTTTATTAACGGAAGCAGAAAAATTTCCTTTATTTTATGTTTTTAAGATTTTCCATAGAAGAGTATTTCTGGAAAAATATTTGTCTTTTTGTGAAAAGTAGGTTTTGTTATGTGTGTAAAAAATAATAGAGTGCAAAGAATCCAACAAAGAAAAAGCTCATTCTATATATATAATATAGAGTTTTACACAGCTTTTTTGGCCAATGTACTCGGCGACCACTACGTGTAGTGGTGACATAATTGTCATTTGCAGTTGTCTTCACTTTTAGTGGTATAAGAGTGGGTTGCTGCAAAGTATAAGTAGGGGGAATATGTGGCTCTTGTGTTTTGCTCTCTAAAAAGACTCTCTTAATCCTATCTACTGATACTGTTTATTTTTTGCCATCCATATCAATTGTAAATAATTTATCAGTACGTGAAAGTACGTGGTAAGGGCCAGTATAAGGTGGAGTTAGAGGGGCTTTTACCGAGTCCTTTCTGAGGAAAACATGAGTCCACGAAGAAATATCTTTAGGGACCGATGATTTTGTGGTCTGTTGCCTAGGGTTCACAGGTGGGAGCTTATTAAAATAAGCTTGCAGTCTGTCTGTGTACAGAGCTGGATCGGTTGCCGTTAAATTAATTGGGGTCAACATCTGACCAGGCAAAGATAGATGCATTCCATAGACAAGTTCGGCTGGAGAGTATCCGAGGTCCTCTTTGATCGCAGCATGACAGCCAAGAAGGACAATAGGTACATACTCGCTCCATCGCTGTTGGTCTAGATAAGCACGCAGCACGGCTTTCAGTTGGCGATGGAAGCGTTCTATCATCCCATTAGAAGCTGGATGATAGCTAGTAGTACGGTTATGTTTAATACCTAAAATTTTGGAAAGTTCCTTGAATAGGTGGGATTCAAACTGTCCACCACGGTCGGTGGTTATAGTTCTGGGAACTCAGGAACGCGATATCCAGCCTGAGATAAGGGCTCGCGCTACGGATTCAGCCAAAATGTCGATTAAGGGAATGGCTTCAGGCCATCATGTGAAGCGATCTATGCAGGTCAGGAGATAAGTAAATCCCTGACTGACAGGCCATGGTCCGACAAGATCGATGTGTATATGGCTAAACCGAGCGTCTGGAGTGTTGAATGTTCCAAAAGGGTGCACGGATATGCTGGTACACCTTTGACTTTTGGCAGGATACACAGGAACGTGTCCAAGCAGTGATGTCGCGCCTCATATTCGGCCAGAAAAATCTAGTCGAAATCAGCTTCACTGTGGCTTTGAGTCCGGGGTGTGCCAAGTTGTGGAGGGTCTCGAAGACAACCCGACGATGAGTCAATGGAACAAGAGGGCGAGGTGAATCTGTTGAGGTGTCACAGATGATCTGCGTTTCCGAAGTGGGCACAGGCAGGTATGTGAATTTGCAAGTTGCAAATTCAGGTGACGACAGATCCAAAGTGTCCAGACGTGGCTGGTCTAAGGCCATCTGTTGGATATCAATATCCGAAGGTGAGGACAGAGAATTGATAGGAAGGCGGGACAAGGCGTCTGCCGCAGTATTCTGTTTACCAGAGATATGTCGGATATCGTTAGTAAATTGCGAAACAAAATCCAAGTGGCGAGTTTGTGAGGAGAATATTTGTCCGCCCTAGCACGCAGTGCGTATGTAAGCGGACGGTGATCAGTGTAGATCACGAATTGACGGCCCTCGAGTGAATGCTAAAAGTGTTTCACTGCGAGGTACATTGCCAGGAGTTCACGGCCAAACGTACTGTAACGTTGTTCTGCCGGTTTCAGTTGTCTCGAAAAGTATTCGAGAGGTTGTAATTGGCCTTGGTGCTGCTGTTGCAACACTGCACCTACAGCTGTGCCCGATGCATCAACGACCAGGGAAAACCGGGCATCAGAAACAGGATGTGCAAGCAAAGATGTTGTCGCTAGTTTCTGCTTCACTTCATTGAATGTCTTCAGCTGAATATCATTCAGTGAAATCTGCTCTTTTTTCTTCTTCCTGTTACGTAACAGGTCGGAAAGAGGAAACAGGAGATCTGCACAGTGTGAGATAAAGTGTCTGTAATAGTTAAGCAGACCGAGGAAGTGCCTTAGTTGGCGAAGTGAAGTGGGTGGTTGAAGGTCTTGTAGTGCCTTAACCTTTTCAGGCAAAGGAGATATGCCTTCAGGGCTGATATTGTGGCCCAAGAAAACTAGTGACGAAGCACCAAGTACACATTTACCAGGGTTAATCCTCACCTGGTATTGTTGAAACTGTTCGAACAGTAGGCGGAGATGAGTGACATGTTCCTCAGGTGAGACACTTGCCACAAGAATGTCGTCTATGTAATTATAGACGAAGTCAAGATCTCGCACTACTTCGTCCATGAAGCGTTGGAAGGTACTAGCAGCGTTTCATAAACCGAAAGGCATAGTTAAGAATTCAAACGCTCCAAATGGAGTTGATACCGCTGTTTTGGGTATGTCGGCCGGATTCAGTGGAATCTGATGGTAAGCCTTTACTAAGTCCAGTTTGGAGAAGATCTTACAACCGTGCAGAGATGAAGCAAAGTCCTATATATGTGGGATTGGGTAACGATCAGGTACCGTCATGGCCTTGAGTCGTCGATAGTCCCCAGTCGGACGTCAATAACGAGAACGCTTCGGAACCATATGCAAAGGGGAAGCCCATGGACTGGATGAGGGGCGTATAATTCCCAGCTGCAGCATATGGTTAAATTCCGCCTTCGCCGCTTTTAGTTTCTCTGCAGTAAGCGACGAGGGCGTGAGAACACAGGAGCTCCTGTGGTCTCAATGTGGTGTTTTGTTGAGTGAGTGGGTTTGCTCACAACAAAATTTAGGTTAGTCAACTCCGGGTAGGAGTGTAGACGTGTCTGGTACGGGTCATCGGTAGCGGCAATAAAAAATACCGGGCTGATAGATGAGGTGTTTGTTTTTAAACCACGGACGGAAAGTTCCGTATTAGCATCTTTCAATCGATGTCTGCGCATGTCCACTAAAAGATTAAAGTGCTGCAGAAAGTCCGAGCCCAGGATGGGGTAAGGTAAATCAGCCACGTAAAGTCTCTGCGTAATTCCAAGTCCAAAGAACGAGAAATTTGACCGTATGTGGGAATTGGTGAATGATTCACCACTTGCAGAGTAATAGGCGACACTGGTGGTTTCTCTTTGAGGAGTTTCAGTGGCCAAATGCTGCAAGCGGCTCCCGTGTCAACCAAGCAGCGTACCTGGGAAATGGAGTCATAAATAAAAAGTGCACAATTGTGTAGCTTCAGTGAAGACGGTGTCGTGCTCAAGTCTTCAGAAATCAGTTTCCCTGGTTCGTAAATGAACAGGGGCTCTTGCATTGCCGTGCATGAGTGTCAAAGCGACTATGATAAAAGCATAGTCCTGGCTGGTTAGAGTGGTGGCGGCGTGGAGATGTTGAACGGCTTTTATACCGGCGTCTGGGCGATTGCGACCTCATACATAACTTACCAACCTCTCTGGTAAGCCGCTCTATTGCTGCAAGTACAGCAACAGACGTGGCTGATTGGCTTGGGTCTCTAGCGGTGGCAGAAAACGAAGAGACGTCAGCCTGCGGCCGAGGGTCAGACGCGGTGGTAGGTCTATTAGTGAACCAAACTCGAACGTCGCCGGTAAAGGCAGGTACTGTGCTGCCCATCTTTCGGGGCGGGGTGGGGGGGTTACTCCTAATCAACAGACTAAAAAATCAATTCGAAAAATGGGTGAAAACTAAATGAATTAGAAAATATTTATGTTGAGAGCCAAAGATAAATATACAGAGCAGAAAGAGAAAATGTGTGAATATTTGTTTGTGTAAAAATGTGTCTACTCACGTCTTGTGAAGGACCTTTAAAAAGGAAATATTTGTTTAAATAAAATAAAAAATTGAATAAAAATTGAATATTTAAAAAAATTTTTTTTTTTTAATTAAATTGACTTGTTGAAGTCGATTGTAGTCTTTTGAAGAAATTAAAGTTGTAGATGCAGCGATCACGCGCGTTTGTTTTTGTTAATATATATAGTTGTAATTAAGCAAACTTTTTTTGCTGTTGTTTTTGTTGAAAAATATATATATTTTTTATGAAAATTATATTTTTATGTTCACAAGGATTTTCTTTACCTTTTTTAATGAAATTTTTTTTTTTTTTTTGTTTCGTAAAAAGTTTTTGTTCAATTTGTTGATCTCTGTTTTTCGCGAATTCTTAGCGCTGTTTTTCTCTTTTGATGTTTTTTTTTTAAAGGTATTTTATTGCTTTTCATTGAAAATTTTTTTTTAATAATTATATCAGAAAGTATTGTTTTTCCTTTGTCGCGAAAGATTTTCTTTAGTTGTTTTTGTTGATTTTCGTTGTTGTTTGTTGACTCTTTCAAAAGCTGGAGTTTTTTTATCGTTTCGCTGTTGAAATACATCGAATGTTTTTTTATTTGCCTAACTCAAAATTGTGCAATTTTATTTATTTTTTTAAACGTCGGGAGTCACCATTTGTAAAAATGTTTCTTACATCTCTATGCACGAAATTGAATCAAGCAAACAAACACTGTATAACAACATACGAAATATAATTTATTTAAAAGGGTTACTTTACTATTTGGTAAAGTAACAGAATATTGGACAGTGTCTAGAAAGGAAAATCAAAGAAGCGTCAACGTTGTGGCTGCAGCTGGAACGATGGTCATGCAGGAGAGAGATGACGTTTCCTCGATCGCGTCTTGTTTCTCTCTGGTGATCTCGTCCTTAGACTAAACTGTCAAAGTAGTCCTTTGGGGACAGCTAGAAAATCATACGCCTGCAAGCCGATTGGTCAGTGTATGCCCAATTTGCTCACAGGGGACAAGAAGAAATAGGTCCTATGTCCGACCGCTACAGATTTATCGCGATTTTCAGAATTGTAATGTTAATAACATATTTTCCTTTTCTGATGCTTTTTCGTCCAATTTAAAAATATTCCGACATGGCATGAATCTTGCCCTTTCATGGATGACTGTTAATGGCTAACTTACGCTCAAGTCCATCGTTTTTAAAATAGCTATAATTCTAGGTCATCTAGTATGGTATAGACTTCTGTTGTAAGGATTATAGGTTCGCATTAACGTTTTTTCACATATTTATTATCAAATATGTATGCCATTTTCAATCTAGCTATTTTTTACTTCCACCATGCCATTTTTACGCGCCCATTTTCAGTATTGCATTTAATACAGTATTTTGCCTGTTTCATTCTCTTGCGACTGCTTCTTAGGACCTCAATTACTTCTCCTGTTTTACGATGAGCCCCAATTCACTCCCGCTTACTCAGGGTATGCTCGTGTTTGGTTCGCTCAAATTGAGGCAGATGTTGATGCCCAAGTGATAGTGTCTACATCGATATAACTGAATTTGTTAATCAGTGCAATGCCCGCTTCACTTACTTTTACAATGAAGGATCTAATTACGAATCCTCCATCTGGCGCATCTTACAAGAATGGGAGACGGTAATATTTCGGCGTACTTCGGTTTCTGTCGAGCCTCAATTCCAAACTCTGGTAAATGACGAGTTGCTAGGGGATCGGTTGCCAACGCAATTACTGATGCGCATACGCGAGTAGGCGGAAGAGGCCCCGGTGGACAGCGGTTTTGTTGAGGCTGTTGTTCGTGTCCCGTTTTCCATCTGCAATATAGGCTATCCTCGCGGCTGTGATGGAAAGCGGTACGGTAGAACAACTGGCTTCATTAGCTGACATGGTCATAGGGTTTACGGAAATGTCCCCTCCGATGACGAGTGCTAACTCGCTTGCAGATATCTCGGCAGTGTCTGCGAGGGCAACGCCTGAGCCTGCTTATGCAGCCATGCAAAAGTCGATTGACAATTATTTCTAGGGAAGTTGAGACTCTAAAGTTGTCTAGGTATGTGGCGCCTGGACATCGACGCCGTCGTCGCTCCCATCACCGGCACAGTATCGTAGAGATGTTAGCAGTTATTGCATGTTCCACAGACGTTTCGCCCTACCGGTGTCGCAAGCCGCGGGACCTAGGAAACAATAGAAAGGAGGGGGTGAGCACGACACTACCAGAAGCTATCCATCGGTCGTACGTTTTACGTCAGATACTACATTTCCCAGTATATTTGTTAGTAGACACTGGGGCGGCATGCACCATATGACCTCTAATTTTGTTCAAATAAAAGCCTTCCATTTCAACGGGTTTTCTTCAGGCCGAAAACCGTTCTCCTATACCCATGTTTAGTCAAGTTGCGCGATCCTTGGATTTGCAACTACGCAGTGATTTCTCGTGGATTTTTATCATTGCTGACGTCCCCAACCCTATATTAGGTGCTGATTTCTTGAACCACTTTGACTTGATGGTTGATATGCGTAGACACAGACTGAGTGATTCTAGCACCGACCTGTCGTTATCGGATAGGAAAGCTAATGAACAGCTTATTAGCTCTGTATTTTTATTGCACTGCTGACAATCCTTATGCTTTATTGTTGAACTTGGACATACAAAAACCTGCTTATTCCACTATGCATTTCATTGAAACAACATTTTGCTCGTTCTAAGCACCTTTCCGTGGAGAAGTTAAAGGCAGTCAGGCATGAATTTTATCACATGCTGTAGCTAGTGATAATTCGACTCTCATCAAGTCCTTGGGCATCCCCTGTACATATGGTTCCGAAGCATTCTTGGGAGTGGCGCCCTACTTGAGATTTCCGTCGGCTGAACTCTACTACAGTTCCCGATCGTTACCCTATCCCTCTATTTTCAGGATTTCGCCGCATCCTTACACGACTGTAAGATATTTTCAAAGTTGGATCTATTTAAGTCTTACCACCAAATACCGGTTAATCCTGCTGATATTCCTAAGACTGCTGTTGCTACTCCTTTCGGTGTTTTTGAATTTTTGACTATGACATTCGGCTTACGTAATGCAGCTAGCACTTTTCAGCGTTTTATGGGTGAGGTGGTCCGTGACTTAGATTTCGTGTATAATTATGTAGACAACATTATTATAGCTATCACCTCACCAGAGGAGCATTTAAAACATCTCCGCATTCTATTTGAGCGTTATCATGTAAAGATAAACCCTGTTTAGTGTACTTTTGGTGCCGCATGTCTTGTTTTCTTAGGACATGTAATAAGCTCGTAAGGTATTTCACTCCTTCCTGAAAAAGTAAAAGCTCTGCTCAATCTACATCCTCCAGCTTCACTACGTCAATTGTGACTGTTCCTTAGACTATTGAATTATTACAGACGTTTGATTCCACCCTGTGCTGACATACTCACTCCTCTGAGGGATCTGTTAAGAATAGAAAAAAGAAGGATGAACCCATTTCGCTTGATAACCCCCTTTTTTTTTGGGGGGGGGGGGGGAAAGCTTGCAGATACACCATCCATACCTGACGCTGAATTTTCTATAGTCGTTGATGCATCCAGTTCAGCTGTTGGCGCTGTCTTGCAACAACAGCACCAGTGTTATATCCACATATTTTGCCTCATAAAGCAAGAAAAAACAATAAGTGACTTGTTGGCACATGTTCCTCTACAATAAAAAAAGTGCAATTCGCCAGAAAGACAACACATTAGAAATTGGGGACGAATGTATTTCAGCCAAGCGAGAGGCAGAGGAAGCAAATGATTAGCCAGCCAACCACAAACAAGAAAACCATATTGCTAGGCCAGGAGCTGTAAAGTCAGCCCACGCAGTTTGCGGGGGCGGGTGACGGGCAACAAATAAAATTAGAAAAAAGCCTGTTGCTATAGAAAGGGACTAGACAGAGGAACGAGGAAGATCCTGACAAGAAAAGCGAGGAGACGAATTAAGGTAGCGGATAGAACACAACGTCTCAAGATTTGCTACTCACAAAGCAGACAAGTCGAATATAATATATCCACGTACACAAAAAGTTGAATTCAAAATTTATCGGCCTAAGAATTACAGCGAAGAACTTACCGCTGTCTATCGAGCGTTAGCAAAAAAAAAAAACATGTCTGACAATCTGCTGATAAATACCAGAACAGACGAGGTCAGCATTTTCCTTTTTAAATACGATATATATATATATATATATATATATATATATATATATATATATATATATATATATATATCACTTTTTAAAAATAACTAATATAAGTTAGCAAAACATTTATATGGAACAAAACGTAGATTTAGTATAAGGAACGTTTATGTTTTTGTCTTTTAAAGGAAGTGGCGTCTGATCAACTCTGCTAGGAAGCCATGAAATTAAATACTGTCTTGTTTTTAAATTCCCGAAACAGTTTTTCATGGTAAACAACTGATGATCCCTTAAAATAGTGTTAGAAACAAACTAATATAATAACTGTAAAAAATAAATTGACTTACATGAGTGATTTTCCATTGAAAGACTTGGGACTATAAGTTGTTGTTTTTTTTTAATATAGTTTTAATGGTTGAGAAACTTCCGAGACTATATATATATATATATATATATATATATATATATATATATATATATATAACCGCGCTCAAAATATGTCCGTGGAAGACAGACAACTGAATCTAATTTTTTTAGAAAATATCTTTCCTACAGCCGTCAACTAACGATAGCCGTTCAGAAATAGAAAGGTCATCAACAGCTCTCTTTACTCGCTCAACATGTAAACTAACACGAAATCATTGTCAAAGGTATGTGTCTTAAGAAAAAAAGAAATTCATATATAATTCGTCCAAAACTCTGAACTTTCCTATTTTCGACTTTTGTCTCAGAGATAATATCCTAATTAATCAACCATTTCGGTCTTATCCAATCCAGCCTCTCTATTATGAACTCCCCGAGAGCGGAGAAGATCTTTTCGTTTTTTCATTGAAATAATAAACGCTTGTTATGCTTGAATAATATCGCCATTTTGTTGTTCTTGCAAATGTATTATTAATATGTTTATAAATTGAGATTGCTTTCTCTCGCAAGAATTACTTGCTTGTCTCCCTTTGACTGTTTTATTAAAAAAAGTAAAAGTCGTATTCACTAATAGTGAGTCCTAACATATGACTCCCCAGTCCCGGAGTAAACATGAATGATATGAGGCATGTTTTGCGAGAGGAGTAGGTAAGATATTACTGGCGTCAGTATATAGCATTGATGTTGTAAGCATTTTTAATTTTCAGTCATAATATTTTGTGTCAGAGGCTTTTCAGGATTTCTGGATCTATAACATTTGTGCTAGGGATGTTTTTAACATTTCATATTTATGACACCAGCAACAGATAAAACCGTTGTCATAGTTTTCTGGAACATTTAATCGTCCTGTTCTCGGACAAGTATAATTCTCGTGGGTCAAGACATTTGGACTTTATTTCTCAGTTATCCAGCGACATACAGCACATATACGGTTCACAGAGTAGCTGCAGATGCATTATCTCGTCTACCCATTAGCGCTATCTCTTCGCCAGAAGATATTGACCTCCGTCAAATGGCCTTGGATCAGCCGGCTTCAAAAGATCTGAATATTTCATCTCCACAGTTTGTGAATTGCAAATGTCAATACATGCCTATTCCTACAGCGGATGAGCAAATTTTAAGCGATACTTCTACAAATTCACCTCGCCCACTCGTTCTTATCAATCATAGAAGGACTGTTTTCTCATCTTTGCATGGATTTGACCACAACGGCGTCTTTGCTTTAGTGAAACTCATCCCAGCCCAGTTCTTCTGGCCTAACATCAGACATGAAATCACTGATTTGACCCGTTCCTACCTACCCTGTCAAAAATCGAAGGTACCCAAACATGTACGAGCCGCCTTGGCACTTCCAGCACCCCTAATGCGAGATTCACATACATAAACATAGATTTGGTTGGACCCTGGCCTGTCAGTCAGGGCGATTCTTACTTAATGACCTGTATTGATCGTTTTTCACGGTAGCATGAAGCTATCCCGCTAAGCGATACATCTGCTGAAACTGTAGCACGTGCCCTATTTCTCGTGCTGGATTTCGTGTTATGATGCCCTAGCAACAATTACCATTGATCGTGGCAGATAGTTTGAATCCTGCCTATTTCAATGCGAGTAAAGATATTCGGTAAACGTACTAGGATAACTAGTTATCATCCAGCTTGTAACGCAATGATTGATCGCATTAATTGGCAATTAAAAGCCCCATTACGTGCAGCGTTGGATGGAGTACGTTCCCATTGTGCTCCATGGTTGTCGCTCTGCTATGAAAGAAGACTTGTGATATTCGTCAGCAGAACTGCTTTACGGTACACCATTGCCATTACCTCAAGAATCACCGGTAATGGATTTGGAACTGTATGTAAATAGACTTAGATGCTATTTCAGCAGTTTACCACCCATGAACACTCGTCATCAAAGCATGAGGTCAGCCTTATTTAAAGACATTTTATCATTAACACACGTTTTTGTTCGTAGTAACTCGGTTAAACCGCCACTAGCAGCACCTTATTCCGGTCCTTTTCGATCGTAACAGAAATTATTTTACTCTAGATATTCGAGGAACTAAAGAGACAGTGTCCGTTGACAGACTTAAGCGAGCATATACAGACAACGACACCCTGGAACCCCACGTTCCACCCACCATGACATTGCCTGAATTGTCTTATATAGTATCTTCAGATAAATCCCAATCATGCCTACCCACTCACTTTACCACTACACGTTCTGGTAGACATGCCCATTGGCCTAAAAAGCTTTGTAAAACCTTATATATCTGAACATTTACATTTCCTGAAGCAATTAACTGCCACTTGTACAATTTTGGACCTGCATGTGTAAAATTCTCCTTTTGAACGAACCCTGTTCCATTTTTGAAAACATTTGTATTTCTTTTACTTTTCCGCAAATAAACATTTTCATTTTTTGCAATAGGAGAACATTTTTCACCTTTGAACAAATGAGGATTTTTCTCTTTTCACTTCAGATTATTACATGTTTGGTTCGTCAACAAGAGATATTTTGCCTTTGGCAGCATTACAAAGACATTCTGGTCCAAGTTTATCAATCACATAATCTATTTTTTTCATTTTCCTGTTCATTCAATTGTATTCTCATGTGCTGCTACTATCAATAAAGTTTCTCCTTTTTATCGGCTAAAAGCCGATGCAGGGGATATTGTAGCAGTTGCATGCATTAACGGAAGTGCACTCTTCAGTACACGAGGTTCACACGATAAATCGTGATTTGGCAGAAACCCAAATCACGTGATCAGTGTGATTAAGGAGTTCAAGCCGGTATTCCAAGCAGACAAGATATACATTCATGTTCTCTCTATTAGGTCTGCTGTAGAGTTGTCGACGAACTCCAGGAAAAAGTCTATTCCGACTTGCCTGTCGTGTTCTATTCTTTTGTTCCAGCGAATAAATCTTTATATCTTTTTATTTGATGTATCCCATTTACTCCGTGATAATCCAGCTAAAAAACTTTCGGTTGTCGACCTTTCTTACTTAATTACTTACTTCACTGAAACACAGTTTTAACTTTCAGAAACCTACACCCAATGGTGTAGGTCACTCAAATATATTCTTTGTAATTTATGAAAGGAATTTGGTTTTCTTTTCATTTGATGACGCTTGGCAATTATTATAGAAGTTGGTTTTACATTTCATTCATATATAAACTCCAGATCTGTGCTTGTTCCTAGAGCATCGCAAACTTTGAAAAGAATAAGCAAAAGCGACTTGTTTAAAAGCCATCCACAATATGTGTTTTCACATCAGAAAAAAAAGGTAATGGTAAAGGTCGCATAGTCTGGACGCGCACAAGTGTCGTTGCCGACATCGCACACTGCCCATGGCCATAGCGGCGGTGATTTGTTAAGAATCACTGTGTCTAGGGCACAGCATATGGAAGGCGGAGCCCATCCCTCTCCTTCCGCTGCCTTGAACTTTACCTGAGTTTTAGTCAGGTACCCATTTACTGCTATGTGGATAGAGGGAGTTTTCAGACCCGAAAATTTGCATGCCGTGAGTGGGATCGAACCCGGGTCGTCCAGCCCAAAGACAAGTGCTATAACAACTCGTCCACAGGCCCTCCCTAACATCAGAAAGTGGAAAGACAAACTCCGCTTCTGGCTCCAAGTCCCTTGAAAACGACGAGTTTCTGCTAAGCCACGATATCTTAATTGTGATAAGTAAAAGAATTCAACAGCAATTGTGTCATGGAAGAAGCCGTCCTAGAAATTAAGCGTCAACTTCTTAAGGTTGATCCAACTGGTGAACTGATTTCTTCAGCCTCAGTCATCGTAGCTTGCGATGTTGTGAACAGCAAAGGTGGGTCGTTCGGGTTCTCCCCCACGGAAGTCCTATAACACAAGAATCAGTTCATCAATGAACGCATACCCTTTAATGATATAGACCCGATTGACCAACTATGCTGACGTACCAGCAATTATCAATGCATAAAATTAGCCAAGGCTCTTAACCACTAATAAAGACTTTATACACAAGTAAACGTCAGTAACATTGGTGTAAAATAGATGAATAACAGTTGATCAGTGACGTAACAGACTCTTTGCTTTTTTTGACTAGGAATTTTATTTTGTCTGGATTAAAAAAAAGATGTAACATAGATTACCATTACCGATATGACACAAGGACAAGTATTCTTCAGATGCGTCAATTCAACTTGCGCGTTTAGCGACGACACTGCTATTTCAAACTTACACGTCTATCATTATATGGTGGTTAGAATAACTGTTCGCCTCATGATCTATAAAAATAGTTATTCTACTCATCATATGTTTCCATCAGTCTCATAGGTTTGAATGGTGTCAATCCTTACACTGATTCCAATTATTTTTTCAGGATTTGCTCAGTGTTTCCATAGCATAACTACAACTACGCGTAGATTGAATGGATGCATGTGAAATGTCATAGGTTTTGGGGTTGAGTTAAAAACTACTAAAGGACGACACAAATTGCAGGATTAATACAATATGTCATTCAATATGGGATGCTATTCATATTTAGATTGTAATGTTTTATAGACCCATAAACTAAGATCAAAGTGTAGTATTTTGTTAAGAGAAGGACATTTTCCAGGCATAATCTTGAAGATGATGAACATTTATTTTCCTTTCAGAAGGGGATGAGGCGCCCTCATTCATAAAATTTCTCCCTTTATTTAGCCAAAAAAAAACGGAACTTCTACAAACAAAATTTATCTCTAAGAACATCTCATCTGTTGAACAAGATACCACGAGTCTGCTTCCCGAGCGACTGCAGCATGGTTGTCTTCAAGTCTAATACAAATGCATGTGTAGCAGTCTTTCTGAAAAATCAAGTCCTCTTAAGAACCCTCTGCTCATTCGACCCACTGTTTCCAATTGTCCCATGACGGAAATTATCGTTGAACCAGCAATCCTTTTAACCTTGATTTTCCAGTAACACCGTACCTTGATAAGCGGCGATCCTTCAGTAAAAGAAATATTTGGTGTCAACGTTTTTCATCATCTTTTTTAATTTAGGAATTACATGAAGATGTAGCTTACAGCTTTGTTAATTGTAATAATGTTGAGTTTAGTAATTATCAAAGTTCTTATATCATTATCAGAAACGGAATATGTGTCTGAATGAAGGCAATTTGTTCGCACTTTATGAACATGTTCCTATTTGAACTTCTAGGAATTTTTTTAGACAACTTAGACACTAAAAGAGACAGATATATTGAACTTATAATTAACTAACAAATGTAATTAATTACTGAAATCAAAATTTTAATTTGTTAAAAATAGCCACACATTTACGAAACAGATCCAGATATAACTCTTGGATTGTGTGCTGATGAACTTGCTACTCTGATGCCCCCTCGATGCAAATTTACTAGACCAACACGACAATCTGCCAAATCCCATCTATTCACTGTGGAAGTCCCTAGATGCCGAAGAGCTTTTCTACTCCAAAACCTTCTTTCCTCATGCTGCTGGACTCTGGAACTCCTTCTTTTCTCCCTGTTTTCCTGACGGTACTGACATGTCGAAATTTAAAACTAATGTAAACAGACATTTCGCTGCACAGCTCCCAATTTAGGTTGACAATCCTTAAACTTTCACTCTTTTTCTCAGTAGCCCCTTATGTCTACTGCCTCTTTTGGGGTGAACTATGTTGAAGAAAAAAAAACGCTAAGCCTCTTACAATTCTATTGGTTTTTATTTCAGAGCCAGTGTCAAGCTACATTAGATCCCACAGCAAGAATGAACTATGCGAGTATCAAACAGAAGTAGATGAAAGCTATGTAAACAGAAGCCAGTTGTGTCGGGTGTCATACCTGCAAAATGACTTGTAAATATATGTCGAGGCTGCTTTCATATCTGCACGTCCACAGACATTTAACACTTGTAGTGATTGCTACTACTTTACAAAAGAAGGCTATCACCATATATAAATAAATATATAATGATTGCTACTACTTTACAAAAGAAGGCTATCACCATATATAAATAAATATATAATGATTGCTACTACTTTACAAAAGAAGGCTATCACCATATATAAATACATATGTAGTGATTGTTACTACTTTACAAAAGAAGGCTATCACCATATATAAAATATGTAGTAATTGCTACAACTTTACAAAAGAAGGCTATCACCATATATAAAATATGTAGTAATTGCTACAACTTTACAAAAGAAGGCTATCACCATATATAAATAAATATGCAGTAATTGCTACTACTTTACAAAAAAAGGTTATCACCATATATAAAATATGTAGTAATTGCTACAACTTTACAAAAGAAGGCTATCACCATATATAAATAAATATGCAGTAATTGCTACTACTTTACAAAAGAAGGCTATCACCATATAAAAATAACTATGTAGTGACTGCTACTACTTTACAAAAGAAGGCTACCACCATATATAAATATGTAGTGATGCTACTACTTTAGAAAGAAGGCTATCACCATATATAAATACATATGTAGTGATTGCTACTATTTTGCAGACGAAGGCTATTACCATATATAAATAAATATGTATCTATATGCATTTATTTTCGTATAAACATTTTTCATCGTGAAATATTTTTGTTAGCATTTTCTTTTCATTTGTGAATAAAATGTATTTATCAGAAGCATTTTTTAATTACATTCTGATATAATTTTTATGTTAAACCGAATATGATATATTTCATAAACTCTATTGGAGGTTCCATTTTAACTATTCATTGAAATTATTAAAAACATTTAAATTACAGTGTAAAGTTCTTATAATTTGTTTACACGTTTTAACACTGAAAGTATGTCATTTATAAGTTAGTAAATCATTCTAAAAATGGTTCAACGTTTGGGAATAAATCAAAATGCAAAATACCAAAACTTAGTCAATTAGAAATCTGATATCTTCTTCAGCTGGAGAGAGAGAGAGAGAGAGAGAGAGAGAGAGAGAGAGAGAGAGAGAGAGACATAAACAGAGACAGATAGATAAAGAATCGGAATAGCATAGATTTAAAAATAGAGAGACAGAAAGAAATAAAGAGAATGAGAACCCGAGACAGAGAGGTGGGAGATAGAAAACAGAGAAAATGAAGGAGAACGAGAGAAAAAGAAACGATGGGAATCAGAACAAGAGATTAAAAGAGAGAGAGAGAGAGAGAGAGAGAAGAAAAAAGGAATGAGAACGTTAGATAGAGAGGGAATACAAAGAGAGAAGGGGAGAGAGAGACAGAGAAAAGGAATGAGAATGAGAGAAAGAGAGCGAAAAGATGAGAATCAGGAGAGACAGAAAGAAAAAGAGAAGAAAATAAAGGGTATGAGAACGAGAGAGAGAAAAAAGACAGATGGAGAGATATTGATGAAGAATGAGATTGAACGAGATAGAATGTTAGAGATGTAATTTCAATGTCCACTCGAGTAACTTTTGCCGATATTTTTCCTTGAAAATAAATGTGCTCGAAAAACAGGAAAGCCTTATTTCCATACAGACTTAATACCAGGAATAACTTTGATGTAAAAGCAGGCATCATTTATGGCTCAATTTTATATTGAACATTAGTGTATAGTTAATGGAGTGATATAATAGCGCGATTCCCAAGGTTCAATATGTTATGCATATGCATGTTTAATGGTTATTATGGGCGAATACTGAGATCAAACTTTCGGGAATTGACAAAACTAATTAGGTGTTGAAGAACAAATTATGACTGAGAACAGAGAAAAATTCTAAATAATAAAGATGACTAATTTACATTTCTAAAATTACAAAGCAAAAATAGAACAGTTAAATAAACTTAATTATAACTTAGGAAATAGAATTCGATTTGACATAAACTTACACTAGTCAGACAATGTCTTGGTTTAGCAAAATGACAAAAAAACTGACGTCTACTTTAGAGATCATATAGAAAACTGACTTTATCTTGACAGATTATTTCCGAGAGATGAAGTAGCCCTCCATAGAAAGGATTTGTGTTTATCTAAAGTTATCAAAACATGCGTCTGCGTAAGTGTTGGGCAGGGTTTTCTAAAATTAAATATGTTGATTTCTGAAGCTAAATATTAGAGAAAGGGTATTTATTTTAAAGATTATGGCATATAGAACGACAAATGCATATCAGACATTGAATTTGTTTTTATGGTTAATTGGCCAGAGATTAGATAGACCACCATAGAAATAGTTTAGATTTATCTAAATAACCATGGATATAACATTTTTTGCAGGCAGAAGATAGTGTACAGCTACTGTCTATTTACAATTTAATTTAAGCTTTAAAGTGGAATGAATACTGGACTTTATACTAGGGTTTACACTTTATTTCTTTATGATATACATAGATATACAAATGTATATTTAAATTTATTTTCTACTCCTAAAACCTTGATTAAGAAAATCAGTGAAGAACGATAATTTTTCCTCTAACCAATGTAAAAATTAAGTATTTCTTGTGGTCTGTTTTGCTGGATTTTATTACAAGAATTGATCTGGTCTGGCAGAATATCAAACTTTGTTCTCACTAGAAGGTAAGACAATGTATAGGAAGTCCGTGGAGATCTTATTACGGCCTCGAATACAATATTATTTTAAGTATTTGACCATGGTTTACATGTAGCATGAGTTATCCGCATGTCAGGATGCCCTTGAAACACTTGTAAAGAAAGACAAAAGGTATTTAAAGATTGTGTCTCGTAGGCATTAAAACTTTTCTTTCTTTTATGCATTTTCATGTGGATGTTCAGTTCAGATTTTCATGTGGATGTTCAGTTCAGATTTTCATGTGGATGTTCAGTTCAGATTTTCATGTGGATGTTCAGTTCAGATTTTCATGTGGATGTTCAGTTCAGATTTTCGTGAAAATGCAGACATACAATCATCACACGAATATGATTTTTCTCCTGTAAGAGTAAGCATATACGTTTTTCGATTAGAATTTTGTGAAAATTCTCTTCCACGAATTTCACAAGAATATGGAGATTCTTCTGTGTGCGTTAGAATATGCAGTTTCATTTTAACATTATTGGCACATTCTCTTCCACAAACTTTACAACTATATACGTTATCTCCTGTATGCATTCGTATATTAATTTTATAACTGGAATTCTCTGAAAATTCAGATCCACAAACTTCACATGAATATGGTTTTTCGCTTTTTGTTTCATTTTACTTCAGTCGAAGTTGTCAGAAATCAAGGGACCTCTACCTGGGGCTAACACTTTATCTCTGTATGAGATACAGAGATATTCGAATATTCTATAAAAGGTATCTTTTATCTCTTAAACGTTGAGTTAATAAAGAAGTTAAGAACATTAATTGTCTCTCCCCAATTGATTATGTTATAGTATATCTTTCTTTTGGTCTCTTGGTCGAACCAGATTCCAGGACAAGATTTGATCTAGTCTGGTGAAGTATCCAGATAAGTGTTGTTACTTGAGGTAACATGATACAGAGAAGGTGCCCTATTCCTCATATGAGCAAATGTCGAGTGGATCTTATTTAGGTTTCGAATACTATGTTATTTTGAATATTTTGTCAGGGTTAACTTGTAGGGATAAGTATCATCATGTTAGGTTGTCCTGACAAACCCTTGTATAGAGAGACCGAAGACAATTGAAGATAGTGTCTAGTAGGTCATTCAAACTTTTTTGCTTGTATGCGTTCGCATATGCTTTTTTAAACTGGAATTACCTGTGAATTCAGATCCACAAACTTCACACACATATGTTTTTTCTCCTGTGTGCTTTTGTATATGAGTTCTCAGAAGATCTTTTCGATAAAATGCAGAACCACAAACTCCACAAGAATATGGTTTCTCTCCTGTGTGTAATCGCATATGTGATTTCAGATTAGAATTCTGTGAAAATTGTCTGCCACAAATTTCACACGAATATGGTTTTTCCCCTGTGTGTTTTCGTGCATGTCTTTTCAGTTGTTGTTTGTGAGAAAATGCAGTTCTACAAACTTCACAAGAATATGGTTTCTCTCCTGTGTGAGTTCGCATGTGAGTTGTCAGTTCATCTGTTCGTGAAAATGCGAAACCACAGACTTCACAGGAATATGGTTTTTCACCTGTATGTATTCGCATATGTGATATAAGATTAGCTAGCTGTGAATATTTTGTTCTACAAATTTTACATGAATATGGTTTTTCGCCTGTATGCGTTCGCATATGCTTTTTTAAACTGTAATTAACTGGGAATTCAGATCCACAAACTTCACACACATATGGTTTTTCTCCTGTGTGCTTTTGTATATGAATTCTCAGGAGATCTTTTCGATGAAATGTAGAACCACAAACTCCACAAGAATATGGCTTCTCTCCTGTGTGTAATCGCATATGTGATTTCAGATTAGAATTTTGTGAAAAGTGTCTTCCACAAACTTCACAAGAATATGGTTTTTCCCCTGTGTGTATTCGTACATGTATTTTCAGTTGTTGTTTGTGAGAAAATGCAGTTCTACAAACTTCACATGAATATGGTTTCTCTCCTGTGTGAGTTCGCATGTGGGTTGTCAGTTCATCTTTTTGTGAAAATGCAAAACCACAGACTTCACAGGAATATGGTTTTTCACCTGTATGTATTCGCATATTGGATATCATATTAGCTAGCTGTGAATATTTTGTCCTACAAATTTCACATGAATATGGTTTTTTCCCCTGTGTGTGTTCGCATGTGGATTTTCAGTTGAGGTTTTTGTTAAAATGATGAATCACACACGTTACACGAATATGGTTTTACTTTTTAAAATTTTTTCTTATCTTTCCGTTTTTGCTGGAGATGGGGAATCCTACCAGATACCAGACATTCACTGGCTATTTCAGACACTCCAGCCTAGAGATCATTTTAAGATTCTAATAGTCCTTTTAAGTGCAATTGTTTGTATTTCTCTTTCACTAGGTTCATTCTAGTGCGTGTTCTCATATGCATTGTTAAACTTGAATTGACTGAAAATTATATTCCACTAGTAACAACAATATTGTTTTTTTTTCCTGTATGTGTACGTATATGCCTTTTGTACGTATATGCCTTTTGTATGTATATGCCTTTTGAGAAAAGACTCCTGTGAAATTTCTGTTCTACAAAATTCACACAAATATGATTTCTCTTTTTCTTGTATCTGCATGTGTTTTGTAAAGGGGGATTTTTTTTAGAAGCTATGGATTTACAGTTTTTGCAAGAAAACCATATATTTTCAGAACGTCTATGCAGTTCTTCTTCGGACTTCTATAAAAATAGTATCCAATAAACTTTACAGAAAAGACTCCGCAATTTAGTAAATATTAAGACTCTGGGCTTTATTTTTCTTGGTTTCTTGAAATTGAAAATACTCCTTTTATAAAATAGGTTGAATCTGCAAACAAAGAAGAGATCATATTAAGATAAATAGAAGTAGTGTATAGAATGTATAACTTATCTTATAATTAATGTTGTATTTTTATAATGGACATTAGTGCATGTTTGCTGAAGTGATATAACAGTGTGATGTCCAAAGTCCAATATGTTTGTCATATGCATTTAAAATAGTTATGATGGACGAATATTAAATCAATATAAAAGAAATGGACAAAACTGTGATGAAGAAAATATACATAATTATGACTTACAAAGTAGAATTGAGAAGAACTCCATATAATACAGATTACTAATTTTCATTTTAAAAATTTCGAAAGCAAAGAAAGACCAGTGCAATAAACTTAATTATAACTTAGAAAAAAAATTGAGAAGGGCTATTACGATTTGTCAAAAATTACACTGTTCGGACAATGTCTTCATTTAGTTAAATAGAAAAAAGAATTTGTTTTATTAAGCAACATTTTAAAAGCTAGTTTTAAGATTATGGTCTATAAAAAATCGGATTTATCTTGACGGATTATGTCTTATGTAGATCTCCATTGAAGGTATTTGGGTTTAGATTGAGTAGCCAAAGACATTAGAGTTTGTATAAGCGTCGAACCAGGAGTTTTAAAAATGAATATATTCATTTCTGAAGCTAAATTTAAGAGAAGGGGTATTTATTTTTTAGATTATGACCTATAGAACAGCAAATGTATTTCAAACATTGAATTTGTTTTGATGGATAATTACCCAGAGATGAAATAGATCCCATGGAATTGTTTCCATTTATCTAAAATGACCAAAGATATGAGTTTTTGCAGTTGTAAGAGGGTGTACAGGTACTGTTCATTAAGTATTTTATTTTAAACCTGGTGTACATGTCTGGTGTATTTTTTAAGGTTCTGTACTATATTTATATATGTATACAGTATATTTACTATTTCATTTAAGCTTTTGAGTTGAATGAATATTAAGCTTTACACATTTACAACTTACTCAGGCTAAAACTTGATTTCTTTACGAGAAACAGATATCCAAGCCTTTATTAAAAGTTCTTCCTTACTTCCAAAACCTTGACTTAGTAAAGCAAAGATTATTTTTCCTCTTGCCAAAGTACAAATTAACTATGCTATAGTTTATTTTTCTTGTGATCTGTTTATTTTATGACAAGAATTCATCTAGTCCAGTGAAGTATCCCACTTAGCTGTTACTAAAGGGTGACCCAAAAAAAACGGGCCCCACATCTAATTAGGCCCCGTTTCTTAATATTTCGTCCGAATGAAATGAATTTTTGGTCATAACTAGTTTATTATATTCACATCATCATATCAAAACACTAGGGTCTTTGGCCTTTCTTACTCCGTTCTACAGCATGTGTTCTAGATGGACTCCTTTTAGCACCATGCATTTTTTGAGGCGTAGAACAAAGTTGTCCATGACGTTCTTACAGACTGAATTGGGGATGGCTCTCATCTCCTCCCTGATGGGTTCCTTGAGTTCCTTGATGGTTCTGGGTTTCCCTGCGTACACTCTGTCCTTAAGATAGCCCCAAATGAAATAATCTGGGTGTCTTTGGTCCGGGCTATGGGGTGGCCACTCAAAATTAGTCTTGAGACTGATCACTCTGCCTCCGAAGTTCTCTTTCAGCCAATCACGGGACAGGTTTGAGGTGTGAGAACTTGCTCCATCTTGCTGGACACAGAACTTGCTCATGAGCAACGGGTAGAGGATCTGGAGCTCACTCTTGAAGGTTTTGAGGACCTCCACATATCGCTCCTTTGTGACTGTCACTGCTGCGCCAGATTCTTCGATGAAGATTGGTCCGATGATTCCTCTGACCGAGATTGCAGCCCACACTGTGCAATTAGGAGAGTGCAGGGGCTTGGTGGCTACTTCATTGGGTCTTGAGGACCCCCAGAAGACATTTGTCTTGGAGTTTGCCTTTCCGTCAAGATGGAAATGGGCTTCATCTGAGGTCCAAAGGAGGTTAAGGAAACTTGGTGTCTCTTCGATCTTATCGAGCATCTTGACTGCCATAGCGCTCCTCTGCTTCTTGTCTGAGGTTGTAAGGGTCTGCAGTGTCTGTATTATGTATGGGTAAGCCCTGATATCGTTCACAAGAACTCTCCTGCAAGTCTCACAGAAGATACCAAGGGATTGACTTCGCTTACGCACAGAGCGTTTCGGACTCTCCTGGAGAAACTCTCTCACACTTTCAACCAGCTCAGCTGTCTGCTTCTTAGGACGTCCCGAGTTGCTTGGACGGTTCTCACTGGCAGTGTTGAAGTTCTCCACGGTTTCATACGTCTCGAAGTGGTCCACCCAGTTCTGAATTCTGCTTTTGGGTGGAGCTTTTTTCACATCTGAACTGATGCATGAAACTGTCCTGGGTTTTCTTAAAGAAGCCTGTCTTGTAGTAAAATTTAACAGTATATTCTTTGTCCCAGCTCCCACTGAGGTCTTGGTGTACTCACGGTTGTTGATTCTGTCATGTCCTGTAAAATAATGGCAATCGGTGAATAAACAAAGGAGATATCACATAAAGTGTACACGGGGCCCGTTTTTTTTTGCGTCACCATGTATAAGGTGAGCCAATGTGTATGGATTAAAAGGGGATCTTATATAGGCCTGAAATACAATATTATTTTGAATATTTTGTCATAGGTTTCTTGTAGAGTGAAGTATCCACATGTCAGGGTGTCCTTGCAACCACTTGTCCGGAAAGACTGAAGACACTCAGTGATCGTGTTTAGTAAGCATGAACACTCTTTTCTTTATGCATTTTCATGTGGATGTTCAGTTTAGATTTTAGTGAAAATGCAGCAGCACGAATATCACAAGAATATGGTTTCTCTCCCTTATTTTAAATGCCAGACATTCACCCGCTATTTCAGCCCAGAAATCTTTTTATGATTCTAACCGTCCCTTTAAGTGTAATAGCTTGTATTTCTTTTGCACTCGGTTCACCAGGTATACTCGCCAGGTTGTTTTTGAAATTCTTTTTCAGTAGTCTTTTTGCTCCTATAATTGCTTGAATGATGGAGATTTTTGTAAGATTCCAGTTTCTTTTCATGCCGTACATAAGACCTTGGTATTTTGTAATCTTTTCCCTTTCACCTCTGTTTAATCCTGCATTATTAGTGACACTGACTTGAACTAGGGTTGCTATTCTCCCTTTTGTCCCATATCACAATGTCAGGTTTAACAGCTCCGTTTTCTTGATATGTATCTGTAGGGATTGCATAGGCATAGTGGATGGTGTATAAATTATTGTTCTTTCTAATATATGCTCCCAGGACTTGCTGCTACACTGGATATTCAACTTTTTACATATAGTCCAGTGAAGATATTTACCCATTGTGTTGTATTGTATAATAGTCATCCCACAGGAGAACCTTACAACTGGATGTCAGGTGTCTCAGACTCTCCAATTCTGTGTGGCAGAACCTGCACTTGTTATTGTTGCTGAGACCACTCATCTTTTTAAAGGTATTGGTCATCAAGCCTTGATCTTGAACAGCCATTATCATTCTCTCCTGATCATAGTTGAGAGATCCTCTTTTCAGCCAATCTACAGAGCATTCCTTACCTACATATTAACCTAGGTGAATTAACCTAGGAAATATTTAGCACGTTGTTGGTTGGCCCATAATTCCAGTTTTCTGGAATGGAAAGTCTTGGTGTATTTCTTGTGGCTCTTGCGGGCTATTGCCATAGCAGGATTGTTGTCTGTTTCTGCTTCATTTTTTAAGACAGTCCTGTCCAAAATGTTTGGTCAGTTTTGTGATAGAAGTTGCTCTGCTTGCCCTGGTTTCTTGATATTGGCATACCATCATAAGGTTCAGGTTCTGGGAGCTCATAAGATATTGGCCAGTGTTCACAATAGTGGCTCCCTGTTGATGGTCAATTTCTGAGAGACTGCTCCTCTTGGCAGATACAGCCTTGGTAGACACTGGTTCCTGTACACTACTCTGTACATTGTCAACATTTTTCTCGTTTTAGTGTTTAATCTATTAATGTCCTTTTGTGGCCAATCAATAATTCCAAAGTTGTATGTTAACAATGGCATAGCTAATTGGTTAATGGCAGTTACCTTGTTTTTGTTTGTTAGCTGTGTTTTGCAAATTTTTCTAACACGGCATATATATTCTCTGACAATTTTTTCTCTCATCTCGGCATGTTGAATTGAATCATTTTCTTCTATGCCAAGGTATTTGTATTGTTCCTGCTCTTCAAGGTCTTTGATGACAGTATCTTCATCAAGCTGTGTTTTCAGTTTGGATCTTCTTCCCAGCTCTGAGGGAGCACTTGCCACATTTGTCCAGGCCGAACTTCATTCCAATATCTTTCAAGAAGGTATGTACAACCTGCAAGTCAGCATCTTAACTAGCATACAACTTGAGGACATCCATCATAAGCTGGTGTTGACTCTTTTGTTTAGATTCTATTTGCGGCCCTAGCTCAGATGTAAGGCACTCTGGCTTTTGTTTAGTAATTTGCTTAGCCGATCAATTGCCAAGCAAAAGAGTAGAGGAAATAAGCTATCTCCTGGGACGATTCCTCTGCAGATCTTGACGGCATGGATTTTCATTGTTCCATTAGTGTGTCTTAATGCTATAGTTGTTTGCCACATATTTATTTGTACTGCCATTGTTTTCTTGATGACAGCATGGATATTATATAGATAAAGGCAGCGCAGGAGCCATCCGTGGGGTACACTATCGTATGTCTTTTGGTAATACATCTACACCATGCTTAGATTTCTCTGCCTCTTCATACAATCCTGAAGGATGATCTTATTGATCAACAATTAGTCCTTGGTGCCTAAACACTTCCTCCTACACCCTGCTTGTTCTTTTTCCAGGTATGCTCCAGAAAAGAGGTGTTCGTAAATGATGTCTGCAACCAGGCCAGTAAAGAGTTTGTAGGTTGTAGTGAGATAGCAGATCCATCTGATTTTGTAGGGTTTAGTGTCTCACTATGTATGAGGGTCGTATAACCTTTTACTAGTCATGCTGGTGTGACCTCCTCACCTTTCAAGAGTTTGGTGAACCAGCTACTATAATGGTTATGAAGTGCTGTTTGTTTATTAAGCAAGAATATTGCCAGTTTTTTTATTCTGAAATTGATCTAGCTTTCGTTTTATAATTCCAGACATTATCTCTGGAATTTTTGGCTTGCTTTTATTACTCCAAGCTATATCTAACAACCACTTGGCCTCTTGGTTGCATGGTCCCTCATTCTAAAACATAGGCCTCCAGTAGTTTTCTAGCTCCTTCTCTTCCAGTGGCTTTTCCACCGTTATATTCTCTCCAACTAAATTTTGGTAGAATAGTCTTGTATTTTTTTTAACTGTCTGTTCTCAACTTTCACCTTGTGCTTGCTATCCTTTTCTTGAATTCTTTTGGCAAGTGCTGGAATTCCTCAATTGTATTCCCAAGTTATTCTACCAAGGCTAATTGCTCATCATTTGGTTCCAGTAATTTCTGATGTAATGATGGGGATTCAAGTGTTACCAGTGGTCTCGGTAAAAGTGGTGAGAAAGAACTTAGATTCAATGAGGGGCTATCTTCTGATTGTAAATAGACAGCTGATGGTTGTGGTATATTTGTCAGGGAGCTCCTTACTAAAGAAGATTATGGTGTTGATGTAGCTGTATGATGAGTTGTCATTGACCCAGACTGTTTGACGGCTTGATCCAATGGTGAATGATAATGTCATTTCTGCTGTACCTGTGGTATGGTGTTTTGAACGATGATGGTAATTGTGGGAATTTTGGACACGTTTTGGTTCTTATGGGAGCTGTTATCTCTGATGCCATATAGTCAAGCTCAGCTTTATTGTACAGGCTCATGCTGTGTGTGTTTGCATATGCTGTTTCAGTTTAAAATTATTGGAACATTCTATTCCACAAACTTTACAAGTATATCGGTTTTCTCTCTTTTTTATTTTTCTTTACATTCATTTGCTGGGGACGGGGCATATTTCCAAATGCCATACGATCACCCGCTATTTACAGACTCCAACCGAGAGCTCTTTTCAGGATTCTGGCTGTTCCCTTGAGTGCAGTTGTTTGGATTTCTCTTGTACTTGGTTCACTAGGTATACTTGGTAAATACTTTTTCAAGTTCTTCTTCATGAGTCCAGTGGCTCCTATGATAACTGGAATGATAGATATCTCTTTGAGGTTCCAGTTTCTTTTCATATACATTCGACCCTGATATTTTATTTTCTCCCTTTCAGCTCTGTTTAGGCCCCCATCATTAGGGACACTGACCTCAACCAAAGTTGACACTCTCTCTTTCTTGTTCCATATGACAATGTCAGGTTTGACAGCTGCGTTTACCAGATAGGTAGCTGTGGGGATTTCATGGTCATAATGGATGGTGTATGTCTCATTCTCCACAGTTCTCTCAAGTAGATGTCCCCAGTGCCTGCTGCTACATCTGATATTCAGTTTCTTACAGATGGTCCAGTGGAGGTATCTGCACACTCCATTGTGTCGTGCTGTATAGGAGCCATCTGCCAACATGATTTTGCAACTCGATATCAGGTGGCTCACACTCTCCACTTCAGTGTGGCAAAACCTGCACTTGTTGTCCTGACTGAGACCAGCCATCTTTTTAAATGCATTTGTCATCAGGCCCTGGTTTTGTGCGGCCATTATAAGCCTCTCCTAGTCGTAGTGGAGGGCTCCCCTTCTTAACCAGTCCAAGGACCCTTCCTTATCAATATAGTACTTGGATAGTTCATCGAGGAAGTATGTGGCACATTTCTGTGTTGACCACTCATCAATGCACCTGTTCTTAAAAGTCTGGGTGTATCTCTTCCGGCTCTTTTGGACTATCTCTGTGGCAGGATTGTTTGGTGTTTCTGCCTCATCTATGACAGCCCTGTCCAACTTTGTGATGGAATTTGTTTTGCTGGCTCTTGACTCTTGATGTTCACACACCATTGCTAAGCTGGGGTTTAAAGAGCTTCTGAGGTACTGGCCAATGCTCACAATAGTGGCTCTATGCTGGTGATTTATCTCTGATACCCCCAATCCTCGCTGGGCAAGTACAGTCTTGGCAGACACTGATTTCTATAGATGACCCTATGGAGGGTTAACATTTTTCGTGTCTTTACATCTAGACTGTTGATGTTTTGTTGAGGCCAATCAATGATTCAAAAGCTGTACATAATTACTGGTATGGCAAGTTGGTTAATGGCAGTTATTTTATTTGTATTTGTAAGCTGTGTTTTGCAGATCTTCCTCACACGGCGTACATACTCTCTGCCAATTTTCTCTCTCATCCTGGCATGTTGGATGATGTAATTTTCCTCAATGCTAAGGTATTTATAGGACTCCTGCTCTTCGAGATCTTGTATGTTATTTTTCTCCTGTGTGCATTTGCATATGCATTTTATAACTGGAATTCACTGAAAATTCAGATCCACAAACTGCACATGAATATGGTTTATCGCCTGTGTGCATTCGCATATGCTTTGTTAAACTGAACTTAACTGAAAATTCAGATCCACAAATTTCACAAACATATGGTTTTTCTCCTGTGTGCTTTCGTATATGAATCTTCAGAAGATCTTTTCGATAAAATGCAGAACCACAAACTCCACAAGAATATGGTTTCTCCCCTGTGTGTAATCTCATATGAGATTTCAGATTAGAATTCTGTGAAAATTGTCTTCCACAAACTTCACAAGAATATGGTCGTTCCCCTGTGTGTATTCGTACATGTGCTTTAAGATGTTGATTGTGAGTAAATGCAGTACTACAAACTTCACATGAATATGGTTTCTCTCCTGTATGAGTTCGCATGTGGGTTGTCAGTTCATCTTTTCGTGAAAATGCAGAACCACAAATCTCACAAGAATATGGTTTTTCTCCTGTGTGTATTCGCATATGGGACATCAGATTAGCTTGTTGCGAATAGTTTGTTTTACAAATTTCACATGAATATGGTTTTTCCCCTGTGTGCGTTCGCATGTGAATTTTCAGTTGAGGTTTTTGTGAAAATGCAGAGTCACAAACTTCACACGAATATGGTTTGACTCTTGCATGCGTTTGCATATTTATTCTTTTGAATTTGAATTAACTAAAATTTGAATTAACTAAAAAAATGTATTCCTGAAATAACACAACAATATTGTTTTTCTTTCAGATAAGCTCTTGTGCAAATTATGTTCCACAAATTTCGCACAAGTATGATTTATCTTTCATGTGTTTTGTGAAGGCGGATTTGTAGATTTAAATTCTTCGCAAGAAAACTATATCTTCTCAGAAGCTCTATGCATATCTTTCTAACTCTTATAAAAAAACTACCCAATAATCTTTACAGAATAGAGTCAGCAATTCAGTAAATATCATGAATCCAGGCTATCTTTTTCTTTCCTTCTTGAATTTGAAAATAAAATAGGTTGAATCTGTAAACAAAGAAGAAATTATTTTAAGATGAATAAAACCAGTTATTATTATTTATGACTTATCATCTGCATTGTATTATAATTGATATATTTAAAAAAATAAATATAAAAAATGTGAATCTGGGCTAAATGTAGATCTGAGTTTATGGAAAATCGGAAATTACTATTTTACATATATTTTATATTAACTGTTTTTAACTTTTAACTCATTCTTTGCTCTGTTTCATTATTTACTAAGATTTAATTGACTTCAACATTTGTATTCCAAAACTTATAATTGATTTCATTCGAATTTAGAATTAAGTAATCGCCAATGAATTAAAGGTTCAATATGTTTACCTTGTTACTGACGAGGCTTACTATCTCTATCTATTGTGAATGAAATACCCCAAATTTTAGAAGTACTGAGTCAAAATTGTCAATATAAAGAATGTAGAGAATTTTTCAAAATTAATGTTGCACAATAAAGGAAAGATAATTTTAGAATATACTAAATAGACCACTTAATTTTCAATAACTAGAATATGGCACTAATTAGTTTTAAATATATTATTATTATTGATATAACCTATAGTAGTAAGTAGAGGTCCTTTACTAATAGTAGGCACATGTGATAAGATCAAGATATGATATTTGGGATATTAACAGGCATCAATAACTTAATAAAGAGATGATCATATATTTAGTAGTGAAACTACATTTCCAGTTCAATTTTTATTGTATTGCTAGAAAAAAGATCACTCACATTACCATACTAATATAAACATGGAGATCAAGCACACAAGTTCTAACTAGATTTTTTTGTGGAAGGCGGGTTGGTTGTGTAGACCAATATGAGTCAATCCTAGGTAGCTGATTTCTTTTTCTCTTAATGGTCCTTAGTGGACAACAGCAGTTACATTTTTTGTTATGTTGAGGGTATGTATGCTAATCGATTTGCCAATGTAATTATATGTAGTTGACATTAATTCGTTTATTTTACTATTTCTATTAAACACTTAAACAGAGTTGAGATTTATGCATATGTAATTATATGTAGTTGACATTAATTCGTTTATTTTTCTATTTCTATTAAACACTTGTAGCATGCCGGAGTTGATTATCTGTTTCCAACCTCTGAAAAATTATTTTTAGAAACCTTTGCAAGACATTGCCAGATAGTCTACTATAAATCTGTCAATACTTATTGCTCTAGAAACAAAGCTCTCATCGAGAAATTCGCTGATTCTATGCAATATTAAAGTTAGCACATCAAGAGTTGATCTTGCAGGACGAAATCTGCGTTGCTTGCCACTAAGTAGATTGTTTTTGCTGAGATGATTCAAACAGAAAACACATGACACATAGGAAACTTATCGGTCTGTACTGAAATGCAAAATACTGATTGCCAATATTTTTAAGTAGTGGGCAGACCAACGAGATTTTCCAAATAGATTCTATCAAAGTGTTTCTCTTTAAAGCAATATTTGTATAATTTTCTTAAAATAGAAGCCAGTTCCAGCAGCAGCTTCTTAAGCACTATAACCGGAATATTGTCTGAACCAGTTGCCTTGCTTTCATCAAGGTTCCTGATAAGTTTGGCAACATCCCAAACCGATACATATATATCGTTTCACATTATTTAAATACATAAGGAGAAATTCCAGAAGTTGCTTGCCCTTATCACAAAAAAGTAGTATTTGTAGCAAGGTTCTGCTAAAATACACCAAATTGCTTCCAGAAAGAAATAATCCAAAATTGATCCACTTATTTAATCCTATATAGTTTACCGTAGTACAAATCGTAACTCTTAGAAGATTGATCAAATGTGTCAAGACATAATAGCTATAAGCAATCATCACTTTTTTATATCAAAAAGGCTTTTGATTCCATTAACCAAGAATAGTTAATGTCAGGCGTGTTAAGAAAAATAGTAAATGCAGTAGAGATAAGGTGTGATGACCTTGTAGAACTGCACAGAACCTCAGCCCAACAGATGCAAGGTCATCACCAACTGGAAAGAAAATGACCCAGACTCTGGTAAGAACAAAACCTGCTCAGGTTGTGCCAGGTAATGCCCCAAAGACTCAAGTATAAGTCCTAGTACTGAGAAATATGAGATAGTTTGAATATGATTTGATAACCCGTCTCCCTTCCCCTCAATGTTGATACCCAGGGCCAGTGCTGTCAACCCCATCCTTCTTCACATCACGGCCCCACCTCCATATTCACCAGGTGCTAGGGCAACAGGTAACCGTTAAATGATTGTTAATAAGAAAGTAAAAAGTTGGTGTGCAGAGACGTTGGGAGTGGGAGTGGGAGTGGGAGTGGAGTAGGTAGCGATACAAATCGTTCTCAAAGCAATGTAGGTAAACAAAACAAAGCTTCATCTATTCTATTTATCTTCCTCCTACTAGGTAAGATGTGACACAAGGTCGGTAAAGTGGGATTTGAAAAGCCAGCGCTCGAGAAGGTGATCACTCTGGCCTACAAAAAATGCCTGGGCAGTCCTGTCGGCATTCCCCAGTAGGGGCGCCTCAGGCAGTAAACAATAAACTTACTCCTCTCCAAAGAGGGGAGGTAAAGCCTAGGAGGGTGGACCTCCTAGAACTGCACAGAACAAACCCACAAACCGGTGGAATCAAGACCCGAAGGCCAAGACGACACTGGTTTATAGGGTGTAGTATTAATCGGAACAGATACTACACTTTGATCTTGGCCAAAAGGCCAAGAAGTTACGAACAAAGCTTCATCTATACTAGGACATATTGACACAAGGATTACAACAGAGAAACAGACGTATTTGAGATAATTGCCGATGTATTGCAAGGAGATACTTTTGATTTATTTACAAGTGCACTAGACAACTTTTTGGGGGTCAATCAACGATATATCTAGTTTTATGTTGATGAAAAGACAGGGTTCTAGAAAACCTGTAGTATACATCACTGATGCAGACAATTCTGCATTGATTTCAAACTACATGTAACAAAATTGGAAATTGCAACAAAAACAATTCGGCTGCACACTAACTGCAAAAAGACAGAACATATGTTGTTCACGCAAGATGAAACAGATTTAAAATCATTGAAGGGTGAGATCTTGAAACAGATCCATGATTTTAAATATCTTGGTTCACAGATTGTGCATAGCTAAAAAGACATGCAAGTAAAAGTCTGGTTGGCATGAAGGTGCAAAGCAATGGGTTTGACATTCACGAAGTACACCAATCTGAAGATGCTAATTGCCAAGCATAACCACGATGATGTTTGAACCACTTAGTGAATAGACAAAATTTGGATCTCAGGCCAAACGATTTCACCAGCTGAAAAAGTAAAAGAAGTTTTATGCAAGAAATCTGACGAATAAAGTGGCAGAAGATATGGAACGTGCCTCAGCTGTTAGGGACTCTCATAAACTCTAGAAGCTCTGGTGCTTGAGTAAAATCCGAGGCTGAGGTGGTAACCAAACCAGCTTGAACCAGAATGGCAAGATAACGACTAATCTCAACGCATGCCTCATTTTCTGGAGAGATCACCTTGTCAATCTGCAAAACCATGATAACAGCCCATATAAACTCCTCCTACAAATAATGCCTATCCAATTCCATGACTGCCAAACAACTCCACACACTTGTAGAGGTTGTCGCTGTTAACAGAAATCACTTGGATTTAGGAGACTGAAATTCTCCCCCAAGACTGGAGCAATGCAACGCTGATACAATTTTTTTTATAAAAAGGCAATAAGTTGGAACAACTACCACGGTATCACTAAGTCTGATAAAATATTCACCACTATTTTTCTGAAACAATTCCAATTAAAACATAACTCAACAACAAAACCACACAAATGTGTTTTCTGTCCATGGCTGCACCAATCAAATATTTATACTAAAACGAATCCTCATCTGTTTAATTGATTTCACTGCTTCATTGGACTGTCAACTATTGCATCCTCTGGAAGGTTATGCAAGCAGATATTACACCTAAACTTCTCAGCCTTCTGAAAGCATACTACTGCTTGACATGCTCCCTCATACAAATGTATGAAGAAGTATCAGAATCCTTTGAAATACTTCTAGCGTCAAGTAAGGATGTGTTCTTCTGTAACACTCTTTAAGTACGCCATTGACTGTGTCACATCAAAGTGCTTAAACGAGTTTCCCGTTGTCACTGTTGGTTTCAACTTGGAAATCAAGGACGAAGCCTATGCACATAATATTGCACAACTCATTTGAAACATTTGCTGATGTCTAATTTGCTATTTGTTAGCTTCAGCATGTTGCATCGCAGATTGGGATAAAAATAAATGCCTCAAAGACAAAAGTACTTGCTGCCGGCTTTGTCCCAACCGACAAAACCCCCATCATCCTCAATGGTTATGTTCTTGAAGAGGTTGAGTTTCTAAATATCTTGGCATCATCATTCCAGCCACATGTCTAGGTCGAGATTACAGCCAAGCACGGATTCATCTTGCACGTCATAACTTCTCTATACTCAATTTCATTCATACCTTCTCTATACTCAATTTCATTCATACCTTCTCTATACTCAATTTCATTCATACCTTCTCTATACTCAATTTCATTCATACCTTCTCTATACTCAATTTCATTCATACCTTCTCTATACTCAATTTCATTCATACCTTCTCTATACTCAATTTCTAGCTCTGCTCAAAATCTAAGATAAGACGCAGCACTAAAGAAAGGATCTACCAAGCACTGCTGTGAACGATCCTACTTTGTGGCAGTGCATTTTGCCCAATGAGAATTTAATATGTTAAGCGGATGAAAACTTTCCATCAACATTGGCTGAATAGCAGCTTCTGTATTTTTTGGTAGCACTTTGTGGTTGTTGTTTTTAAATATCCTATTATGAGGAATCATTTTGCATTAAAATCTATTTAGTATTACACATGTAATCTGAAATAAAACAAGTTTGAAATGTGTAAATAAGCTAGAATAATCGAAATTTTCACAAAATGGAACCACCACTGTGTTGTTTTTTGTATTGCTCAAGACGAAAAAAGTATTAACACGTCTTTTTTCGCTATTAATACATAATACACAATACTAAATTGATTTAAACTCTAAAACGTACTTAATGGTATAATCTTATATATATATTTATATATATATTTATATATATATATATATATATAAATTCGCCTATATGCTAATTTTATTTGAATTTTTTAAGAAACTGTTTAACCCTTCAAAATCATCATTAACCCAGTATACTTACTTTTAAAGGATTAGTGATGCATTTACCTGAGTTGAGGTGGAAATTCAAGAAAACTACAAAGGTAAAAATAAAAAGAATGACTATATAAAGAAAACCACTTCAACAACAGTGCGGATCTTTTTTGGAAAATAAAGTCATTTTAATTTTATTCATTCAAATATTCGACGATATTAATTGTTGTTGATTAAGGACAACATCTTGGGTTTAATTAAAAAAGACAGTGACAACAAAACACCATCTTGAATTAGTCGAAAATGGTAAAGTTTTCCACTTGTTTCCAAAATTGCTTCCTTTATTTTTTCTGCTGTTTGCAATTCTGATTTTACCTATCATTTTCATATTTCTTTATGAATTATGGTATTCCAATAAAAATTAAAGTGGTTATTCTTTTGTAATTTCATTTTATGAGTACGATTTTTTTTGTTTCTGTGTCTTAGAAAAAAGTAATGGGGCCATTTCGGGGTACTTCTTGACATATGTTAACAATCCTCGCTAAATAATGTTAATACAATTCTAAGTTTATGTTATGTAGCTATGTTAAAAAAACATAATTAAATATATTCTAAAACTAAGTCGTTCAGTGAAAATCTATTTAGTTAAATCAATATTAGTCGGATTTCCACCAAATAAAACCACATTATTTCAACAATGGTTGATGGTTACAATTCCATGAAAATGTTTACATTTATTTACAAATTAATTGTAACAAAGAAAACTTAAAATGGGTCATGTTTAATAGTGGCCAGATGACAGATTATAACATTTCGAGTGGTGTTTGCTCCTCACACAAATAGCCATACTTTACCCTTTTCTTGGCAAATAATTAGTTTTCTGATTGAAGAAAAAAAAAAAATCTATTACAAATAGTAAATAATTAATAAATTGTTTTGTTTTTTAAATATTAATTCATTAACAAATAAAACCAATCAGTGTTTTTTATAAATGAATTTGAAATATATTACGAATTTACACAAGAAAACACAATGAACGTTACAAATTTCGAACGAGCACAGAGTATTTTTTGTTCAAATATTTAGTAATTAAGTATAATAAAACCAGTGTTTTTCATAAATGGATAAAAAATATATTACACATTTTCAATTTACCAAATAAAATGTCAAAATTCCGAAGGTTCACTAAGTAATTTATCTCTTTTTAACGTATCCGATACAGAATATTGTTGAAGTAATTGTCTTTATTTCTGTATTTTGCATTTGATACACATTTATTTAATACAAATTTATAATTTAAAAGCAGTAAAATCAAAAGAATGGAAATATATTACAAATATTGGAATTTTATCAGTTTTATATAACAACTTTTACATCATAATAATTACGTATTGATCTCAGAATATTGTCAAAGACATTGTCTTCTTTATAATTAAATGTATAAGTCAATGAATACTGAATACATGTAAAAACCTTAGGAAACTTTTTTAGGCAATGAAGAGTTTGAAAGTGTAAAGAGAATGCGATGAAAATTGTGTATAGGCGAAACAAATGGTTTTATATTTTTGTGTTTTAATATTATTAAATAAGGAACCATTTCGAGTTAGAATCTATGTAGTATTACTGCATGTAATCTGAAAAACACGTTTGAAATGTGTAAATATGCTAAAATAATCGAGAATTTGACAAAAAAAAAGGAACCAGAAGAAGTGCATTTAGTTCATGGCGCCATGTTGTTTTTGTATCGCTAAGGACGAAAAAGTATTAAAACACCTTTTTCCCTATCTAATACTAAGTTGATTTTAACTCCAAACCATTCATGTCATTATCTTATATATATATATATTGTAGGGAACATGAGGGGGGCTTACCTACGAAGCGTCCTCGCGTTTGTCTGTCCTGTGCATGGATGAAAGAAGGAAATCAAACATGGCGTACGTGAGCCTTTGTAGCATGTGGTTCACGCAGAGTCTCGCAAAGTCTCGTTGCATTTACATGCAAATTAGGTGTGCCTCGGTATATAAAAGCGGGTCTCGTATCCAACAGAATAAGCAGAAGGTGGGGCCGGTGCTCGACTATCGAGAACTGAATGAGCACGTGGACCCTTTTACAGCTCGCGCGGACGTATGCACTGAAAAGTTGAGGAAACGGCGGCAAGAGGGATCTAATGTATATGTACTGGATCTTCACAAAGCATACCTTCAAGTGCGTGTACACAGATCACTATGGCCCTATCAAATGGAACTCATCAAGGGGAAAAGGTATTGCCTAACCCGCATGGGATTTGGACTTAATGTGGCGCCATATTATACAAATGATTGTTGGCGCCATTCTGACTAAGGATGAGCGCATTCAGTGGGCAACATCTGCATATATTGATGACGTGTACGTGGACGAGGAAATTGTATCTGCGGCGCGCGTGAGGGAGCATCTCTACAACTTTGGCCTTCTCAGCAAGGAACCGGAAAGGCTATGCGATGGCGCACGGGTACTTGGTTTGCAGGTCTGGGAGGAAGATGACGTTCTGTATTGGAAACAAGGAAATGAAACCCCGGACATGCCTTGTATTGTTACACGACAAAACGTATTTTCCTTGTGCGGAAAGTTAGTTGGACACCTTCCTGTGGGTGGCTGGCTTCGCGTTGCGGTGGCATTTATTAAGCGAAGAGCCTCCGACGTCACCACTGGATGGGATGACGAAACTCATGACGTCCTTCTCAATACAATGCTAAAAGAGGTCCTGACCAGGGTGCACAAGGAAGACCCAGCGCGGGGCAGATGGTGCGTCGACAGCCAGAACCTTAGTGTGTGGGTTGATGCAAGCTCTCTCGCCATTCGCGTATCGGTGGTCCATGATGGAACGGTGGTGGAAGACGCTTGCTGGTTACACCCAGAAAAGGACTCGCAGCACATAAACATGGCAGAACTTGATGCAGATATCAAGGGGATAAACTTGGCAATTCTTTGGAAGACGACCACCCTGCGACTATTCACGGATTCTGCTTGCGTCCATAAGTGGATTTCAGATACTCTCACTGGGAGGGCCAGAGTACGAACCAAAGCCACGAGCGAGATGCTCATTCGACGGCGGCTCGACACGATCATGAAGCTAGTGAACGAATATGCGCTGTCAATAGAGGTGTCCCTGGTCAAATCCAGCCTGAACAAAGAAGATTGTTTCACGAGAGTACCTCAAAGATCGCTTGATGCCATAAGAAAGACTATTGAACCCATGCAGCCCGCCTGCGCCGCTTCCATGAGCCCCGTTCGATCTAATCACATCAAAGAAGTCCACCAACAAACCGGGCATCCTGGGGTCAAGCGGACCCTATATTTCGCTAAGTTGGTTGAACCAGGAGTACAGAAGGCAGACGTCAGGAAAGTGGTCAAAGATTGTGTAGCATGCCAATCCATTGATCCAGCACCCGTTCGCTAGGAGAAAGGAAAGCTGGTAGTGGAAAGCCATGGAGCCGGCTGGCGATAGATATTACTCACCACAACGGCGAGGATTTCCTGACTCTCATTGATTGCGGTCCATCCAGGTTTGCGATATGGCGCATGCTGCACCGGCAAGATGCAACCATCATCGTCCGTCAGTTAAACAGTATTTTTCTTGAAGGTGGCCACCCAACGGAGATATTAACCGACAATGGCGCTGCATTCACTAGTGAGCAGTTCAGAAAGTTTGCTGATGGCTGGGGAGTACACCTGAGGTTTCGATGCGCCCACGTACCGAGTGGAAATGGGGTCATCGAGCGGAATCACAGAACCGTCAAAACCATCGCGGCCAGGACGGGCTGCATGGTATTTGAAGCAGTCTACCTGTATAACGTAACCCCAAAGGATAATGTTTCACCCTCTACAGGTCCGGCTGACATTCTTGCACAGGTATCACGTCAGGGTGAAAGGCATAGAGACTAACCCGCTGCCCGAACTGGAAGTAACCAAAGAGAAACTGAAAAAAGGGGATGTCGTCTGGATTAAGAACCCACGCGGCAAGTGTACGACGAAATACGGAGTTGTACGCGTCACTGAGGTAATCGGCCCACAGGCAGTGCGAGTCGACGGTATGCCCCGTCACGTTAAAGACCTATGGTTAGCAACGCAACCATCACTGGACGACAAGAGCCAGTCAGAGTCAGAGAGCAGTGAGGCATCACTCTGGCTTGCAGCAGCCCCATCGGACAGTGACTCGGATATCAGCAGTATTCCAGCGGACGCGATGTTTCTCGACCCTCAGAGCGCAGATGAGAGCACAAGCAAAGATGAGGCTTGCGTTGTCCCCCTCCGAAGAAGCAACCGGCGAAGGCGAATGATGCCTCCCTGCCATCTCTGTGATCATGAGATCAGAGGGGAGTGTAGGAAACATGAGGAGGGCTTACCTACGAAGCATCCTCGCGTTTGTCTGTCCTGTGCGCGGATGAAAGAAGGAAATCCAACATGGTGTCCGTGAGCCTTTGTAGCATGCGGTTCACGCAGAGTCTCGCAAAGTCTTGTTGCATTTACATGCAAATTAGGTGTGCCTCGGTATATAAAAGCAGGTCTCGTACCGTCTCATTGGTGTCGGTGCGAAGAGAGGGTGCTGCCTGTGAATGTGGCCACCCAGAACAGACAGTTACACACGTCATAGAGGAATGCCCGCTGTTCAAACCACCCAATGGCGAGCAGGGCATAGCGGACCTTGATGACGAGACGAGAACCTGGCTTGCCAAGACCGAGCTGCAGCTTTGAGGGAGCTGGCACAAGAAAGAAAGAAAGAAGAAAGAAAGAGAATGAAACCCCATTTATACTACGTAAAAATACAAACAAATGTCATAGGTCACCTTCACATGTTGCATATTTATTTTTTTTACCCCGTTCTCGTTCGTTTTTGGACGCTGTTCGCATCTCTGCAGATTATTGTAGAAAATACCCGATTTCACCCCTATTTCGTTCTGTTAGCTGTCGTTATCAATGCCTCTAAATTGATTTTAACTCAAGTACATTCAGCATGTTATAATCTTCTTTTTTTTTTTAATACAATTTTTGAGTTCCTGCATATCGCCTTTTAAACAAAAAAATGTTTTCACGTTTACCTTTTTTCGTATAAGTATAGAATCAAATTAACACTTACCGGCTCCAATATCCTCTAGGCAAATATTGCTTTAATAGAGCAATATTTATAAATAGAATTATTCACTCTCAGACTGGCAGCCAATCAGAATTCATATAATGGAATTGCCCAACTTGGCATAGTGGAGCAGTCCAGCCTCCATATAAACTGGCTTTTCTTGGCCTTTTTGGCTAAGAAGAAAGTGTAGTATCTGTTCCGATGGATACTACACCCTATAGACCGGTATCGTCTTGGCCTTCGGGCCTTGATTCCGGCGGTCTGTGGGTTTGTCCTGTGCAGTTCTAGGAGGTCCACCCTCCCAACCTTTGCCTTCTCACACTTTGAGAAGGGGTTAGTTTATTGCTAATCGCCTTAGGCGCCCCTACCGGGAAATACCGACGGGGCTGTCCAGGCATTTTTTGAGGGTCATAAGCACTCTTCTTCTAGGGTGCTGACTAATCAAATCCCACTTTCCGACCTTGTGTCACATTTTATTGCCGTGGGAGGTAGATAAATACCCTTACTTGCTGCTCAACTGGTCGTACAGTTGAGCCCTAAGTATCAATTCTGTATATAAATATTTTTATAATAAGGTTTAAGAATCAGTGACATTTGGACCTACGTGACATAAAAAAATAAAATAAATCTTGAAGTTAAATGAATGTAAAGATATTCTTAGATAATCAAGAAATGTAATTCTTTAAAAATCAACAAACGGAGATAATATAACAAATGTTCAAAAAATCTTAATAAACTTTTATGTTTAGACATTTCAACAACGACATTTCAACAACGACATTTCAACAACGACATTTCAACAACGACATTTCAACAACGACATTTCAACAACGACATTTCAACAACGACATTTCAACAACGACATTTCAACAACGACATTTGACGAATTACTCTTGTTATTAATTTATTATAAATCTTCATAAATCTACTTAGACCTTTGAAAATTGACTAATTTTATTACACGGGAATTTTTTACAATTTTCTCACGAAAATAATGGTTCTTGTTGAAGTACGAAAAAAATTTTTTTTTTGTCTTTTCCTGAAAGAGAGTTAATGAAGGGGCAGTAATTGTGAATTGTAATTTTGAGCCAGATTTTGTTTTTAATATCTAACAACTTTGATTTTGTATTAAATTGCGATCATGGATCTGAACTTGTTCCAGTTTGAAGACGTACTTTATTTTACTTCCGAAAAAGCTAAACAGATCGATTTCTTGCAAACCCATGGGCTTATTTCTGGCGAAGAACCCTGCAGTTGTGGGCATAACATGCGACTTGTGCCATCAACAGTGAAAACGGATGGATTTCTTTGGCGTTGCACGAGTGGTTACTGTGCAAGTAACTCGCTGAATTTCGTTCAGTGATTTCATTCACTACAAAATTCAAATTTAAACAAAATAAATTCTTAAATTTTCCATTACTGTATTTTTTTTACGTTCATTTATTAATTAATTTCCAGTTAATTGCTTTCGATGTAATAACAACAGTTGAATAGAGTTACTGCCCAGTAATTAACTCTCTCTCTCTCAGGAAAAGACAAACACATTTTTTTTCGTACTCTTAAGCAACAAGAACCAATATAATTAGAAAAGTATTTTCAAATCAATAGGTACATACTTCAATATGCAGGCTTGTGGAACTCTCTTCCTCCTGACTGTTTTCCTCCTGCCTATAGCCTTGGTCTTTTCAAGACTAAAGCCAATAGGCATCTTCTGTCTTTACGATAATAATCATATTTCGTTCTTGTTAGCTCCTTACATCAAGTGGCTTCATGCTTTGTCTGGAGCGATTTCCATAAACAAAAAATGTTCTGTATTATTATTTAAGAAATTCAATATTTTTATGCGAATCAGTATTCGAGTTGAAAAATATTTGAAATCTCAAGAACCGCAACCCATGACGAGATAAATTAGTGATTTGCGATTTGATATTAAAAAAAAAATGTTCTGTATTTGAGAACAATTTGAAATAGAAGACGAAAGACAACGTATTTATGAAGTACCGATCTCCGTAGTAGTAAAAGTATTACTATGAGGTGGTGGGAGTTGTTCATGGCAAATAAACTGAGTAGCGGGATGAGGAGCAAATTATCACTTTTAATGGGATGTAAAATGGGTGGGGGATTATTTTTGGGTATAATGTGTATAAACTCATGAGAAACATGCAATATTTTTGTGTGTTTATTAATAATTTTAATTTTAATCTTCAAATTAAATGCTGACATTTTAGATAGCTTCGTACAAAAAGTAGCCAATCAGAATACAGCTTTGATAGTGACGCTGATTATTACCCAATCGCAATCATTGTAGCATGTGTTATAAATCAAGATGGCTGCCTCCGGCGAGAAAAAAAATATGTAAACAAAGAGAAAAATATTTTAGATTTCATTTACAAAATAATATTTCACGTTTTCCGGTTTATTTTATTTTTGCACTTTTGTAGATCAGGACCTATCCTATTATAATAAATGAATAGGAAATTACTGAGTGCAAGAGAGAGAGAGAGAGAGAGAGAGAGAGAGAGAGAGAGAGAGAAAGAGAGAGAGAGAGAGAGAGAGAGAGAGAGACGAAAATGTATATGAAAATTGTCGTCTGCTTTGGTGAATCGCAATTGTAAATAAAATAAAATAAGCATGTTATCGATCGGAAATTTCTGCAATTTGAATGTTTCTAAAGTAATTTTTTGGTAAATTTGTAGATTAACACTGTCTGTTACCTACCTTCCCACCTCCATGAGATTTTACCTATTCTAGGCGAGTACGCGCGAACACACTAAAAACCTTGGCGAAAAAAAAAAATACAATTTTTTTAGAATTGGGATCAGCTTCGTATATAAATGTAACGTAAAATGATCTCCCATTTCCGGACCATTCTATCTTTTTAAGAACATAAACTAAATCTTTTACCACTAACCCTAAGTCCGAGTGACAAGGTCGTAAAACGACACATAATGGCCTAAAATGTAGACCCCCCCCCCCAAAAAAAAGAACAACTATAATTTATCTGCAACACAAATCTGATTATCTCTGCTAGAATGGCTCAAACATGAGGGATCATTATATGTTAAATTTATATAAGAAACTGATCGGCACTCTACATTGATTGTTTTTTTATTCTTTCTATCAAGTTTTTCAGTGTGATCACATGTAACTGCCTAAAAAAAGTAGAATCTCAAACATTTTTGGGTGCGGGATTTAGCAGACGGTGTTAATCTACAATAATATCCTAATTTTATCTATGGGGTCCCGATATGCAAAATTGCCTATTTTTAATATAGGATGCAATTGTTAATGGTAACACTTCAAAATGTTGGGATTAAATATCTCTGGAGAAAGTTCAATTCTCGCAGGTGAGACAATTATGTAGATAAGTGCAAAATAGAAACAGGGCAACAGCTTCTGTGAGAAGGAACACAACAACAAGTGTATATAAGTTTAAAACCGTTTTACTTGTGAGAAAACATGAGGGCAAATATATACAACAAATGGTGAGTTCAAAGTTCAGAAAGGAAAAAGTTAATTTAGGTTTGCGAAAACGTGCTTCGCGAACTTATCTTGTGGGAGTTCTGGTAACAGGTTACACATGCGCCCGCCTCCAATTCTGGCTCTTGTCAAGATGTAGTCACTTCAGCCCAGGATGGTTGGTAACAGAAAGGAGTAGGGGCTCTCTGCGACTGCCATCGAATGCTTTGACTCAGAAGGATCCAGCCTCGGTCCTACCAGGTTCAAAATGTGGGTCGAAAAGAGGTCGGGACACAGCGTGCAAGCGTTTTTATGAGCTGACTCACGTGACCCCTAAAGGAGTTTGGGTTGGGATGCCTGACAGCCAATCCGTGAGACCCTTAAGGGACAAGGCTGCAGCCAGTCAGTGAGGGGGACGTTAATAAATTCCAATAAAAGAGCATTTGTGGTCAAAATCTTTCTGATTCTCTCACTTCTGATTTGGTGTATATGATGCAATAAGGGGAAATGGCTTGGTACTTTTAAAACTTTTAAAATCAAGCTTCTCTCCGTTCATCACCAACTCTCAGATCCTTTTTTCTTTTTCAGTTTAAATGAATAGCTCTCTGCTAGAGTAAAATCCGCCTTATTTGATAAACTCCTAGGAGTGAATTTCACACAATATCTAAACTAGAAGACCTATATTCAATCTTGTCCTAATATTGCTGAAGAATGGTTGGATCTTTTTACCGCTCCAAAAGTACAGACTCCTGATGCAATACTCCACCTTTATAAGACTCAAATACATCCTAAGTTGGAGTACCGTTTCCACATCTGGGGAGGTGACGTTCAGAGCATTCTTTCATCCTTAGACAGAGTTCAAAATCGACTTCGTAATCTAGTGGGGGAGGATCTATTCTCTTCTCTACAGCCCCTTTCTCACAGAAAAAACGTTGCTAGTCTTTCTCTACTCTATCGTTATTTCCATGAAAGGTGCTGGATCCTTGGTTCCTTCTTGTAAGACGTTCATAAGTAGAACATGTCTTTCTATTACAACTGTGAAAAAAAATTCCTTTTTACCTCAATGTGCATAACATAAAAACAGAGTTTCCATGAGCAGACTTTCTTTCCAAGAACTTCCCATCTGTGGAACATGTTACCACATGAATGCTTCCCTATGGGTTACAACTTGGTAGTCTTCAAGTTCAATGTCAACAGATGCCTGTCATAAGTAATCGAATTTAATTTATTAATTGCATTCATCATTTTCAATCCCCACAGAGTATTTTTTTATCTTTCAACTGACAATCTATTCATTTCTCTAACCCTTATTCTTGAGTGGCTGTTATCCTCTTTAAGTAGTGACTCACCAGTAAAAGATAAATAAATTGCACATTTATTTTTTCTGCTAATTCCAATAAAAAGCATAATGCATTCATTTGTTTGATTAATCAAATTAATGTGTCGCCAGACGACGATTTAATTTTAAAAATGTAAACTAACAACACTCAGATTCTAATTCTTTATCCAAAGTGTACATAACATGTGCATACCTGGGATCAAAGTGTAGTATCTGTCAGGACCGGCGGGACAGTTATACAAGTGGGGGGGTGCTCTCCTAAAAAGTGGGGGGCCCAGTTAAACACATGCATATATAACTTCATTATTGATGACTGTAAAGTGGGGGCGGGCCAAGTCAAAAAGTGGGAGAGGCTTGAGCCCCCTTCCCCCCCGGTGCCGCCGTCCATGTCTGTTCCAATGGATACTGCACTCCATTGTCTTGGCCTTCGGGGCTTGATTTATGCCGGTCTATGGGACTGTCCTGTGCAGTTCTAGGAGGTCCACTCTCCCAGGCTTTGCCTTCTCACCCTTTGAGAAGGGGTTAGTTTATTGCTAATCGCCTGAGGCGCCCCTACCGGGGAATGCCGACGAGGCTGCCCAAGCATTTTTTGACGGACATAAGCACTCTTCCTTTAGGGTGTTGACTTATCAAATCCCATTTTCCGACCTTGTGTCACATTTTACTTTGTGGGAGGTAGATAAATACCGCTATGCATCTGAGAAACACGATTAGACAAGTTTAACTTTCTGTGTTTATGGCCAAAACCAGCAGAAACATTAAATTTGCAAGAAGATAAAAAATACAGTACTCTACATTTTAAATAACTTTCTTGCATGTATAGTTGGCATGTCTGAAGAGTTAGGTACATCAAAAATAGTGGATATATCTTTATTGAAATGTCCTGGACTTATCAAATAAGGGCTGGATATCATTTTTAATTTTAATTTTTTGTTTGCATGTGTGTATGTGTATGTGTGTGCGTTTGCATGTGTGTGTGTGATGCTGACTTCAAATGCACATTAAATCCATGAATATATTTATTTTTACACAGCCTTGATCTCAAGATAACGATTGTCGAACAACTACTGAAAGAATAAACCATCAACGGAAAAAGATGGGCTCTTCGTTCCAATTTTGATCGACCATCTTTGGCAGCTAGATCAAAGCATCTTCTTCTAGATCTAATAAAATGTACAAAAAACTATAGTGTGCAGAGTATTTGGCAAAAGAAACAGATGTTCAATAATAAAAGCTGTTAATTTAAAATGAGCAGCTGAAGAAAATGAAACAACTCATGAAAAAACAAAAGAAGATTTTGTGGCAATCAATGAAAAGTACAATAATTCCTGTTACTGTGATTTATCCGGTACTTGACAAGCAAAACTGAACAGACTGGACAAACTTCATACGGTAAAGCATTTGAGGTTTTCAACATATTAGTTCACACCCGAAGTATTGAAACCAAGAAAAAAATGAGACTGAAAAAGTTGAAAGACTTTGTCAAGCAGATACAAGATGGTGTTGATGCTCACTCATATAAAAAGAGGATATTTAAGACAACAGTTGATTAAAAATCTCCTCAACTGTGCTTCATTCCTCATAAAATGAGATCACAGGATGAAATAATCTATGTAAATGACATTCCAATGTTTTCTCTTGTAGTGCTAAAAACAATACTCCATGAGGAAACACAGACAACACAAAATGAAAAAAGACTCATCAGAAAATGACATGGTGTTGCTATTACAACAGTAAACAAGTCATGCATACTCAGATTCAAATTCTTTATCAACTTGTACATAACTGCTGTGTATCTGAGAAACACTATTAGACAAGTTAAACCTTCTTAAAATTTTTATTTTATGAACTATTCGCCTTTTGGCTAAGATCAAAGTGTAGTATCTGTTCCGATGGATACTGCACCCCATAGACTGGTATTGTCTTGGTCTTCGGGGCTTGATTTACGCCGGTCTATGGGTCTGTCCTGTGCAGTTCTAGGAGGTCCACCCTCCCAGGCTTCGCCTCCCCTCTTTGGGGAGGGAGTAAGTTTATTGCTTACTGTCTGAGGCGCCCCTACCGGGGAATGTCGATGGGGCTGCCTAGGCAATTTTTTAAACCCCACTTTCCCGACCCGACCTTGGGTCACATCTTACTTGTGGGAGTAAGATAAAAACTGGCCTTGTGCCTAACTCCTGGAGAGGAGTAAATCAATATTCATGGGGAATTAAAGTAATGGACTTCCTTTACTTTTGTCTTCATACATACTTATGGACATACTCACCCCTTTCCTTTCCTGTGCAGTTCTAGGAGGTCCACCCTCCCAGGCTTTGCCTCCCCTCTTTGGGGAGGAGTAAGTTTATTGCTTACTGTCTGAGGCGCCTCTACCGGGGAATGCCGACGGGGCTGCCCAGGCAATTTTTAAATGGCCAGAGTGCTCACCTCTCGAGCGCTGGCTTTTCAAACCCCATTTTTCCGACCCGATCTTGGGTCACATCTTACTTGTGGGAGTAAGATAAAACTGGCCTTGTGCCTAACTCCTGGGGAGGAGTAAATAAAACCCCTTTCCTTTTTGTTCATATACTAACGAGGAAGAATTAATAAAGTCTTTTTATGTATTAGAAATCGACTTCGTCTCATTTTCTATACTACTACAGATTCTGATGAAATTTTAAAGAGTATTTAGGTAATATATTTTACCGTTAATTGCAAAAAAACTGTGCATCGATTTTGGCGGCCGCTTCATTAAAACGCATCAGACTAATACTGCTCGTCCATCAAGTTTGGTTCAAAGTGTAACATCTGTTCTGTTCTGTTCGCGTTCATTTTTTAAAACTGCACCTCTATTTACTTGCCTCCTCACGAAGGCAGAGTTAGACACAAGGTCCTTTTTAATGTAAAAAAAACACAGCTCTCCCAAGAAGAGAAATGCTAGATTGGGACCAAAATAGAAATCGTCTTAGTCTAGAAGGATTTCTCTTTCACTGATAGAAAAGATAAAGTGTAGTATCAGAACATATACTACACTTTGCTCCTAGATAAAAGGCCAAGGATTCTATAATGAGTCAATTTTTTATTTTTTGTCCCTAATCAAGAAGGCCCCTTTTTTTTGGGGGGGCGGGGGGTTACTCTACATTAAAACCAGAACTTTCATCTAACTTAACGTCGAACACTCAATAAAGTTGTTTTATGTATTAGAAATTGACTTTGTCTCCTTTTCTATACATGCACATAACTGCTATGCATCTGAAAAACACTATTAGACAAGTTTAAACATTCTGTGTTATGGGTGGCTACAGCAAGAACATTACATTTGCAATACGCTAAAAAGACAGTACTCTCCATTTCATGTAACTTTCTTGCATGGATAGTTGGCGTATCTGAAGAGTTAGCTACAGAAAGAATAGTGGATATATCTGCATCTGTCCGCAGAAAGCTTTTGTCCATTTCACAAGATATTATATTCTTAGCTTCTAATAGACGGACATTAATGCCAAAACATTTATCACATAGAATGGTAGTTCATTATCTGTCTGGATCTGCTCAATTGATTTGTTTGTTAAATCGTTTGGGACAGTGTGTTTCTCACTCGGTTTTAAATCACGACACAATACTAGTTTAACTTGTGATGAATCGTGGAGAAAATTCGGGTATCTTTTACGATAATCCGCAGAGTCGCTAACGGGGTCCAAAAAACGAAAACGAACGGGGTAAAAAAAATAAATATACAAGTGAAGCTGACCTACGTCGAGAATAGATATTTTCCTACTTACCTATGAAATTTGTTTGTATTTATACGTAGTATAAATGGGTTTTTATTAGATATAAAAAAAAATTTCTTGTTTTTTTTAAACCGATTTTTACTAAAAAAAAATTGCGTCTCGGCCTTACCTCCTAACCATACCCCCCCCCCCCCCAATCGCCATTTTTTTGTCCAATGTTCGTGTGACAAAAATATTGATTTCTAATAAATAGCAGTTGGAACGGTTTAAAAATACAAACAAATGTCACAGATAAGTTGGAAAATAACTTTTATCGGCTACAGTTACTTTTATTTGTTGTATATTTGTTTTTTTAGCGTTTTCACTCTGCGGATTATTGTAAAAGATACCCGAAAATTCTCTTCCATCCACTATCTAGACAGGTATTCCAACAATATTGATACCTAACAATAATGATTTTGACAAGGAAACTTCTTCTGGACACTCCACAACAAAAACAGTATAATCATACAAAACAATGTACGTCCTACGTCAATCAAACGATGTCCATCTAACATTTTCAGGTTGATCTTTGAAGAGAACAAGGAAAATAACATTGGAGCTACCAGAAATAAATCAGGCTAAATACTTTGGCGGAAAAGAAGTGTCTATAAAATAAGCCTACCTGCAAATCCAGATGTATCCCCCGATTTTCATGGTAGAAAAACGGAGGTTTAATAATCAACTGGATAAAGTGTTCCCCATGATAATTCACATAAGAAAATCAAACGTTTTTAATTGAATTTTTACGATATCTTTTGTTTATTAAATTTTATGACAAAAGTACAGAATAATTAACAAATCCCCTTCAAATGTTAAGAATGGATTTCTAAATTATAAGGTTATTATTTCAGCACGGTCCGTAAACTGCAGAAGTACCGTTTCGTTTTACAAATATTCAAATGAATCGGAAATGTGTATTTCCTCATTGCTCTCCGGAATCTCTCTGCTGGCCGACCGTGATTCCTAAAGAGGCTAAAGTAGTTTTTCAGTGGGCAGATGAAATCAATGCGCCCGGTAAGCAGATAAGTCAGTATGTGACTAAATTGCATAACAGGGATATTTCTCTGAGATATCAAATAAGTCTGTATTATCATTGCTACAGTTGATCTCGCCTCAACAAAGTCAGGGCTTAGGATCTAAACGGAAATATGTAACCTTGTCACCTTGACGCTTTAACACCAACTGTCTGAAAAGAGTTGGAAAATTGAAAATCTTCGGCGGAAGTGCCTCCCATACAAAAGTGTTTTGACCGGAAAGTATATAGGATTGAGATTTATCCCAATTGTATAAAGTTGACTGACCAACGGCGTGGGTGAAAATAAAAGCCACACCATTTCCAGCTAAAAACGAAATCAGAATTTTGTTTCAGAAACCAGCTCCCAGCACTAACTTAGCAATTTTACTAAAAATCCAAAAATGCCTGTCACATGGGGTGCTGTCAACTACGTCCGCATAATCACTGGTCGTAAAATATAAAAGGCATCCCACGGCTACAAAATCTTTCTCTTTTTCCTTTGATGCTAAACATGCGGACACGTTTCCAGACTCTCCTCGGCCTTCGGGCGAGGGATGCCTCGGGTGACTACTATTCACCATTCAACTCGCACACGCATGCTTACACACAGTATTGACAAAAGCACAAACACACAAAAATGCCTACACGCCCTATCAATTCTCAGTTATGCACACACAGTCGTCCACTTACACACCCGTGCGCACACACAAATTCGTACAACTACGCACCACACATGCACTCATAATTTACAGGCATAGACATTTGATAACTTCCCTAACGGAACTTTCAAATGAACAATTAATGTCTGTATTTTGTATATATATATATATATATATATATATATATTGTGTTTCTTTGAATAATATTTCCTTGTTCCATTATTTTTTCATTAAACTTTCATGCATGTTTTTTTATCTGTTTTTCTGTTTAAAATATTTCGGTACAACTATAGCCAGATTACCGTAAGTTCGCGTCGACACCGATCGGGCAGGTCGCAGAAGCGCCGGAGCGCTGACGGAATAATATCATCTGTTTCTTTCTTTTATCTTATAAAAACATTGAAAACACATTATTTTCACAACAAAATATATATTTCTACACATTTTATTGAGCATTGTTAATTTGACCCCCTTAAAAATAAAAATCTATTTATTTACAATTCTTCAGCTACGGTTTGTCCCTTTTCTTTATATGAATCTATGTATTCTTTTACAAATGTATTCGTCGTATACTAGCGCCTGCTAGTCTTCCAGTTAGAGCTTGGCAGTTTGAATTCAGGGTTTGGCTATCCCTAAGAACGGGAGCTTTAACCCTGACGGGAACCCTAATCCTAACCCCTAACCCTAAACACAACCTAAACCCTAACCCTGACGGGAACCCTAATCCTAACCCCTAACCCTAAACCCAACCTAAACCCTAACCCTGACGGGAACCCTAATCCTAACCCCTAACCCTAAACCCAACCTAAACCCTAACCCTGACGGGAACCCTAATCCTAACCCCTAACCCTAAACCCAACCTAAACCCTAACCCTGACGGGAACCCTAACCCTAAACCCAACCTAAACTCTAACCCAGCTTACTTTCTTTGCTTTATGTGAACAAGAAAAAAAAAGAAAGACAGCGAACAAATGAAAAAGAAAAGATCGACAAATCCCCTTCCCCAAAAAAAACATTTCTTTCGACACATTTGACTGAAAATGGTTTATTTGACCCCCCCCCCCCACCTACAAATATATAAAAAATCTATTTATTTATAGTTCTTTAGCTACGGTTTCTTCGTTTTTTATCTATGTATTTTTTCTTTGAATTTATTCGTCTTATATTATCGCCTGCAAGTCTTCCATTAGCGTTTGGCGTTTTCATCTCGGCAACTCTCCGGCGCTTCCGCGAACTGTCCGATCGTTGCCGACGTGAAGTTACGGAAATCTGTCGCGTCAGCTATAGGAGCACCAATATTTCTTATAAGAATTTTAATGTAAGCGTGGATCTTAGTGTTTTCCCTAAGATACAATATCTTAAACAAGCTAGGGTCTGTGCTGCTACATAAATAGCGACCCCAGTTGCTACTTGAATAGTAACCCACCAAATGTATCAATCACTACACGAGATGTGCAAACGAAAATAGATCGTAATTATATAACTGCTGGACTATACCCCCCCCCCTTTTCACTGTTACTCCCGGCATGCATCTGCATCCGTTTCCGGCCTCTCTAAAAATAAAGCCTGGCTTTGGCCAGTATGTCTTATCTCTCTCCCACACTTGTGTTCTCTTTACTTATTAAATACATCGTAATGTAGCTACTGCTACAAATTCTTTTTCAAATTCCACATGATTATGTAATTCTGTGCATTTCTACATCATTTCAGGTTTTTATTGAGATATTTGAATCTGAAATACTTAGTTGACACTGTGTATCACATATGGAAGCTTTATAAACCTCTATCTTTTAAACAGTGTAGCAGTTACCTCCTCCTTTCAAACATAACTGCACCGGTTGGCCATTAGGTGTCGCTTTTTCACCGACAGGTGGTGCTGAAAAGCGACACCAGAGTTATCTGCTCTTCTGATTATAAAAACCGGTGTAAACGGAAAATCACTCTCTTTTCTGTTCAACCGGTCTTAGCAAACCAACAACCAACACACGTTTCCTCACCAACACACGTACTGTTCACCGCGGCGAGACATTCAATTTATTTGTGTATACACTAGGAGACTTTCCACTACATACAATTCTTGGTAAGATATTCTATTTCTTCGCATACCCACTTCAGAGATTTTCTACCTTCATTTCTTTGTATACACAATTCAGACTGTTTCTGCTCGATATATGTTCTACGTACAACACATATATACCCACAGCACATCTCATCATTCAACATACACTCGTTCAATAAACGTCTTACTCTAACTTTTTTGTTTGTAAATTATTACTTTTGCTTTTGCATGCAACATTGCTTGATTTAACGAACACGCATATACTCGGGACACCTCCACACAGCTCCTGATAACAGCTATATAGATAAGAGCTAGCCTTTTCAACTAGAACTATAATAGCTACTTTGAGCATAGACTGTTAAGACAAACTCTTATAATATTATTTATAACAACGAAAACAGTCGTTACACGTTAAAAAAAAAGAAAACTTTTTTCTAAGCAACCACGAAATATATTTATTTTAGTTAACTACACCATTAAGTGTAGGTTACAGAAAGTTGGACAGTCCGAGTGAAGAACGGTTGAGCAATAAAGTTATTTGTGCTGTTGAAGGTCTATAAGCAGTTTAGCTTCAGGCAAAGATAGCCAGTGCTCAGGGTCCAGTGGACAAAGGCAGGAGAGAGGGAGCACCCAGGAAACGCTCTGATAACTGATACGAGTCCCAAATGTGTCTGAAGTAGACCTTCAAGGGTTGACAGATGAAATTAATGTATCCTGGAAGCTGATTGATCAGTGTTTGACCAGATCACCTTACAAGGACTGTTCTTCGAATGAGGAAATTAACGTCATTATTCATGATTGCCAGAATTCATTCAGAACATACAGCTTGGAAAAATATTTTGTTCTTCTAGAAAAGCGTTTTTTTTTTTTATCTCCGCGATCCAAAAAGTCTGAGTTTTGAACTCGGCTTGTCCTTCAATGCTGTTTAAATAGTAAATGTATAGGAGCTTATCTTCGCATCGACTGTAAGATAAACTCCTATAATATTTTGTAATATAGCGTATTCCAGCTATGAAACTCTACAGAAGAGTTAAGTAAAAGACCTAGTTGGTAAGACGATCTAAGGAAATATAAAATTTATTCCTGACGCAACGATGGCAACTGACACTGAGAGAAAGATAATAAAAAAAAACTTACCTTTCTTATTCTGTAATATCTTGCAACAGATTGCCGTCAATTGCGACCTAGGATACGGGTCTCCTTGAGATCTACTAATAAATATTAGTTAAAACTGAAACTACCGTAACGGTATGAAGGAAAGGTAAACTACCGTGAAGGTAAGAAACGAGCGTACAAAAAAAGAGGAAAAAAAACTTGCCAAACAATTCGTTTTATAGCAGAGTCAATCACATGTGACCTTCCCAAGGGTCACATGATTACCCATTAGTATAAAATCGTTCGCAAATCAGAAGAGTGCTTTAACATCTGTCTCCTCAGACTAGAGGCCATTGAGGGTAAGTATAATTTTTTTCTTACAGTAACAACAAAACGGTCGTTAAACGAAAGAAAAACGAAGCCTTTTTTTTATAAATACTAACGATATGTATTTATTTGAGTGATCTACACCGTTGGGTGTAGTTTACCGAACATTTAGACATTTGAGAAAATAAATTAAAATAATAAAGTAAGACAGTTCGGCTGTCGCTTTCTTTTGAGCTTCATGTCTTCCAGTGGACAAAAGCAAGGGCGAGGACATCTTTCTTCGTTAATTTCAGGAAGCTCACTGGGGTACTGTCTAAATCGCAAGAGGTCGGGAAGTAGTTTTTCAAAGGATCAGTTGCAATTAATACACCCTGTAGGCTGATTGGTTGGTCATCGTGTAACGAAACCACCTTGCAGAGGAAATAAATGTAAATATAAATTTTTATGACTGCTACATATGTTCCCATTTTTTGTTTGCTGTTATTCTCTACTGGTGACCGATAAGCTGACAACATGAACCAGTGAATATTAACAGCTTTCTAAATTTAGTAGTTATAAACACGCTGGATATGATAGTTTAGGAACATATGGCGTCTCAAACAACCTGCATCTTTCGTGTTTCCGTTCTTTTACAATCACTGTTAGTTCTATATATATCTTCCACGACCTCTGTATATCTCACTTATCTCTTTGAAATCCAACTTCAAAGTGAACCCCAAAACAACAAATCAACACTCTTTTATCTCCAACCAGGAGCATCTCATTTACATATCAGGTGGTCGCATTGCAGGCATATAAAGAGACAAGGCAGTCATTTTTGTTTCTTTCTTCTTCATTCATTTACTTCCACGACCGACCCATTGAACTATGCACACATGCTAGTTAGGTAAGTCCCGCGTTTCCCTACACTATAATTATGTAGCAGTTACATGACTTAGATTTACTTTCTTTTATATTTACACACAATCTCGTGCGTAGTAATTAGTTTGTGCTTCGGTTGACTAAATCTCGCGTGAGAATACATTGGACAATTCTAAAACTTCTGTGCATGCTATACTTTTCTAATTCCCTGCCACCCTGAGTTTGGCGCTAAAATATAAAACAGTTCCTGAACAGACACTGTGGAGACCAGATGCTAAGAACATCTTTTCGTCCCTTGCTATGTAGCGGCAGGACAAGATGGAACTCCGAAACTCAATGCTCTTTCGATAGCTATAGCCTGACTACCGAAACTAATATGTCTTATACCCTTATGTTCCTTCGTTAATGAAATGCTTAAATAAGGTTGATTTAATGTGAAGAAAATGTTAATATTTTCATATGGCACTCTGATGATCCTATTTTCTTGTTAACTTCAGCTCAGTAAGATATATACAGACACGGCTGTCTCTGCAAAATGTCTGTCTCCAGTTTCTAGCAATCGTCTCATCCCAACACCCACTCTACATTTTGGTGACCCCGACGTGATCTAGACACGCAGACCCTCTTATTCCACGCAAACTTTGGATTTTAACAAAAGCTTCCATTTTCTTAATTCTTTTCTCTCGACAAAGCGAGTTTTCGTTTTAAACAGTTTAAAGGCGCAACACAAACACATTTTAATAAGGAAAATAAAGAAAAATAATGTTACTGCACATTCCCCAGTAGGGGCGCCTCAGGCAGTAAGCAATAAACTTACTTCTCCCAAAGAGGGGAGGCAAATTATTATCATGAATTTACAGAAAATTAAAACAAGACCGACATGCAGCAAATTTAGTGAGTAGATGCATGTTCTTGTTTTTTTTTTACATGATTTTCATTGTATAGCATTGTCTTACAATACCTATTCCTAATGCCTTAACTGAGAACCCGTCACCAAAGCTTATTTTCTTCAAATGATGACACATGTGACATACCGCTCCATTGGTCTGTTCTACATTGGTCTGTTACACATACTAATCATTATGAAAGATATTGCATTGAAATACAAAAAAAAGTAGATCTCACTTATGTTACATCTATTTTAATCAAACAATAGACAGTCACGTTCTATGTGCCCGTTTATTCCATAGTGATAAAACTTGCCTCCCCTTTTAAAGTGATATGTACTGACATTTTGGCCTTTTGGCCAAGATCAAAGTGTAGTATCTGTTCCGATGGATACTGCACCCCATAGACCGGTATTGTCTTGGCCTTCGGGGCTGGATTTACGCCGGTCTATGGGTCTGTCCTTTGCAGTTCAAGGAGGTCCACCCTCCCAGGCTTTGCCTCCCCTCTTTGGGAGGAGTAAGTTTATTGCTTATAGCCTGAGGCGCCCCTACCGGGGAATGCCGACGGGGCTGCCCAGGCAATTTTTAATAGCAAGAGTGTTCACCTTCTCAGGCGCTGGTTTATCAAATCCCACTTTTCCAACCTTGTGTCACATCTTACCTTGTGGGGGACAGATAAATAACATAGTGCCGCAATTATATGATTGTCCTTTTGCAATTGCATCTTCTCACTCGCGGACCGATTGATGCGTTGTTCTACTAGAACACATGTGTGCGGGATAGCAACTTCTGCCCAACTATTTTCTTACGATTTGTGAAAAGTCAGACTTTGAGCGCCGTGTTAACAACACACCATATCCCCTTTTAACTTCTCGCCATGACTTGGGCCAGAGGCGAGATGAAATACCTGAACTCCATCTAACTTATATAGTACATGCACGTCTCCTCACTCAACAGATGTTGCATTCCTATTTTTGCATTACTCTTTGCAAACCATGTTTTTTTTAGATGATAAAACAGTTTGAATAAAATTTATATAATTGTGGGGAAAGAAATTGTCCTTTTAACTTGATAATATGGGTTTTTGTTTAAAGATCAAAGTGTAGTATCTGTTCCGATGGATACTGCACTCCATAGACTGGTATTGTCTTGGCCTTCAAGGCTTGATTTCCGCCGGTCTATGGGTCTGTCCTGTGCAGTTCTATGAGGTTCGCCTCCCCTCTTTAGGGAGGAGTAAGTATATTGCTTACTGCCTGAGGCGCCCCTACCGGGGAATTCCGTCGGGGCTGCCCAGACAATTTGCAATGGCTAGAGTGCTCACCTCTCGGGCGCTGGCTTTTCAAACCCCACTCTCCCGACCCGACCGTGGGTCACATCTTACTTGTGAGAGTAAGATAAAACTGGCCTTGTGCCTAACTCCTGGAGAGGAGTAAATAAATACGACAAGACCAGAAGAATGGATATCTATGCAACACCCCTACTACAGAATGATGATCCCGATATTTTCTCTTCCTCTCTAGAATAGCTGTCAATTGAGTAGAATTAGTTTCCCTTTCTCTAACTTTAATGTCTTCGTATATATTCAGTTACTAACACCTACTTCAGAACATCCTGACTTGCTTCAAGCTTAGTTTAGCAACAGGTTATAAGTATCTGGGAGACTAGCCAGGATGAGTAAAACTATATTTTTCTCATCATCACACGTGACTGACGTCTCATTGAATATCGCCGTCATCGGTTTTATGTGTTTGTGGTTAGTCACTCTTTTTCAATTTAAGAGAACATAAATTCGTCCTCAAAGCCAATTTTTCTACACCTCTGCACGATCATCAGGAACCCAAATACACACGTAGTGGTTCCATTCACAGAATAATCGTCGTCAAAGAGGTTATTCTTCCACAATAACTAACTGTGTGTAATGTTGCACTGAATATTTTCGCTTCTTTAAATGGCTGAATGAAACTGCTGATTTGATCTTTTTCCAATCAAGAGTCGATACGTAAATACAATATTCACCGCACTATCACTCCAAACGGTATTGTCATCGAGCATCGTCTGAGACCATAGCATTTGATAGATGTTTATAAATCCAATGAAAAGTCAAACAACAGAAACATGCGTTCGTTTGGTGTGGACTAAACAAAAAATAAAATACAAATGTAGCATTCATAAAAAGGATTTCTTCTTGCAGAGAGCAGCTGCTGGGACGTGATTTGGTCACACAATGACCAATCAAAATCCAGGGCGTATTAGTTTCTACCAAACCTTTGAAGTACGACTTCAAGACCCTTTAGGATTTAGACAGCAGTGGATAGAGAGTTTCTGTGCACCAACGAAGAAAGACGTCCTTTATTCTGCCTCTGTCCACTGAGCACCGTTATTCTTTACTGGAAAAAAACAGATCGAATAAAAGCGGCAGTCAAACTTTCTTACTTTCCTGCTTCCTTTACTGTGACACTGGTTTAACTTTCACCAACTTACAGCCAACGGTGTAGGTCACCTAAATAAATACATGTCGTTTTTGTTTATAAACGGGATTTCTTTTCTTTTCATTTGACGACCTTTGTTGTTACAACATTGGATGGGAGCTTATCTTCGCATGGACTGTAAGACAGACTTCGATATTTGTACCCAAACGGTTGTCAAATGAAAGGAAAACAAAGAAATTCTATAAACAATACATGTATTAATTTAAGTGACCTACACCATTGGGTGTAGGTTGCCGAAATTTAAAACCGTATAGAAAGAAATAGAAGAATAACAGAGTATTTGGCTGACAAGAATACTCTGCAGCAAATATATCTTCAAATGAAGATAGCTTTACATTGCGTCAAGACTACGGATACAGGAGAGAGGATGTCTTAGTTCGTTGGTGCCAAGAAGCTCTCTGTCTGCTGTGTAAATTCTAAAATGTGCTTTCATAGGAAAACATGAGTCCATAACAAAGCTGGTTGACTGCTAAAGTCTCCTGGGAGCAATATATCTACAAGTAAAGATAGCTTTGCTCGGCGTCTAGGCTACAGATGCATGAGAGAGGACGTCTTTCTTCGTTGGTGCCTAGAAGCTCTCTGTCTGACTTGCAAATCCTTAAACGGTCTGGAAGTATTCCTTCAAACATTCAGTCGAAATTAATACACCCTGGGGTCTTATTAGCCTTTGTGTGACCAAATCACCTCGCAGGAGCTGCTCTCCGAAAGAAGAAGAAATATTAATGTTTATGAGTTCTAAAAAGGAATATCCAGATTTTGTATTGTAACACACACACACCTGAAGACTAAGTAACAAATGCCCCTTATAAAATTAACAAGAAATGAAGTAGGGGCAGATAACTCTGATCACTACACTACTAAAGGAATAGAGGGAGTACATCGGATCCCTATTACAATTAGTGGATTCTAACAGTACTGAGGTCACCAAATTGTAGAAATGGTGTTGGTGTTTGTTGAATGTCGAGATGAGAGATGCTTGTTGAAGATTGGAGATAGCCATTTTGTTGAGTCGGTCGTGTCTCTATTTATCTGACTTAGCTGGCTTGAGATGATGAAGATGAAAAGGTAACTGAGTTCCATGTAAAAATATCAACATCTTCTCTACAATAAAATCAACTTATTTAACAGAATATGAAGACAAGCATGTATTCGAGTAGAAATGTAATTTAATCCAAGTTTTCCTCGAGTATGAATTTGTATCTTGCCTCCTACTAATTCCTAGACGGAGACGAACAAGGCAATACAGTGTGCTGTCAGATCTGCATCTCGGATTGGACTAAATCATTTTTCCTGCCAAACAAGCTGGGAGAAAATAGCTAAAAAACTGAGCATGCACAGAAGTATTCAAATTGCCTGATGTATCTCTACACGAGTTTGGATATGTTTGTTTTTACCGACCAAGTCACAACTTATTACCATGCAAGATATTCGTGTACATACTACCGAAAATAGAGCTTAATCATGTCACTGCTATAAGGGGTTGAAGTAAGTAGCATATATATATATATATATATATATATATATATATATATATATATATATCCAGTTAATCCAACAAAAGATATAAGAGGCAACTAATATCTTTAATTAGTGAATATCCGGATAAAACTGAAGCTCAATATACTGGATAGAGCATTAATAGCATGATATAAAATGAACTAATAAAATAAGGTGTGAATCAAATTTAAGGTACTTTGCCTGAACATTGAATTCTAATAAAATTTGATTCGCACCTAATTTTATTATTTCATTTTGAATTATGCTATATATATATATATATATATATATATATATAACGTTAGTGAGAGGTAACAGTTTATAGAGTATCATCACTAAATAAATATTACTATTTAATAAATATTATGAACCCTTTTTTATAGAACAACACACTAACTAGACACTCAGTCAAGAATTGTTACTGGTAACATGAATTGTAAACAAATACATAGAACATATTGCCAAGGCTGCTGCAAGGAAGGTGGGATCCCTCTTCTATGCTAGAAAACTTCTCCCACCTGCCAGTATCTTATGTCTTGACAAAGCCACAATTCGTATCTAGACTAATGCGCCAACTATTAACCTCTTCTCTTTGGTAGGGTCCAAAAAAAGAGCCTCTAAGATAATAGTTCCTACACTATCTACCAAGCTCCAGCCCGTGTCTCATCGCTCCAAAGTTGCATCCTTGAGCTTATAAATCGCAGAGTATGGGTGGGTAAATCAAGGAGTATGGATGGGAGTATAGGTGTAAATACTGACTCGAGACATATATGGTTCATTCATTCAGAGGTAAATGTTTAACTGGGAGTAGAATTAGTGTGTATATATAATGTAAACATTACACGTTTTAGGTGACCCAACTACCTCACAGGGGTTGTTCGCCATAAGAGGAAGGAAATGTTAATGTTTATTAATTTATAACCTCAAACATAGTTAAGAGTTATTTAATTATTTAATTGCTTTTTTATAACTTCACCATAAATTAATTTTACCTTATTTAAGTGCTTACTTATTTTTAATACTACTACTACTACTACTACTACTACTAATAATAATAATAATAATAATAATAATAATAATAATAATAATAATAATAATAATAATAATAAAGTAAGAAATATCAAAAACATTTTCAGCAAAATAATTATAAGATAATAAGTTCATTAATTTCCTGAGAGACAGCTAACCCATAAAATTCTTCATTTTGGATTTCAGTATAAGTATGATAAAATAATGAGGCAGGTTCAATATTTTTAGTAAGATCCCTTTAATTAAACTAAACATTATTATATATATATATATATATATATATATATATATATATATATATATATATATATAATAATGTTTAGTTTAATTATAATTATTCTGATAAAAATATCTAGAATGTTTTATAATTTCTCTACTGATATTTTCCCCCATATAAGTTACTTGCATTTGTAATTTTTCATTTGATTATTTTATTTTTAATAATTTTAAAAATTTTAATATATTTTTTAATTTAAAATTTATTTATTTTTACGCTTCGATTATCTTGATTCAGGTTACTTTATCTTATATAAATTTTGTTTTGATTTTTTATATAATCTTTAATATATTTTCTTTAATGTTTTATTATTTTTATTTACTTATTTTATATTTATATTAATAACATTATTACTGTGATGATATTCTTTTTTATGAAACTTATGTTTATATTTTATACTTATCCGGAACTGAACACACTTGATAATCATTCTAATTATCCCTATGATTATTATATTCTATCATTCATATTGTTATCGTTGTTGCTATTGTTATTATTACTACTGCTATTGGTACTGGTGTTATTGTTATCATTAAGTTCAATGCATATACTCAACATTTTAATATCAGTCATCCTATACAAATTAAACATAGATACACTCAGATTCCTGATTTTATTTGAACCTTAAACTATTTTGACTCATTGAAAAAAAGAATGAACTTTGTGGGTAACACTATCATAACTGGTCCTATTTGGTAATTTTTACCTTGCGGGTAGAGTTTCTAGTGTTTTTGTTAAACCAAAAGTAACGATGGAAGATGAAACTAATGTATAGAGTCTATTAAAAAGGAAATGTATCCATAGTAGTAAGTAGTAAGAGTACACATATAAAATAGGAATAGATTTAAGACTCTAAAGTCACACTAGAATTGTTTAAATGGACCCCTGGATGAACTGATGAAGTGCTTAATAATAATAAGTTCTGTGTGAGTCTTCTCGATGTTGAAGGTTCAATCCTGAGTGCAGGCAATACGAAGAATACAATAAAAATTACTTAAGTCATGAATGACGAAATAATAGCTATGTACTAGCATGGATTGAACGGAATCAATACAGATTTCCGACTTTGACATAAATATTCCTGAGTTCTATAAGTATTTCATACCTTTAATTTCTCGTACTTCTTCTTCTTTGTCGCGTGGAGGGTCGCCGTCTCGATGTCATCTAGTGGTTGAATTCTTTCTCCATTTCTGTACTGTCATGAACATCGCCGTTCGCTGTATCTACAACAAAACCTTCATAACAAAATTCACGAGGCAACAATCTTTTACTTTGATTTGTTTATTTCAGGCGTCAGTCTACCGTCGATATTGGAGATGTTTCACCAACGTTAAGGGAGAGACCAAATTACTAATATCGTAGTTAATACCTAGCTTAAGTCCTTAGCCATTCGAGGAGGGTGGGAGGAATCTCATGCCTGTATTCTCTTAGGGAAATAAATTCCTATTTTTAATTTCGGACTGCATAGAGAAATCTTCTGTTCGGCTTGCTTCCAAAACCCAGACTTGAAAAACTCTGTTTCCCACACAAAAGACTGTGACGTCACAGAACCCCTATGCGCAAGGTCACCTTGACCCTAGACCTGAGGTCTCGTCAATGTGGTGGCCCTGTCAACGTTTGTGAGCTCCAACTGTGAGAATCAGTTTATTTTGCACTCGACTGTACAGGTCCACCCGCACTAAATCGTGCAAGCCAAACGATTTCCAACACATACGCCCACCTCAACATGTGCCCAGCCTCACAGAGCCATTATCCAACATAGGATGCACATGAAGAATGTCTGAAACCTTATGAGAAAATCATCCAAGATAATAATAGTAGTCCTATTAATACAAATAATACAGATTACTAATTCTCATTTCTAAAATTCCAAAGCAAAAAAAGAACATTATGAGAATTGAGTATTACGATTTTGACTAGCTTTATCAAAATTGAAAAAGATGTTGATTTACTGAGCAACGTTTCAAAGGCTAATTTTAAGATTTTATAGAAAATCAGATTGTTCCGGACGGATTATTTCCAAGAGGTGGGGTAGACCTCAATGGAAAAGATTTAGGTTCATCTGATGTAAGTAAAGACATTAGTCTGTGTAGTTGGCAAGGCTGTATAGATTGGGTGGGATTTTTTCTAAGTTTTTGAAGGGGATGAATAAATAACTGTCTTGAGAATTATATTATTTATACATATTATTTTTGTCAGGTGTGCACCATGTACTAGTACAGTCTGCACCTTATAAACTTACAATCAACTTTTATGGGACGAGAAAAATCGCTTAAGAACTTAATTTTATCTCAGTTATTTCATTAAATATATGTGTATTCCGCAAAAACTTAGAACCACAAACAGTACATGTTTTGTAAACATGTTACTCTCCGGTGTGCATTCGTTTTCATGTACTTTATTTTTCTTCTCACTCTCATCTCTGTTTAAATCAGCATCATTAGGAACATTAACTTTAACTGCGGTCGTTACTCCCTCCCTCTATGTCAGGTGAAACAGATAGTGGTTTCTCTTACTTTTTTCAATTTTCTTTCCTCTTTGTGTTTGCTGGTAGTGGAGGTAAGACATTCACCTGCTATTTCTCAGACTCGAATTGAGAGATATTTTGGGATTCTAACCGTCCATAGAAGTGCAATTGTTTGAATCGCTCCTACACTTAGTTCACCAGGTATAATAGCCAGATAGTTCTTTAAATTATTTTTCCTGAGCCCAGTGACTTATATACTTACTGGAATTATTATAATCTTCCTAAGTTTCCACTTTCTTCCAATCTCTGTGTATTCGCATGTGACTTTTCAGATGGGATCTTGGAGAAAACGCAGTGCTCCACACTGACAAGTATATGGTTTCGAATTTAAAAAAATTCTTATCTTTCTGTTTTGCTGAGAAAGTAGCATCTTATTGGGTGCCAGAGATTCAGCCGCTATTCCAGAGAATCCAACTGAGAAATCTTCTTCGGATTCTAACTGTCTCATTAAGCAGAATTGTTTGGATCTCTCTTGTACTCAGTTCATCGGGTATATTCACCAGGTAGCTTTTAAAATTCTTTTTCATGAGCATGGTCGCTCCTATCAATACTGGAATGATGGAGATCTTCCTAAGATTCTAATTTCTTTTCATGTCGTACATAAGACCTTGGTATATAGTTATCTTCTTTCTCTCAGCTATGTTTAAGCCAGCATTACTAGGGTTGCTACGCTCTCTTTCTTGTCCCATATCACTATGTAATGTTTAAAAGCTCTATTTCCTGAGTATGTAGCTGAAGGAATTTCCTTATCAAACGGGATGATGTATGACTTATTTCCGACAGTTCTGTCTTTTATATTGTTTTTCTACTGCATGCGTTTTCATGTGGATTTTTAGTTGTTGTTTTAATATGAATGCAGAACGACAAACTTCACAAGAATATGGTTTCTCTCCTGTGTGTGTTCGCATGTGGATTTTAAGTTGCTGTTTTATTTTAAATGAAGAACTACAAACGGGACAGGTATATGGTTTCTCACCTGTGTGCTTTCGCATGTGGATTTGTAGTTGATGTTTTACTGTAAATGCAGAACCACAAACGTCACAAGAATATGGTTTCTCTCCTGTGTGTGTCCGCATATGGATTATCAAACTTGAATTCACTGAACATTGTCTTCCACAAATTGTACATATATAGGGGTTATCTGCTTTGTGCGTTCTCATATGCATTGTCAAACTTGAATTCTCTGAATAGGCGGATCCACAAACTTCACACGAATATGGTTTCTCTCCTGTATGCTTCTGAATATGAACTTGCAGACAATCTTTTCGTGAAAATGCAAAACCACAAAGGTCACAAGAATACGGTTTCTCTCCTGTGTGCTTTCGCATATGGGATTTCAGATTAGAATTCTGTGAAAATTCTGCTCCACAAACTTCACACGAATATGGTTTCTCTCCAGTGTGTATTCGAATATGTAATTTCAGATGCTGTTTAAGATAAAATGCCGTTCCACAAACTTCACATGGATATGGTTTCTCTCCCGTGTGGGTTCGCATGTGTGTTGTCATTGCATCTTTTCGTGAAAATGCAGAACCACAAACTTCACAAGAATATGGTTTCTCCCCCGTGTGTATTCGCATATGTGTTATCAGATTAGAATGATCTGAATATACCGTTCTACAAATCTCACATGTATATGGTTTCTCTCCTGTATGCTTTCGCATATGTATTTTCAGTGTACCTTTTTGGGAAAATGCCGAATCACAAACATCACAAGAAAATGGTTTATCGCCTCTGTGTGTTTGCATATGCATTGTCAAACTGGACTTCACTGAAAATTCTCTTTCACAAATCGCAAAATAATGTTTCTGTATGCTTTCGAGCTTTACTATACTCCTTTTATAAAATAGGTTGATCTGTAAACAAAAACGAAATGATATTAAGTTTAATAGAAGCAGTTTATATTATTCATAACTAATAAGCGACATTTTATTATGATTTAACTATTATAAAATTAAATTAAAGAAATCTGATTTTATAGAAAAGCAAAGTATTTCAGATTTACTTCACTATTTATTTTGATTTTTTACAGACTTTCTCAGAAATCTATGATATTGATTAATTATACATTTACTATTTTAAATTGATTAATTATACATTTACTATTTTAAATTGATTAATTATACATTTACTATTTTAAATTGATTAATTATACATTTACTATTTTAAATTGATTAATTATACATTTACTATTTTAAATTAAGGATAAAAAAGTTAATCTGAGTTTATGGTAAAAGGAAATTATTTTCACATGATTTTTATATTAAAACTCATTGCTTATGTTACTTTTGGTAACAAGATTACACTCAATTTTACATACGTTTAAAGAAATCTATAGTATTAATTTATTTTATTCGAGTTCCGGATAAAACCATTTAATCGCAAATGAACAAGTAGTTACTGATGAGGCCACATTTCTATATCTAATTTTAGAAGACACTAACTGACTTCGAAATTTGCAGTAACTAATAATGTCACAATCAAAATGGATGATTATTGATGAAGCCAAGAGTAGTAAGCATAAGGCCTTGTAATAATAGAAGAGGAGATAACATTTTGATCTTTTGGATATTAGTTTTTTCTCAAGATTTGACTCATATTCTTGGAGCAATTACAGTAGATATTGAGTATTAAGATTAAATTGGCAGTTTAAGTTTTATTTTGTTGCTAGAAAAAGATTAGTCAAATCGCCATACTAATATAAACATGGATAGCAATTATACTAGAGATTTTGTGGTAGGCTGACTGGTGATTTATGCCGATCCTTGGTAGTTGATGAGAAAAGTACTATAGACAGCATAGTATATAGCAACTCACCAACAAATATCAGCAGTGAATTAAAAAAACAAATTTTCTGATGTAAAAATAACTCAACCCTCTTCCACCTTTTTATCCCTATTCATAGTCATTTATTTTATATTATGAAAATTAAAGTTCAAAATAGATTTACTTAAATTTCTTAAAGGAACATGTAGTATATTTTTACACTATTTTGTTATTTATTTTCATATTTTTTTATATTTCTACTATCTACTATTTTACTTACACGAAAAAATGCTTAATTCCTTAAAGCGCTTAATGATGGTTGGAATAGAAGTCTTGCGTCTGTTCAATACACTGTTTGTTATTTTCTAAACATAATTCGAAATTTATATTTGTTTAGAATTGACAGTGTAAATGTTTATAAGATTAACAGAAACAATTAAAACTGACAATTTAATCATGGAAAAGCTGATTAAATGCATAAAAGGTTTGAAAAACAACAAGGCATCAGGGCTGGATAATATTCTCATTAAAGATTTGATATGCAACTTTTTGAAGAAATGAAAACAGAGCTTAATCTGTGTTAAGAGATCAATAATACTATTACTAAATAATATCCGAGAGAAAAGAGTCGATGATTGTGTAGATATTGTCAGATATTCCATAGCTAGCAAGTTTATGAACCAACCCTTTGTGCAAAAGCTTATCAAAAGCCTTTTATATGTCAAAGGGTATTGATCCAGAAACTAAGGCTCAATCAGAACATTAGCTGATCCTATGTACTAGTACAGTTAACACATCAGCAGTTCACCTTACAGGATGAAATCCGTATTGCTTGTTACTGTGGCACAATGAGCTTTTGGGGAGCTAAGTGCTCCCCATGATATGCGTAATATTCGTTGGCCTTGTGCCAAGCTTGTGCTGAAATTTCGGGAAAGTAAGAAAGTTCAACAGTGACGTTTTGGGATCGCTGAGTGCATCGTGCCTCGGTCATGTTTGTAGTACTGAGGTTCGATGTCAAAACAATTTACTGACAGGTGCAGTTTAAGGGATCAGGGGTCAAGCAGTCATCATTCGAGAAATCGGTTATGAAACTCAAATATAAACATCTGATTGTATAAACTGATTGTGCCTGTATTCTCTCTCTCTCTCTCTCTTCCTCTCTCCCTCACTTTCCCCCTTCTCTTTCTCTCACTCTCGTTAAGAGATTTTGCAAAAGCAGACAGGGTTTTGGATTGGACATGAACGCACGTGTGTTGTCGCGTTCCCTCAAAGTTTTAAAAATGTCTTCAGTAAAATAAATATACATTTTTATAAGAAAACAGAATAATGTTTTTCTTTCCTTATTTCAAATAAGGTTCTTTTTGCAGCACCAAAGGTCCCTCCCAGCAAGCCGGTTCCAGAAGTAAACGACAGAGACAATGATTGCTCACTTGTAACAACGGCGAGTAATTATGTGCACATGTTGCAACAGATCGCCCTTACGTCCAAAGCAGATAATGTTACCACATTGGTTCTCCAACGGTCGCAAGATTAAGCCCACTAACCCCACTGGCCAAACGACTCCGCCACAGTCACTAAGTAGATTGTTTTGGCTAAAGTGATATAAAACAAGCCCAATAATTTCTATCAAGATTGGGAATGGTAGCAGACACTATTGGGTTGCATACCAAATGCAAAAGAAAGCGGGACATATTTTGTATGTGACAGATTGTAAACCACTTATGTGTAAGATATTGAAACAATGTCATGATTTAAAATATATTGGTTAGTTTTTGTAGATAGCTAAACAGACATGGACGTTCGAATTTGGTTTACAGAGAAAGCGCTAAAAAGTTAGACAAGATTTAGAAATTAAAACTATTGTATCAAAAAACCGCTGAGTGTGATAAAATGACACCGAATTGTTCCTTTTTTCCATGAAAACACCGTTCTTTTCTTTTTTCCTTTCCTCTCTATTTACACACATGTGAACAACACGATGTTCACCACAAAACTAAACCGTCGATAAAAAACCCTTCATTTATTTACCCTTCTTCACCGCTAACCGCACCTAATTTGCATAATGCAACACTCTTGTGATGCGGATATCGCTTCCCGTAATTTAATGGGCGTGGGTTTGCACTTGTGTGTGACGACTGTTTCCTTCAGCGCTGTCACTACAAAACTGAAAAGCGAACTTAAGATCAAGATTTGAAAGTGTTTTTCTGTATGGGGCGAAAGGCTGGACTCTTACAAATAAAATGCGCAGATGATACCTATACCAGAATATGTCATTTGGAGGAATAGTATAATAAATAACAACCTATATGAAGAAATGAGTAAAATAACAGCAAAGCTAAAAGTTTAAGATTTATTTGCAGGAATGAAGGAAGCGAGAAAAAAAAACAAGTAAAAAAACAAAGTTTGAATCTCCAACCAAACAATGGAAATTTCTGGAAAAGAAAAGGAGTGATGCAACATATCTGACAAATTCAGAAAACTATGACTGATCGAAATACATTCAGGAGGAATTTATTAGAAGACATAGAACTTACCTCAGCTGTTACGGACTCCAGTAAACTCTAGTCTCCTCCGTTTAAGTACATGTTTGTATATTTAGATAAATGCAAATAAAACATAAATATGGTTTCTGTTTCGTGGATTTTATAACAGGGGTTGGTATTCAAACCATCTTGAACCAGAGTTAATCAATAAATGAATAACTCATTTGCTGGAGATCATATTGCAAACCTGCTAAACCATGAGATACAACACACATGAACTGCTCCTATGAACCATGCCGAGCCAACTCCTTATGACTGCCAAGCAACTTCCCTCACACTTGAATCTAAAAAAAATAACAAAGCTGCAGGCAAAGATAACACCCCTACTGAGATCGTCAAACACAGTGCAAACGTACCAGAGCCTGCTATCCATCAAGTTATCACCCAGGTTAAGGAGACTGAAATTCTCCCCCAAGACTGGAGCTATGTAACACTTATATTCATTTTTAAGGAAAGCGATAAGTGTTGCGGTATCAACTACTACGGTATCAGCCTGCTAAAATATTCGACCCTTTTCTTCAATAACGAATCAAATTAAAACATTAGTCCAAAATGAGACCAACCAAATGTTGTTCTGTCCAAGCTGTGACTGCATCGATCAAATTTTCATACTAAAACAGATCCTTGAACATTGTTGGTGCTTCTAGAAAAAAAATCGTCTGTTTCATTGATTTCACTGGTGTATTCGACTATCGACTGTGGCACCATCTGGAAGGTTTTGAAAGCAGACAGTATTCCAATAAGACTTCTCAGCTTTCTGTAAGAATACTACTGCTCGACATGATCCTACATACACATGTATGGTGAGGTTTAAGAATTTTCAAAATATGTTTCGCGTTTAACAAAGATGTGTTCTTTCAACAACACTTTTGAATTATGTCATTGAATGGGTTAGCTTGAATAGCTTTCAAGAGCTTGCCGGTGTCAATGTTGGTTGCAACTTTGTAATAAAGGATTTGGACTACGCAGATGATATTGTGATACACAGTGAAACATTTACTGATGTCCAGTCTGCTATTAATGACTTTCAGTAAGTTGCCTTGCAGATTGGGGTGAAAACAAATGCATCAAAAAGAAAAACACTTGCTGCCATCTTCACCCCAATACCCATCATCTTCTATGCTTATGTCCTGGAAGAGGTTGAGGGTTTTAAATACATTATATCATCACCGTCAGAGGTCAAGGTGGAGCTGACAGAAAAGCACAAATTGACCTTGCACGACATGCCTTCTATCGACTCAATTACTGGCTCTGGTGAAGATCTGAGATAAGCAAGCACTGGTTTGAGCAACCCTTGTTATCGGCAACAAGTCCTGGCCAATGAGAGTTGAAGACGTTAAGGAGCTGGAAACTTTCGATCACCACTGCCTTCCTTGCATCCTTCATATCTGTTGGCAGCACCTCGTCTAAAAAACTAAGTACATTTTTGCTGTAAAACTGTCTAGAGCTTTACGACTGGAGACAGTGAACAGAATGAACGTGAGGCCTAAGGGAAAAAGGGTCAATACAAACAAGACTGGGGAAGTACAAATAATGTACATTCCAACATAAGCCCGAACAAGAGTTGTGCCCGGCACGTGGAAAAACCTGTTATAAGTGTGGAGGAAGGAACCATTCTGCAGTGAAATGTAAGTCAGCGAAGAAAAGTTGAGTTCAGTCAGTAAAGACACGTCAATATGATAGCAGTAGCAGTAGCAGTAGTTCTGAACAGGAAGATGTGGGCAGTTTCACAGTAAACGAGAGGGTTAATGGGGTTGTGCCGGAAATGATTAAAGCAGAAATGCTGGTAAGGGGGAAACCAATTGCTTTTTAATTGGACAGTGGAGCTTTAGTAAATATACATGTGAAAAAGAAAACTCTCAAAGCTTTTAATAAAACTCTGGTGATGTGGAACAGTGCAAGGGTAAAAACATTAGGGGGTGTCGTGTTAAAATGATAAACCCCCAAAATGGAAAGAAATATGCTTTCAGGTGTGTAGTGGTACGGGAAGGCTTCCACCCTCTACTCGGAGCAACTGCAATCAAACAGATGACACTCATTACTGTTAACAAGGATCAGTTCAGGATAGTAGCTAAAATATCGCAAGTAGATAAATTGAACACCGAGAAACACGATGAGATCTTGGGTCAATTCAAAGATGTATTTGAGGATGAGTTAGGTTGGCTACCGGGAAAAGTACATTTAGAGGTTGATCCAAACATAACACCTGATGTGACAGCAGCGAGAAGAGTACCTGTAGCTTTAAAAAAGAAACTGAAGACAGAACTGGACAGACTAGTGGACAAGAAGGTGATTGAGCCAATCAGTGAACCAACACCATGGGTGAATGCATTAGCACTAGTAGTCAAGAAACATTGAAACCTGTGAGTCTGTATAGAACCAAGACAATTAAATAAGGCACTAAAACGGGAACATTTCCAGCTACCTGTGCTGGAGGATCTACTACCAGAACTGTCTGACAGCAAAGTGTACTCTACCTTGGATCTAAGGGATGGATTTCGGCACCTGGAATTGGACGAAGAAAGCAGCCATTTGATAACATTTGCCACTCCTTTTGGCCGGTTCTGATAGAAGAGGCTGCCATTTGAAATATAAAGCGGTAAAGAATGATAGCATGTAAAGGTGAAATGACTTGAAACTTTACAGCCAGGAAATGTGGTACATGTCAAACCCCATGTGAAAGGGCACAAGGAGTGAAAAAAGCGACTGTGTTGGAGAAGTTGGATACTAGACCTTGAAAAAGAAAAGTGATTATAAATAGTTGCTTAGCTATACTTTCTTTTATCTAAAAAACAAACAAAAAACTAATCATTTTTAAAAATAGTTGTTTATTAACAGTTGATTAGCTATTCTTTCTCTGTTTTATATATAAAAAAAAACATGTTGATCATAAACAGTTGTTTCGCTATTTTTTTATGTTATAAAAACAAACCTTCGACCAGTTGTTTATTTTTATTTTTTTAAGTATAAACAAACAGAAAATGTATTTACGTGAAACAGCAGCGTCCTTAACGCTTGTCAGTCTTTGTGTCGCCCTTTTTTCCCCGTTGGCTAACGAAAACTGCCGGAAGATAACGATGCAAAGTTAGCGGAAATTGGGTCCCAATCGATATCAGTACCATTTTTTATAATTTGAATTAAAAAAAAAAAAAAACACAAAAAAACTGAGGAATATCTGTTTGATGTACGTACCTGTCACGGAATTAATATATCATACATGGACGGCGGCACCACTTTTTGACTTGCCCCACCACCAACCCCCACTTTACGGTCATCAATAATGAAGTCATATATGCATGTGTGTAACCGCCCCCCACTTTTTAGGGGATCCCCCCACCCCACTTTTATAACTGTCCCGCCGGTCCTGTCAGTAGTTAAGCACCAACAAATCTTTTAAAAGTCTAAATAAACTGTTATCATTTCAACACATCTTTTTAGATATTTCAAAAATTACACTTGTTTATAATTTAATAACGGAGAGAGATCATTACACATTTCAAATATTACTATTATTAATAATAATTTAAAACACGGAAATAATTATTACAATCTTGGGTTATCCTACTAACAATGTTCCCACACAGAATGCAATAAATTACGTGTATAAGTATTAGGAATTGTATTATGTTGTTGTTTTTGTTAAATAATATTAACCGAGGAATCATTTCGAGTTAAAATATTACGCACAAAAACGTGCGAAAAGTACGATTGAAATCTATAAAATATGGAAGAAATTCGTCTAATATGGCCGCCAAGTGTCACGGTTTAGATCGCCCGGGATGTGCTGAACGAAAAACGAACCCTTAGCAGAAAGCAATATGCAATAAAGTTTACAAGAAGTGTTAATAATAATAAAAAAATCGTTATTACTAAATTATTTTTATACCTAATTTAAATTTTTGAAATAAAATAATATATATTTATTATTACACACGGTTTTGCTTCGTTTCGTTTCTCCACATCAACAATTCTGTTTTTCTATCGTATTGTCCGACATTTTTTGTCTCAGGGCGATAAGTCTTTTGACACGTCTTCTTTTCTATTTTACTAATTAATAGTACATGGAGTATACTAAAAAAAACCCTGCCTCCTATCATAATATGGTTAACTAAACAATAATAATCTCTCTCTCTCTCTCTCGCATATATATATATATATATATATATATATATATATATATATATATATATATATATATATATATATATAAATTTATCTTTTAAGGAATATTTTATAATTAAAATGGTGCTCTTATCTATCTTGAACCAGCTGTCGTGACGTTCGACTCGGAAGCGTTCGGCTGTTCTACGCAAACGACCGAGTGTTGCCGAGCTGAAGCAGCGAGCAGCCGACATTTTTGATACGGTGCTGCGTCCTATGATAATGTTTTGCTTGCTTGTTTTTTTGGTGTTTTTTTTAGAGTTACGGTTAGGGTTTAGGGTTAGGGTTTAGGGTTAGGGTTTAGGGTTAGGGTTTAGGGTTAGGGTTAAGGGTTAGGGTTAGGGTTAGGAATTTTTTAAAGAAACAAACAAAGAAAATTAAACATATTTACATGAATTTTTTGAAAGAAACAACAGGAAAAAAACATAGCGAGGTTACTGTTATAAAATGAATACTGTATTTTTACTTACAAGGAATTTTTTTGAAGAAACCCCCTCCAAAAAAAACTTACCAAAATTACTGTTAATACGACATATTTTTTGTAACAAAGTTATCGGCTGCTCGCTGATTGGCTAATCGCAATCGTTCGTCAACACTCGGCCGTTTGCGTAGGACAGCCGAACGATTCCGAGTCGAACGTCACGACAGCTGGTTCAAGATAGATAACAGTACCATTAAAATTTATTAAAATTTGCCGGAATCATTTTTTTAATGAAAATTAAAGATGAAATAAAAATGGAATTTTTACTTGATTACTGAAAAACATCAAAATTCGAATTAAAAAAAGTCTGATTCTTGTTTTTTTGTTTTTAAAATTATTTTTAGTGTGCAATCGTTTATATCGATTGAAACCGTCTAAATTAAAATTAAAACATTATATTTGCCCATTTGGTACAAGAGAAACAGTCCACTGATAGCAGCCCACGGCCACGAATTCGGAATAGGGTCGTGTGAGCGAGAAACTTCAATATTGCCAAAATCTTAAAAAACAAAACAAAAAACATTTCGAAATCAATAGGTACATACCTCGATATATATTCTATATTTAGTAGAGATAGTTGATAATAATTTGAAATAGAGAGCGAAAGACAACGCATGAGCTGTTTATACAGAAACAAATATCCGTCGTAGTACGTAACACACATTACGAGGAGGTGGTGGGAGGTGTGAATGTCAAACAGAGCGAGTGGCAGGGTGAGGTTGAAGTCAGTGTGTTATTTAGAGAGGGTTGGAGTGAGTAATAGTGGGTAGGGGAATAGGTGTACACTATATGTTTATTCATGAATTAGTAAATGCCGAACAACAAAACTGCGAATTATTTTGACGAGCGCCGGTATTACGTTAGCAATAACACTAAGGAGGTTAGACACAAGGTCAGGTGTGGGGTTTGACGAAAATGTTTCTGTGGAATGAACTGGATTCGAACCTAAGTCAACGTCGTTAACCACTTAGCCACCGTTCCCCTAAGTATGATCAAGTTATTTGCCCTTGTCGTCTGCTTGTGACTCTGGGAGTCAACCATATTGCTTTTACCTTTGTGTTTTTACTCTCGGGAGTAAAGTCTCTTCGTACCTTCAAACGGTTTTGGGGTATACTCCTTTATTTATTGGCGTAATAGCAACGGTTTGCTTACCCACATACGCCACATCCAAATAATTATAAAATAAAATAAAATAAAGAAGATATTACCCACCAAATAATTGGGAGACCGCCTAAAAATGCTATCGCGAAGAGACTAAAGTACCGACTTTACACCCAGTCGAACTGGTGAGTACTGCAACACCTTCATTCAACTCGTCAGATAGTCCATAAACGAACTACCTAGACTCGTATTGTCTTGGCCTTGAGGGCTTGATTTACGCAGGTCTATGTGACAGTCCTGTGCAGTTCTAGGAGGGCCACCCTCCCAGGCTTTGCCTCCCCTCTTTTGGGAGGAGTAAGTGTATTGCTTACTGCCTAGGGCGTCCCTACCGGGGAATGCCGACGGGCTGCCCAGGCAATTTTTAATGGCCAGACAGCTCACCTGGCACTCTTGTATAAGCAGTAACCAATCTGAGGGAGATAACTCTATTTTCTTAGCCGCCGATATTCCGAATTCGCTTATACTTTGGCAAGGAAGATAACTTTGTTTAATAATAAAAAAAACATGTTACGGTTTTGAAATGCGTGAAAAACCCTAACCCGTTCAAAATAACTTTTAAGCACTTTTATTTACATGCCACAAATTGTATACACTTTATATAAACATAAGAAAAGTTATCTCCTTTGCCAAAGTATAAGCAAATTCGGAATAGCGGCGGCTAAGAAAAATAGAGTTATCTCCCTCAGATCGGTTACTGCTTATACAAGAGCGCCGCTCACCTTCTCGGGCACTGGCTTTTCAAGCCCCACTTTCCCGACCCGACCTTGGGTCACATCTTACCTTGTGAGAGTAAGATAAAAAGTGGTCTTGTGCCTAACCTCCTAAAAAGGAGGTAAATAATACCTACTTGGCTTAATACATATCAGTTGCTCGAATATCTTTCACTATGTTTGCACGCACCCCGAAGCAGTGATATCTGGGAAAGAACGAGACTTTGGAAGGACTCTTTTTAGAGTTCCTGTTTTAGGGGATAATTTTGGGAGAGCTGAGTTTTATGGAAACATTTTAAAGAAAAACAGTTTTAAGTAATATTCAAATGTGTGAGAGAGCAAGAGAAATGTTATATGATCAACAAACAAAGTAATGAATTCAAAAGCATAAGTTAACAAAATAGATATTTTATATATGTTTAAAATGGAAGTCTACAAAAATAGGAACACATATAATAATTGTTCAGTATTTGAGTGTCCTTGCTGAGGGGGGTTCATTAGTTGAGATATCGAGGAAGTCTGAATCGATAATTTAAGGGCTGTGAATTGACCACGGGTCTGAAAAATCGTAATCAAAACTTCCTCACTCAATTACATGAATTACCTTTCATTGAAAGTTACTAAATAGAGTCAATCATTTGTTTTCATAGTAGAAATTTCAGTGAGAAATATATGAAGTATTAAAGTGGTTAAGTTTATAAGTTTGTTTTATATATGCAGAAATCAGCAGACGACATTGAAAGGAGATTCAGGGAGTACGTGTTTCGTCTTTAGTGGGCATATGCGTGAGACAGTGAAAGAGTTAATGCATTGTGTCTGTGTGTGCCTTGATGTCAGTGTAGTTATGTGTGCGTGATTTTAAAAAGGTGTTTCTAACATTCCAAGCCCCTACAGAGGGGACGATGGGGGCTGGAAAAATGTCGATGTCAGTTCTCTCGTCGATTAGGGCTAAACATGCCGTTGAAGGAAAAATCTGGGTTTATTATGGGGTCGAAGTGGCTCCAAAAGGACAATTTCTATAAATTCAGAAAAATCCGCTGATTGGTTCAAAATATTTTTATTTGTTTTTATTAATTCTGGCGAATGCGTGCGCAAAGCGGTGTGCGCAGAAACGAGTTTAAGCACTTTCATTTTCGTCACAGAAGTGTAAACTTCTCTGCTACAAGACTATCTCTTCTTTTGAGGCGTGGAGAAATAATCTTACATATTGCCTATCCCTCGACTGCAACTATGCCCCATTCCCCGATGCTAACTGGGAGATGTCACGCGCACACCCACAACGGGGCTTCACAAATTATGGAATCGAAGTCCCTGATTTTAACAGACGCAGTGCTTTCGAAATAAAAAATATTATCGTCGAGAAAATTTGTGGACAGGTGGATAATTTCTGTCCCGGCATATCACTGAGTGCTATTGTCAAAACATCAACGGAATTAGCAAGTATTTGGCAGATTAGTAAACAATATTATGGCCCCCAGACTGTGATCGTATTCTAACTCTGCCTGATGAGATCTCAGTTCATAATAGCTGTTGATCGATAACATCCACATGCTAGTGTCGCAGATTTTGTACATGTCTGTGTGAATAAAAATAATCATATATAATTGAGAAGGACAGCTGTATCGTTTTTTCCTTCGGATGGAATAGATCTGGAATGCCAATAAGATCAGTGGCTTGAAATAGTAATTTAGGAACAGAGTTTTGACTGTTGTTTGGTCTTTATATTCCTTGGGGGGGGGGGGTGATATTTGTCATCACTGGAGTGTATTTAAGGCAAACTATATATTTTTGTTTTTTATTATTTTTTATATATATTTTTATATATATTTTATATATATTTTTTAATATATATTTTTGTATATATATTTTTTATATATAGTTTTTTATTCTCTTTCTTACTTTACATTTTTTATTCTCTATCTTACTTTATTTTTTTCTTCCCTTAAGTGACCCCAAGAAAATCAGCACCACATTGTGTATTGCCGGGTGTTGTTAATCTTATTGATGGGGGGGGGGGGCAGGGGGGCTACACCCCCCCCCCCCCACACACATTTTTTACTTAGGCCCCCCCACTTTACAGTCATCAACAGAAACAAGATGGAAAAATTCTGTTTCCATCTATCTGAAAGCATTTGTTTATCTCTTTTCTGAATATGTAGAAAGAAAAAGCCTTTGAAGTCGGTTAGGGGTGAATTATTCAGAACACATAATTCCCGTCAATTTTCCCCAAATTTTTCAGAAAAATCATAATTTTTTAAAACGTTCTCATAATTTATCAATGTGGGGACCTGGTGTACTACAAAATAGATTTTATACATATTATCATTAAAAAGAGACCAATCAAAAGGTATTAAGGAGTCAAACACAGTATTTTCTCAAAAATTCTTTATTTTTCAAGGAAAATTTAAATTTTCCGGTATTTAAGTAAAATTTTGCAGAAAATGTTCAATGAACAAACAAAAGTAAACTTGTCAATAATACAATGAATCTATTTGAGCTTGTTTCGTAGTTGAAGCAGTCGACTTGGTATGTCTGATTGACCTTGCTGTGTGTCCAGTTTCATTACAAATATTACAGTAAGGTCGGGGGCGTCGCGAAGGGTGAGACATTATTAACCTTCTGTCAAAGTATATCATGAATATTGTCCTTGATGGACAGTTGCCGAGACAATGCAGCTGGACCACTTAGGAAAGACCGGACGTGCTTGTTCCAATACTCTACTGGACTCTCACTCCATTTTGCTATCAGGTTACCGTTATTCCACTTGAACTATGGGCACACATTTGATGGTAGCTCGGGATTATCATAATCCATGGTTTAGCCTTCTCATCGCCGAAAGCAATTCTGAGATGAAGCATTATCTCGATGCCCAAGGTTTTCAATGCTTCCACATGCACACATTTGTTTGTGACAGACTGGGTGATAGCCAAGATGATGTTGGTGTTACTCATGAACGTTTCAAAATGTTTGCGATCCAAGCTGTTACGGATAAGAGAACATCCGTAAAAGCGATTTTGAGGGCTGAAAAATCTGTTGCAAAGCGGACCATTATTTGTATTTCCTCCACTCGCAAATAGTGCATCCATTAACATACCGGTGATTTTTCGGATTGCATCGATACATTCTTTTTTCGCATTGTTGAGGATCCGCATAATATCCAAAGTTATTAATTCCATCCTCCCTCCAGTCCTTCTGTCCACAGAACAACCGATACAGTATCTTTTGAGCAAAGTCCAATGAACGCAATTTGAAGTGAAGAACAAGTCTGCCTTGTTAATATGCTTCCAACGATCTATTCTAATTCCAATACATACATTTATACTTTTATACTTAATACATTTAAACTTTTATAGTTTTTACTTTTGTACTTTTATATGCACCTTGTCAGTTAATACTTTTAACTTTATGTATTCTCTATATTTGATAAACCAATTGATTCTTGAATTTTGTCATTTTTACTAGAAGCGACTTGCTGATATGTTTCAAATGAGCAATCAAGCAGTGTCAGAAAATCATTTCATGTCTAGATTAAGTCCAAAAAGGTGTATTTGGCCCAAAATGACCAAATATGGTTATTTGGGCCCAGGCCCCCCAAAATTGAAATTTCTGTTTGTTCTTTTCTCACCAGAAGCGACTTGCTAATATGCTTCCAACAAGATCTCAACCACAATCAGAAGATCATTTCATGTCTAAATTATGTCAAAAAGGTATTTTTGGTCCAAAATGCCCTAATATGGTAGTTTGGGCCCAGACGCCAAAAAATTGAATTTTTAAAAATGTTTCTTCATCTATCACCAAGAGTATTCCACTCCGCTTCTAACGAGCCATCAACCACTACCAGACGATCATTTTAAACCAAAATATGCCCCAAACAGTGATTTTTCCCCAATTTGCCCAAATAAGGTAATTTGAGTCCAGACGCGAAAAAATTGAAATATTTTTCTTTTTCTTTTTCTATCACCAAGAGAATTCCATTTCGCTCCTAACGAGCTCTCACCCACTATCAGACGATCATTTTTAGTCAAGATATTGAATTTATTTTCATATTTGGCATTCTGGCCGCAATGTGGGTCGGGCCCCCCACTTTTTAAGAGAGACCCCCCCCCCCACACACACACTTATATAATTGTCCCGCCGGCCCTGTTATTCAAGGTGCTAAATTTTTCCCTGATGATCTGCCAAGCAAGTACCTGCTTGGTAATGAAACACGTGTAGGTAATAAACACTTTAATTTGAAAAATGATAAATAAATGATTAATCCAGGTGATGAGTGACATCTCACGACTGGACAACTTTTTCAATTCTTTCTATTTCTCGTATTTGGACTGTCACTCATCACCTGGATTAATCTTCAGTCAACCTTCTTGATATCTTTCCTGATTATGTTTTTTAAATTGTATGACTTGGATGGATTGTATAGATTTAAGAAAAAAGTATGTTTTTGGGTTGATATATTTGATGTTATATATTTTTATGCATTTTTATATATATTTTTATATATTTTCAAAGTGTAATTCTTAATCCATACTGGCGGTCAGATAGAAGTTTAGCATTAACTAAGTGCCGTACTATCGCTAGATTGATTAAGGATTCAAAGATTTTGCCAAAGATCGGCAGAAGACTGATTGGGCGGTAGTTCTGAGGGTCGGTTCTATTCCCAGAATTCTTGTAGACAGGTACCACAGAGGCAATTTTCCAGCTATCAGGGAAGCAAGATTCAGCTATGCATTTATTGAAGAGTTTGGAGAGGTCAGGGGCCAGTTCAGCAGAACATTTCTTTATTACTATTACAGGTATAAGATCAGGCCTACAAGCTTTAGAGGTGTCAAGGTTTTTTATGATGTCTCTGCCCTGGGATGGGGTGATGACAAGGTTATCAAGTGTGACTTCGGTCCGCAAAGAGAATTCAGGGAGGGGGTGGCTATCTGAGTCTAAAGTAGAGTTAGAAGCGAAACGCTGGGCAAGTAGTTCAGCCTTATCAGTGGCCATGTAAACGACATCATTGTGGTTTGATAGTGGGGGAATCGTTGATTGACCATTATTCACTACACTATTGTAGATTTTCAAGAAATCGCGAGGACCTAGTTTCTGTTACTGGATGCGTCTTTTTGTTAACTCATTATACCTTCTCTTTGCTTCGCCTATCACGGCCTTGCAATTATTTCTTGACTCTATAAATTCATGTCTATTAGTAGCTGACTTATGGCGGCCAAATTTACGGAATCCTTGTTGCCTCTCAGAAATGACAGCTGCACATTCTGAAGTGAACCATTGAGGAGAGTGGGGCTTGCTAAATAATTTTCGCATGGGGACATAGGCTTCAATGCCTGTTTTGACCCATTCAGGTAATTCGTTTGCACACTGGTTTGCAGGTAGTGAGAAGGTTTCCCTTCATGGGGCGTCACTGATGTGATCTCTGATTGACTCGAAATCAGCCTGCTTGTAGTATCTTGTTGTTTTGAGCAACGGTTCATCAGCTTTTGGACGACTTTTTAGAGTGATATGTATCATTAGCACAATATGATCAGCATTTCCGAGTGGGCTATGAGCTTTCGTCACACAAGCCTCGGGCATTGAGGTCAAGAAGAGGTCTAGAAGTGAGGCTTGCTGGTCTACTCGATCGGGGATGCGGGTCGGAAAATCGACAGTCTGAGAGAGGGAGTGAGCTAGGGAGAAATTATACGTAGAGTTGCCGGCTGCGTCAGTAAGGCTAGAGAATCTCAACCAGTCGCGGTGGTGGGCATTAAAATCCCCAAATACATGTATCTGGGCATTCGAGTCAATTAAGAGTGCTCTATCTATGCTTTCAGAGACAGAGTTTAGCAGAGTACAGTCCTGGGTCGACGGGGAGCGGTATAAGAAATATAATAAGCTGATGCTGTGATGTAAAGTCAATCTAAAACGCATGTAATCTTGGTCATCTGATTCTAACCTATGTTCTCTAGTCAGGGGGGGGGGTGTTCCGAACGTAAACTCCTATGAAGTTTTATGCTGGTTTTAAAAATTAAATAAGGAATCTAAAGTGAATTAAATGATTTTTAACAAATTGTTTAATTAATTCCTATTTTGTTTTATGTTATAAGTATATATGTTATATACTGTATTTGAGGTCATATTTTAACCAAGAATTGGAATTGTTTAAAAAACTTAAATAGTTTAATTTATATTTTTTATTCTTTTATCTACTTATTTTATATTTATAACTTTAGTATTGTAGTAACATTTTTTTTATCAAACGCATATTTATTTTTATTGTTTAATGTTATATTTTTTATATTTTATACTTGGCCGGAACATAGTACTATTTAGAATTATTATAATTATCCCTATGATTATTATATTTAATCATTATTATTATTATAATTATTATTATTATCATTATTATCATTATTATTATTGTAATGACTAACGAGAACAGACGTAACTTGGGAAAGCTTTATTCAGCACACAATGTCAGTACAGTATTAGTGTTACTATTTATGGTGCTTATGCTGATTAGCGGACCATTAAAAAATTTAAAAAAATTATTTTTTTATAAAAACAATATTATATACTTATTCAGTGTTATCTTCTTACTCACTGTGCAAAATGTAGAAAGAATTATCCACTAGAACTTTAATTACAAGTATTTTTCCATTCTGCGTATCGTACCAGCGATTCGTTCACAGAGACGCCATGTTGTTTTTTATTATGATTTCGCAAGTTGATTATCTCCCCTGCGAAATCTTCTTTCTTTAGAAACAAACTGAAGTCTCTGTGAACGAATCGCTGTTACGATACGCAGAATGGAAAAAATACTTTTAATTAAAGTTCTAGTGGATAATTTTTTCTACTTTTTTGCACAGTGAGTAAGATAACACTGAATAAGTATATAATATTGTTTTTATAAAAAAATAATTTTTTTAAATTTTTTATTGGTCCGCTCATCTGCATAAGCACCCTATTTATAGTGGTTAGTAGAAGCAGGAGAGTTCACCAAAGGGGAGATAAGTCAGAGTAAGGAAAGTTACTCGTAATTGTGCAGAACTGAAATATAAAAAAAACAAAATTTGTCTCGACACCTGGTATAGCCGTACGTTTTATCTGCCGTCAAACAAAGTAAAAAGGCACTAAACAAATAAAACTGAAATAATTTCAGCCTGAGAAATTGCCTTTTTAGATGTCTACATATTCAACTGTTTTGAAGAAGTTTTACATATTTAATTTATTGTGTACGACGCTGTTTCTTTTGCTTACACTACATGTGCACGATAGCACCATTAAATAAACTGTGATTTGAACCGTGGCCGTTGCTATAGCAGGCCTGTTCACTGGAAAATGACGTCATGCTCTAAAGTAACAAACGAGATCTCTCGAACAGCCAGGCTATGAGCCTTCACTTGAAAATTCACAAAAATCAGGAAATCAACCAATTTTAATGAAATTTTCAGTGCTTATTAATTAACGATCACTGCATTTAATTAACCAATTAGTTCATTAGAAATCTTAGTGCAAATGTATTATTTTGTGTAATTTGCGTAGACAAGACAGCAAACATTAAATTAATACTTAATAATAAAATGGTGTTGTCCTAATTTTTTATTTTTAAAACATGAACATCTTTCTTTGAAAAATAATTTAAATTTTATGTTTTTATTACTACTGCTATTGATATTATAATTTTCCCTATGATTATTTTATTTTATCATTATTATTATCATTATCTTTATTGCTATTTATGATATCCACTTTTATAATCTGTTTATAAGTTTTCACATACAAATTTTTATATTTTTAATAACTTTTTCTAAAAAATGGCTCGATTGTGTTTGGCCAAAATCAAGATACCAAATATCATCCTTTAGTCACTCAGAGAAGTTTGCATTGAAATCTGATTTTTTTTCTGCAGCCAACTTTCTCATTTAACATCATCGAGAGATAATATTATCAATTGCACTGGGTATCTGCTGAATTGGGCATTTATCTTCCTCTCACAGCAGTAAGATGTGACATAAGGTCGGGAAAGTGGAATTTGAAAAGCCAGCACCCGAGAATATGAGCCTATGGCCTACAAAAAATGCCTAGGCAGTCCCGTCGGCATTCCCGGTAGGGGCACCTCAAGCGATTAGTAATAAATTGACCCCTTCTCAAAGGGTAAGAAGGTAAAGACTGGGAGGGTGGACCTCCTAGAACTGCACAGGACAATACCCCAGACCGGCGGAATCGAGACCCGAAGGCCAAGACGATACCGGTCTATAGGGTGTAGTATCCATCGGAACAATTACTACACTTTTATCTCAGCCCAAAGGCCAAGAACAAAGTATCTGCTGAATTAATTTCAGATGATATGAAATTATTTCAACTTTTCCATTCAATCAGGACACTCTTTATGTAATATTAGATCAACGATACCAGATTAAGTACACATTAATATTATTGGTCCCCCGAATTATAAAATCGGGGTACCTATGTTTTGAGGCATTTCCGTCTGTCTGTCTGTCCGTCCGTCCGTCCGTCTGTCCGTCCGTCCGTCCGTCTGTCCGTCCGGATTTTTCTCCGCAACCATCCATTGAATTTCTCGGAAATTTTGCATGAAGTTGTAACTTTGGTCAGGTTAGAAAGTGACATTCTTCGATTAAAAAAAAGAATCTGGTTAGCCCCCCATGGGGTCAAAAGGCCCTGAAATAACAAAAAATGACATTTTTTGCCCCATAACTTTTCAACCATCCATTCAATTTTTCTGAAACTTGGCCAAAATGTGGAGGCAATTGTTCCTAATAGAAAATAAGTATCGCTGACCTTGGAAAAAATCTGGTTCGCGCCTCCAGGGGGTCAAAAGCCCCCAAAATTGCAAAAAATGACGCTTTTCTCCCATAACGTTTGATCCATCCATTCAATTTTTTTAAAACTTGGTCAAAATGTAGAGGCAATTGTTCTGGATATAAAATGAGCATCCTTGACCTCAGAAAATTCTGGTTCGCGCCCCAAGGGGGTCAAAGGGGAGTCAAAAATGCCCTAAATTTATTGCATTTTACACTCGCCACATCAAGTCACATACAGAGGGGGACCACGCATGTGCGGCTTATTAAATTTTAAAATTGGGAAAACAACTTTAAATAAAACATGAATATAGTATTATGTTGATTTGAAAAATCAAATAATCAAAGTGATTGAAGGATTTGATTTTTACTAAATCTTTTGATTCACTGATATGAAAGGATACATATAAGAGTTTTCTAAGTAGAATTAACAATGCAGTTTGTAATGTGTTGAATTAACACACACACAATTGCTATAATAGATGTGGATTCTTCTGCAGTCAATGTCCTCATTTAACCTACTCAAAAGAGCATAGTATACATTTTAATTATTTACTGAATTATAGTCAGATTATAATCATACTATGTTGGATCGTTATTACAAGATACAGTACCTATTAATCAAATAGTTGAGTATAAGTTCAACAAGGAATCAAAATGTAATTGAAGAAAGTAATTTTTAATAAAATTCTTATTCACTGATATTGAAGAAGACATTTTTATATGTTGAAAGCAAATAAAGGTTTTATAGATAGAATAAACAATGTATGCTACACTATGAAATAAAACACGAATAAAGTTAATTTGAAAAATAAAATAATGAATCTAAAGTGAAGAAATAGATTTTTAATAAATCTTTTAATTAACTGATACTATAGAATACACATAAGAGTTTTAAAAGTAGAATAAACAATGTAGTTTGTAATATATAAACTTAAGAATGCACTAGTTGGTCGCACATGTTTGGTATATCGGATGATGTTTTGTCTGCAGTCAATGTTCTCATTTAACATTATAAAAAAGTTGTAATTGAACTTTAATGTGGTATGATGTTGCTTTGAGAAAAAATATAGCTTCATGTAAGTTCAACAAGCAATCAAAATGATATTAAAAAAGATTGTTATACAATTAAATGTGGTTTCTTTTGCAGTCAACATTCTCATTTGACATTTTAATTATTTAGTGAATAATTCCACGATTATAATACTTTGTTAGATTATCATTACAAAATACAGTACATATTAATATTATTATCTTGTTAAAGTAGGCAGAAACATGAACAAGAATTGAATTTACATGTAGTATTATGTTGCTTTAAGAAATCCAATAGTTGATCTTAAGTTCAACAAGGAATCAAACCGGAATCGAAAAAAAGATTTTTTAACAAAACTTAGAATTCATATGTCGAAGGCAAATAAAGGTTTTATAGATAGAATAAACAATGTAGGCTGCAATATGAAATATATGTAGGCTGCACTGGCGTAGCTAGGGGGGGGGGGCGAGGGGGGCGGGCCGCCCCGGGCGGCACACCTGAGGGGGCGGCATTTTGAGAGGGTAAAAATAGAAAGTAGAGAAAAAAATTTAAAAAAACAAAAGTTAACAAAAAATATGAAATTTTATACTATAATTTTATATAATAATAAATTTAAATGAGAACATTTGAAAACCTGAAAATGTTATGAAATGATAAAATCATTTTTATTTACTTTTTTGTCGTTGTTGTTAAAGTCCGAATTTTCGCCAAATAACATGGATGTATCAAGGAGAGAATAGTCCGATGTAGTTTTCTTTTCTTTGTCTTCATAATGTTATTATTAAGAGGGCGAGCCCTCCGAAGAGAAAAAAACGTCTTGTATCGGTGCTTTTTTAAATCCGTGTGTGTAATCGCTCGGTTTTCAGAAATTTGTTGTTGTTAATAACGTTTCAACTCTTTTAAAAATAGTTTTAATATATTTTAAACTAATGTATTTATGAATGGCAAATAAGGCTATAAATTTATTTTTTGTGAGAGAACTGTCGCAAGGCATCAAGTCGGTTGAAAATTTACAAACAGATTTTTCGCGCCATTAATTATTTTTGGAGATATACTCAGTGACCGGCTGACCTAACAGGATAGGGCCAAGCCTAGGCTTCGGCCAAGCACCAAAAAAACAAAATGACCTCAGAAAGATTTCATACTTAAAGGGGAACTTTCATATAAATTTTTATCGAATAGGTGTGAAAAGAAAGTTGGATATTTGGGTGTATATACACCGACATCAAAGAGGAAATAACATTAGATGCGAAAGTTTGAATTCATTAATTTTATTACTGTCCAAACGTTTGTTTTTGTAGCATACTTTTTATAACTCCTTGTAAACTTTACAATTGCTAGCTGGGGGATCGGACAAAATCACCCCGGGCAACCCCCACCATCTACTTAAAACAAAAGGAAAACAGATAAAATCTCAAATGAATAAAAAATATTAAAAATCAGTTTTCATATTTTAATTTTAATTTAATTGAATTTAGGAAAATTAGATACCGTAGAACTAATTTTCGCAAGGTATGAAAATTAAGAATAATGTTAACTTAATAATAATGGACCCGTTTTCCTACCTAGCAAAAAATTTTCCATGGACGAATTATCCATGGGCGAATTATCCATGGACGAATTTTCCGGGCACCCAAATGCCGGGGGGGCGGCAAATTTTACTACCGCCCCGGGCGGCAAAAGGTCTAGCTACGCCACTGGTAGGCTGCAATATGAAATAAAACAGGAATAACATTTTATAAATTAAATTAAGAATCAATGTAAGTAAAGAAATTGATATTTAATAGATCTTTTAATTCACTGATACAATTGAATACATAGAAGAGTTTTATAGAGAGAATAAACAATGGCAGAAAAATCATCACCCGGAAATCACATAGTTCCCCAACTACCATCTGAGGTCACGTTTGATGATTACAATTTTCACTCAAACATTTCATTTAAAATATGACATGGCCCTCGTTATGTAACATTAGATCAACAATGCAAGAGAAAGTAGTATTATTATATTCAAATATGACACGGCCCTCGTTATGTAACATTAGATCAACAATGCAAGAGAAAGTAGTATTATTATATTCAAATATGACACGGCCCTCGTTATGTAACATTAGATCAACAATGCCAGAGAAAGTAGTATTATTACATTCTCAAATTCGGAGTAAACCTTAAAATAAAACATTAATAAAGTATTATGTTGCTTTGAAAAATTAAATAAGGAATCAAATTGTCTGAAATAGCAGACGACAGTTGCATAATTCTTAGAGAGAGAGAGAGAGAGAGAGTAAAGCAAGAATTATTGTCAACCAATGAACAGGGATTCATCTTTTTCAGTGGGGTAACAAGTTCAATGGATGGCTAAACAAACATTAACAAATGGATTGATTGAATTATAACTATATCTGGTCCCATGTGTAGTACATTTCACAAATAACATTGATGCTATATGTTGTATATAATTCAAAACGTGATTTCAATTTCCTCTTTATTTCTTTTTCTAGATATGGAACGTTGGAAAGCTGAAGATTTATATACTTGTTCAGTAAACAAAGACCGATTTTTGCTTTTGCAAAACAAACTTCTCAGCTTTTCACGTGCAAAATTAATTCAATCAATTTCACCTTATTTTGATGGTTTCCCTAATACTAATTTTTAATCATGGATAAATTTTAATAATGGTTCTTTGAATAACAGTTCTTTTCTAATAAAATTCAGAATAATTTATTAGTAGAAGAAATGTTCTATCAAAATTGATGGTGCTTGTATAATAAAAAGCCGAAAACAAGTTTTTTTTTGTTTTTTAGTGTTGGAGAGGTAAATAAGGGCAGGTAACTCTTACCACGAATTTTAAGCAAGATTTTCCAGTAATCAAAACTGATGGCTTTAATTGGCGTTGCACGTGTGGGTACTGTGCAAGGAGAACGTCGATTAGACATAAAACGGTTAGGGTTTAGGGTTAGAAAAATATTGTTCGAAAGGTAGAGCTGTTGTGAAGAGTTACCTGCCCCTTATTTACCTCTCCAACACTAGAAGGCAAAAAAAACTTTTTTTCGGCTTTTTATTACGCAAACACCAAATTATTTAGTACTTCTATTTATATTTATAATTATTTATCAGTTCTATTTTTCCTTTTAAGTATTTAGTTAATTTGCATTTTTTAATTTAATTATTTATTTTAAATATATTTTAATATATTATAATTAGATATGAAAATGGTTTAGTCCTAGTTTATCATACTTTATTTTATTAATCATCAATCTTTATCTCATCAATCTTTATCGTACTTATTTTATTTATCATCATCATCTGCCTATTTTTATTGCTTGTTTTATTTTTGTTCTTTTAAAATATTCCTTTACATATTTTCTTTACTCTTTTATCATTTTTTATATAATTATTCTATTTTTATATAAAAAAGTGGTCTCCCTCTTCTATGCAAGAAAACCTTTCTCACATGCCAATATCCTATATCCCTACAAATCCACCATTCGCCCATGCATGAAGTATTTTTGTCACATCTTAGCTGGTGCATCAACCACTTGTCTCTCCCGCTTAGACAATGTCAAAAAACAGACTTTAATCTGATAGGTATTACACTGTTTACCAAGCTCCAGCCCCTGTCCCATTGCCACAATGTTGCATCCCTGCGATTGTTACACAAGTGCTTCATAGTATGTGCCCCCTTTACATAAATACTCTCGACCAACCAATTAGCAAAATCCCACCTTTTTACCGTAGAGGTCCAAAGATGTTTGAATGATTTCTACTGGTAGCTTCTTTCCTCGAACTGCTAGCATTTGGAATTTTCTCTCTGCTCTCCTGACTGTACCAACATGAAAACATTTCAATGAAATGTGGACAAAGATTTTGCATCACAACTCTCCATTTAAGATGTTTATATAATTATGGCCCCTATATATTTTTCTGCTCTGCCACTAGTCTGGTTTCTGACAATGGCTTCATATACTAGGGAATCGATTTTGCAATTCACCTCTAGGGGGCAATGGTTTTGTCCTGGCATGAGCAGCCTGCGTTTGCAATTGTTTTGGGCTCCGCAGAGATGATTTTTCTTATAGATGGGGCAGTGGAGTAGCTAACCTTAATAGAATTCCTGTTAAAATATTTGTGAAGGTTGTGTGTGTGTGGGGGGGGGGGGAGTGTTTGTCAGGTAAGTCGAGGAATAGGTGGCCTACCCTTGTCTTAGTATTGGTGGAAAATGGTGTGGAAAATCAGATCACCGATTTCCTTCTATTGGTCTCGGGTGGGGATGTATGAATTGATTTAAAGTCATTTAATCCAGGCCTTGAAGTGTTTCTTTACCTTTTTATTATTTCTTAAGTATAATACTTAAACCCATTTCTCTCCTTAACATTATCTGGAAGACACATAATTAACCCTCAAACCAGTGACGACCAAATATACGCTACTTATAAACATTGACTCACGGGATTTGTATAGAAATATTTTTTAATATTTTATATTTTTCAATCTTTTCCATTTTTAAATCTAAACTGTCACATTTCACCCCTTTTTTCAAACCTTATTACACCTCACTAACACTAATTTAAAACAAATATGCATAACACTCTAAACAAATAATACATCCAAACAAGAGTCACATGTGACTTCACATTTCTAAAACACGTGACAACATAAACTGAAGATAGCCGGATGACTAATTCCTTCTTAGCTTGAAACCGATGGTACTAATGTTATATTAATTTTTCTGTACCAAATATATATATATATATATATATATATATATATATCCGTGTGGGTTAAGACGTCGGAATTTCAGTTTGAACCATGACTCGTGTTCCAGGGTTCGAGTCTGGCAACTTGTATGAAAAATCTACTACACACTGATGATTCCCGTAAAGATGAAATGTACAGGTATGTAGATAAAAACAAATATATATATATATATATATATATATATATATATATATATATATATATATATATATATATATATAGTAATAAGTAGTAACAGTACACATCGAAAATAGGAATAGGTTCTCTCATTTCACACTAGAATTGTCCTAATGGAACCCTGAATAAATGCATGAAGTGCTTAAGAATAATAAGTTCTCTGTGAGTCTTTTCAAGGTTGAAGGTTCAATCCTGAATGCATGCAATACAAATAAAGAAAAAAATTAATAAAGATATAAACAAAGTCATGGGTGACAGAATGAGAGCAATGTACTCTCATGGATTGAAAAGTTCAGTTTGAAATTCCATTATAGATTTGAGACTATTTTTGGACCTTGTCTTAGAGTGAGAAACGAATGGTTGATTGACCATCCCAGATGTGACAACAATATTTCATGCATGGGCAAATGGTTGATTCGTAGGGATATAGGATACTAGCAGGTAAGATAAGTTTTTTCGCACCTTAATTATTTCGATCTCTCTTGGACTCTATTCACTATGTAAGTTTTTAAGGTTTTTTTCTGAGCCCATATCTTTTTATTCTAGGGGATATTTACATCTTCCTAAGTTTCCAGGTTCCTGTCTTTATTAATTATATAAAATGATAAAAAGTATAAAAAATATGTAAACATATTTTAAAAGAAAAAAAATTAAAACAAACAATACAAATACAAAGTAAAATTTATGAGAAAAATAAAATAAAATAAGATAAACTAGGCCTAAACAAATTTAATATATAATTATAATATATTTAAAATAAATAATTAAATGAAAATTTACAAATGCAAGTAACTGAATACTTATAAAGAAAAACAGAATTCATAAATAATTATAAATATAAGTTATAAATAATTTATAGAGAACATTTCTTTTATTCATAAATCGGAGTTTGCACACAAAAAAGTCTGAAACGTTATTAGAAAACCATCAAAGATGAAAACAGTATTCCAATAAACCAAATAATATAGATTACCAATTCTCATTTCTAAAATTCCAGAACATAGAAAGAACAGTTACATAAATAAAACTAAGAAGAAGCGCTATTACGATTTGACCTGAAATTTGATTGGTTGGACAATGGTTTTAATGGAAAGAAGTTGTTGATATACTAATCAACATTTCAAAGGCTATTTTTGAGGTTATGGCCTATAGAAAATCAGATTTATCTTGACGGATTATTTCTCACAGGTAACTTCACCTCCATGGAAAGAATTTGGGTTTACCTAAAATAACCAAAGACATTAGAGTCTGTATATGTCTGGTGAATGTATACATATTATCTCTGTCAGGTGTGCACCATGTACCTGTAAACTCTACCCCTTATACACTCACAGCTTGATATAAGCTGGTATGGAGCAAGTAAACAGCTTAAGACCATAATTTTATATAAGTTATTTTTATTGGCATTACATATATGCAAATTCTACAAAAACTCAGAACAGCAAATGTTTTATGTAAATGTTATTCTCCAGTGTATGTTCGTTGTCATGTACATAAGACTTTCGTATTTAACACTTCTGTCCCTCTTGACTTTGTTCAGGCCAGCATCATTAGGACACTGACTTGAACTCAGGTCGCTACCATTTCACGTTTAACATCATCATCATCATCAAGCGGTTTATTTGTTGAATCAGGCCACAATTAATCCTCTGATGAGGGTGGGGCCTGATTGTCTAGTCTCGAAATCTAAGTCTTCCTCTCCACTCCTGTCTTTGGCAAGGTTTGATGGAATCTATACCCATGGCCTTCCTATCACGTTTGACTACGTCCTCCCAAGTCAACTTGGGTCTGCCAGTGGTGATGTTCTCTGCTGGCACATTCAACTTTCAGACTTTAGCAATCCAGCCATCGCTACGCTCAATGTGACCCAACCAACGCAGTCTGTTCTTCCTCATGATGTCCGTAAGGCTTTTCAAGTCGACCTGTGAGAGCAGGGATTCAAAAGAAACGTACTGTTCAGGCCTCACCAAACAGATCCATCTGACCATTGCCCTGTCATTACGGTGCAGCTTCTTTAGTATGCCAGCAGAGACAGCCCAAGTTTCTGAGCCATACAACAGCACACTTCTGACACATGAGGAGTATACACGCCCTCTCGTAGTTGTTGGCAGGTGTTTGTTTGTCAGGATTGGTAGCAGCTCTCTAAATTTTTTCCAGGCACACTTGCAACGTGTAGCTGCAACGTGTAGCTGCCGCGAGTTCACAGCCTTCACCTGATGACAGCACATCTCCAAGATAACAAAAGTCTGTCACTACTTCCAGCTTGTTGTCACCAGTATCCATCTCCGTCAGTGGTCTGCCATCTATTGGTCTTGCCGTGCCGGTGCAACGAAAGCACATAAAGTGAGGATTAACAGCTGTTTTTTAAGTGAGTAACTGCTTAGTGTTCATTCGGATGTGGATTTTCAGGGATTTTTTTTGTGAAAATGCAAAACCAAACGTCACAATATCTCTTATATTTTCTAATTTACTTTGTGTTGCTGGGAATGTTACACCCTAGCAGATGCTAGAAATTCACTCACTATTTCAGAGACCGTAACTGAGGCAGCTTTGTAGGATTTGAATCGTACCTTAAAGTGTAATTGTTTGGACTTTGTTCACTATGTAAGTGTTATAGTTTTTTTTCTGAGCTCAGTGTCTTTTATTTCTAGAAGATATTGACATCTTCCAAAGTTTTCAGGTTCTTTTAATTTCTGTGTATTCGCATGTGGCTTTTCAGAATGTAACTTCATCAAAATGCATTTTTCTTTTTTGTTGAATTTTTTTTCGCTTCGTTTTTTTCTCCTCTTTTGTTTCCCACCTGTGTTAGCATATGACTAGTCGAATTATAATTGTGTGAAAATTCTTTAGAACAAACTTCATAAGAATATGGTTTTTCTCTTATTTTTTTATGTGTTTTCAGTGTTAGTACTCAGAAATCAAGGGGGCTATTTCTTGAGCTAACACTTTAATACTATAGGAGATAAGTATCTGAGGGTTCAATCAAGATTCTCCTCTATCTCTTAAATGTTGAGTTCGTAAAGTAGTGAAGAACACTAATTTTCCTCTCTCCCCAATTTCACAACTTAACTATGTTATAGTCTATTTTTCTTGTGGTTTTTTTTTGTTTGGCCAGATTCCAGCACAACAACTCATCTGGTCTAGCCAAGTACCCAGTTTAGTGTTGTTACTTTGGGTAACATTACTAAGAGAAGGTGAATAATTCCTCCAATCCAGTGCATTGCCATGGCGACCGGATCTTATTTGGGCTTTTAATATTATGTTATTTTTAATATTTCGTCAGGGTTTATTTATAGAGTGATATGTCCTCATGTCAGGTTGTCCCAACAAACCCCTGTACATAGACATCGAAGACATGCAAAGATAGTTTTTAGTATGTATTAAAATTCTCCTCAATTTTTACTGTGTGCATTTGCATGTGGATTTTCAGATCTTGTTCGATATTAAATGAAGAACTACAAACTTCACAATAATATAGTTTCTCACCTGCGTGCTTTCGCATGTGAATTTTGAGTTGACTTTTTGTTGTAAATGCAGAACTACAAATTTCACAAGAATAAGGTTTTTCACCTGTGTGGGTACGCATATGGATTATCAACCTGGAATTCACTAAAAATCGTTTTCCACAAATATCACAAAAATAGGGGTTATCGTCTCTGTGTGTTCGCATATGCACTGTTAAACTTGAATTTTCTGAATAGGATGATCCACAAACATCACACGAATACGGTTTCACTCCTGTGTGCTTTTGTATATGAATTTGAAGACGATCTTTTCGTGCAAATGTAGAATCACAAAGGTCACAAGAAAACGGTTTCTCTCCCGTGTGATTTCGCATATGCAATTTCAGATTAGAATTTTGTGAAAATTCTGCTCCACAAACATCACAAGTATATGGCTTCTCTCCGGTGTGTATTCGAATATGAGATTTCAGATGCTGTTTCTGATGAAATGCAGTTCCACAAACTTCACATGGATATGGTTTCTCTCCTGTGTGAGTTCGCATGTGTTTTGTCAGCGAATCTTTTCGTGAAAATGCAGAACCACAAATTTCGCAAGAATATGGTTTCTCTCCCGTGTGTATTCTGATATGTGTTATCAGATTAGAATGATCTGAATATACCGTACTACAAATCTCGCATGTATATGGTTTCTCTCCTGTGTGCTTTCGCATGTGGATGTTCAGCGTGCCTTTTTCGGAAAATGAAGAATCACAAACATCACAAGCATACGGTTTCTCTCCTGTGTGCTTACGCATGTGAATTTTCAGTCTGCCTTTTATGGAAAATGCAAAACCGCAAACTTCACAAGAATATGGTTTCACGCCCGTGTGTGTTTGCATATGCATTGTGTAACTAGAATTCATTGAAAATTCTTTTCCACAAATTGAGCAAGAATATTTCTGTTTTGTATGCATTTGCATATGCCTTTTCAGGTGAGAATTCTTTTCCACAAACTTAAAACAAATATAATTTCTCTCTTTTGTGTATCTGCATGTTTTTTGAGGTCGGATTTCTGAGAAAATATAGATTTACACTCTTTGCAACAAAATGGTGTCTTCTAATCAGGCTTATGCATGTTTTATTAGGACTTCTCTAAAACACTAACCACTATCTTTGACAGAAGAGTAGACAATTTTGTAAATATACAGAGCCAAGGCTTACTTTTTCTTGGTTTCTTGAATTTGAAAATACTCCTTTTAGAGAATAGATTGAATCTGTAAAGAAAGAAGAGATTGTATTAGTAGAAGCAGTTTATATAATTCCTAAATTAAACTATCATGTTCATTTTTTAAGGTGTTTAGACCTGGAAATTGGAAAGTAATATTTAAACTTGAAAGAGTACAGAGTAAGAAATCTAATAAAAAAGTTATTAGTTATGGGGAAAATTGGACAAATTAGGATTAACTAATTTTATTAGCTATAATTTGAATGTTAAAAAATTACAAGCATTCATTACTATGAGGGACATTCTACTTATTTAAAAGAAAAAGTCGCTTTATTTCTACTTAGGACTTCCTTTCTACTTAAAAATACAGTGACTATAAGTATGTCTATGTGTGTATATAGTCTTGGGAAAGGTATGAATCCATATATCCTCCCTCCAGCTATGAATTAAATAATAGAGTAAAGCACACTTTTAAGCCTGAGGTTGTGCAACTAGTCTAGAAGAAGGAAAACTCTGAAATAATATCAGTCTTTCTCTGCTTATCCTGGCATTGTTTCCAGTCGTTTTGGACGCAAGCAATGCCGGTTCAGGAGAGGTTCAGTTTGAGATTGTGCAACCTGTTCTTTATGCCTCTTTGTGCAGGCACCCTGATAGTGGGAATCCATTATTGCTCAGGAATATACAGGCAACTTTTTTCTTCTTTTATTTGTATTATTATTTTTTGACTCTTCGAGCGATCTTACAAGTACCCAGAGGTAGTAAAGATCAAAGGTTGGTCTCGGGCGCTTTCAACCTCTGCGATCATCATAATGATGTATTTTGTTGTTGTTTTTATAATTAAGTTATTGTTTTTGTCTCTTATTTTGGCAGGAAGTGTGATTTAATTTATTCCTTAATTACTTATTTATTTTAGATTTTGTAAATTTACTTTAATTATTTTTATTAGTTGTGAAAATCAAATTTCTGTATATTAGTTGTTTTTTAAGCTTTACAGAAACTAGTCAGCAATTTTCTAAATATAGTGAAGACATTGCCAATAGCCTAATAAAACATGCAAAGATAGCTCATGAATTGCAACAAATACATTGAAGACATTGCCAGGACTGCTGCAAAGAAGGTGGGCTCCCTCTACCGTGTTAGTAAACTTCTCACACCTGACATTATTCTATATCTCTACAAAGCCACCATCTACCCATGCATGAAAAATTGTTGCCACATCTGGGTTGGTGCATCATCTACTAGTCTCTCCCTCTGAGATCGATCAAAAAATAGTCGCCAAATTAATTGGTCCCTCTCTATCTACAAAGGTGCAGCCCCTGTCCCATAACCACAATGTTGCACCCATGTGCCTGTTTCACAAGTACATCAATGGAATGTGCTTCGATGAATTTACTGCTCTAGTGCCACATAAATACACTAAGATATCCTCTCAAAATGATGTCACTTTCGAAAGGATGACTGCAATTTTAACAGTAAGCGCCATTGAAAGTATAGTTCAGACAACACGCTGGTTCATGAAGAAAATGGCTTTAATTAGTTGTATGAATAATTTTTATTAATATCACCTTATCGGAAAATATTGTAAATACATATGTAAACTTTATAATAGCAGTTATAAGTGTATATGAACATAAATATGAATTTAATTGAAGGTTAAAAGTAATGTATTATGTAAATGACGAAACCCGTCTTGTGTCTGAACGGCTTTTAATAACGGTATATAAGGAATTTGAAATATGTTAGTCACAGTAAGATTCTTGAGGCGTTTTCCGTTCTAATCGCAGCCTCGTCTTGAAATTTTGTTCTGCTTTGTTTATATGTAATGTTATTTAATGTTAACTAATGTAAATTAATTGACTAATAATAGTTTCCTAATTCTTAAGGTATACAAATATTATGAACGCTGACTTAAAAGATTAATTAATTAAATGATAATTACTCGAGCCCCTCCCCCCCTCTCTCTTTTCTGTTTACAAAAATTATCCAGGACAGACAGACAGACAGACATCCTGACAGACAGAGAAGGTGCTCGTTATATTATAACTAGACCAACCTGACAATCAGCTAAATCCCATCCATTCACTGTGGAGGTCCCCAGATGCCAGAGAGCCTTCTACTCCAATAGTTTCTTTCCTCGTGCTGCCGGCCTATGGAAGTTCCTCACTGATCCCTGTTTCCCCAACTGTACTGACATTCAGAAATTTTAAACTAATGTAATCAGACATATCACTGAAGAGCTCACAACTTAAAACGATCCCCCAAAGCTTACACCCTAATTGTTACGTTTACGTTTTTCTTTTACTAATTTAATTTATTTTGTGGGCATTATTTTCTCAATTATCAAATATCATTTGAACTTTATATAAATAAAGTAATGAAAAAAAACTATATATTTGTTTATTAAATAAACATTTATGTTCGTTTACTTAAAGATGAACTTATCCTTTCTTCAGTTAAACGGTTTACTTTTTATGTAAAATTACACTGTTTATGTAAAATATTATTTTCCTCATGTAATTTTGTTTGTTTTATTAGTTTATGTTTATGAATTGCAAAATTATAATTATTTTGTACTTTTGAATATAGGTTTTATTTACATGCACACCATTGACAACATTTTATTTTTGTTCGTTTTTTTTTCAGGTGAGCTTTATGTTGACTTACATATTTTTTCTTTTTGCACTAATAAATAATTACATGATACTGTCATGATCTCAAATATTATATAAAAAGCAGTTGCTTTCTCAGTGGTAGCCAGAAAGGAAATTGTCAATAATGAACTAATGAGAAAAAAGCAAGTGACTTGTCAGGGATTTGACACGGAACATCCACCAGTTGGGTAACCAGTGACAAACAGACTGGAGTCAACAAAGGTTGCCACTTGCAGACAATGAAAGAACCGCTCTACAAAATTTCAGTGGCTCACAAATAGAACAAAATGTCTTCCATAAAAAGAACATGGTTATAAATGGCTAGTCAGTGGATCACCTTTGGATATGGCAGATTTATTTACTCTTACGATAATATCTGACTCTTATATAGGTAGAAGATTGCATCTTGAGTCAGGTACTTACTAGAGCAGTAGAATGATCCAACCATTTTTCAAGTGACCATAGTTACAGATGGATGGATGCACGGCTTAAATTTTAGATCTGGAGTTAATGTTAGTCATAAGAGCTTATACAATCAAGGTGCTTCTTCAAAGAGAAAGCAATTTATTCCGATTAAAGCTAAATAGGGATCCGAGCATCAGTGACATGAAAAGAGAAGCTTGGTTTAAGGGGTGTTAAAAGAAATAAGCCACATTTTCCCAAGTAGACAATATGTTTCAGGTGTGAATCTTGATTAATAGTGCTCATCGAGGTGCTGCCACAGACAGGTATGTAATCAACATAGTTGTCAACAAATGATGTCAGGATATTACTTTGAATATAAGTAATAGAGTTGGCCTTGTGGCATGCTAGAGTTTATTTTATTTACTTCTAATTTCAGCCATGAAAAAAAAGATATCCGAGAGGAAAGATTCGATGGTTGCGAAGACATTGCCAGATATTCCATAGCTAGTAAGTTTGTAAAGCAAACCTTTCTGTCAGTCCTTATCGAAGGCCTTTTATATGTCAAAGGATATTGCTTTAGGAACAACGCCCCGATCAAGAGATTTGCTGATCCTATGTGATATTACAGGTAGCACATCAGCAGTTGACCTTGCATGACGAAATCCGTATTTCTTTTTAAAAAGTACAATTGCTTGATTAATCAAAGATTAAAGCAGCTAACTCATGACAGACAACAGACTGATTCGTACCGAGATGCAGTAGAATTATCACCAGTATTTTTAATACTAAACAGACTAACAAAGTAATATGGTAGTTATACCAGAATATTAAGAGTAGTCCTAGTTGTAACTTAGATGGAGAGTATAACAAACAATGATCTATATAGAAACTTAGTAAAATAAAAGCCAGAAGGTTTAAATTCATTGGGTATTTGTGGAGGAAGAAGCAACATTAACAAGTTACATTAAAAATTGTAACGGAGAGCGGCCGACTGGCGTAAATGCAGGCACTTAGAGATCGTTCTGAATGTGGGATTGTAAAGCGAACGAAAGGAGAGAATAGTGCTGGATTTTTTTATGTTGGACTGAACAACGTTTTATTTTTTACTGTAACAGAGAGCGGCCAACTGACGTAAATGCAGACACATGTCAGCGCCGTTCAAAGAGGCAGTGTCTGGTATGCTGTGTGTGTGGGGCGAACCTGAAAACGCTCCCTGATGACAAAAAAGAAAGAGGAGTGGGAGGAGAAAGGCGTCAGAAAGTCAAATAAGGTTTTTTTATTTGCAGATCTGGGCCACGGCGCCGAGAGAGAGATTTATGCAAATTAAGTTGGTTTGCATGCGTCGCATTTTTTTTTTAATAAGAGAAGGAAAATGAACATTCGGTGGGAGATGTATAGATCTTTCTGAACATGGCATCGTAAAGTGAACGAAAGGAGAGAATAGTGCTGGATTTTTTATGTTGGACTGAACAACGTGTTTTTTTTACACTGGAGAGAGATATTAACATTCAGTTGGACTTGATCTTGGCGACACCTCTGTTTAACTGTTCTGATACTATTTCTTTATTTTGTTTAATTAGTTTTTATACTTTCTTGTTGAAATGAAATGCAAGACAATGAGAACTTGAAGAATATCCACTGATTATATTATAATTTTTTTGAAAATATCAAGAAAATTGCTTTCATCAAAGCTAATCAATTGAAACAGTCTAAATAAAGTTTATTATACATTTCTTTGAAAACTTTTAATAATTAAATTGTATTAAAGATATTTTTACAAAGTGTTTATTGCTTGTATAAATTTAGAAATAGTAGAAATATATTTTCACTAAGAAGGAGGAAGAAACAATGATCTATATAGAAACTTAGTAAAATAACAAAGCCAGAAGGTTAAAATTTATTGGGTATTTGTGGAGGAAGAAGCAAGAGGTGCTATGCCGACTACTGATATGAGAACTAAAATGGAAGATAAACACAATCAGCCATTACATGTCAATAGAAGAAATAAAGAAACAATAAGACCATGAAATATGGAATATTCTAATTTATGATGCCAGACGGATAATAGTTTGAGATGCCCTCTTCATAAAGATAGGTGCACACGATGAGGGGAAGTAACATTGTGTGCCGCTGTTGCCAAAATTTTCTCAGATAATGGAGCAACTAAGTACTGTGCATATAAGTGTCGAAGAACTAAAAAAAACACCTAATCCAGATCTTGACCAGAGAGACGTAGTGCACTGAGTAATGAATCACTTATGGGGTGAAGCAAGCCCATGTAGGTAAAAACAATCAGAACATGCTTAACCGGAGTATTAAGATCGACAGCAACTATCAGCCAGCATAACATTCAATTGAACAGTAGGAAATGGTATTTAGCAACTTCCCCTATACGCATACTCAAGGCCGTCGTTGCAGACGACTGCCACGTCTAGGACATGTTACACTTCCCACCAACAGTGTTAGATGTGGATTTATGAAGCTCTTAGTTATTGGGACCCAAGGCTCAGTGTAAACCTCAAAGCACTTCAGACGGAGAAACTTTGCCAGACGGTTGGAGACCCTGTTGTGTTAAGTGTAACTAGCATTGTGAATCACCCCACAATGTGACCTAAACTCTGCAGCTGGTTGAAAGTCACACCCTTGTTGCTCTGAAGTCTACATTAGTAATTGATGCCTCTGATATAGAGCCTGGAGAAAATGTCAGGATATCTAAGCCATGCGTGGAACACTTTTGTGCTACTTGCTGGAACAATGCCTGCCCTGTCGCAAAACGAAACAAACACCTCTCTGCTGTGAGCAAGTTCAGAGTAAGTCTAAATGGAATGCTTCTGATTGACTCACATATGACTTCTGAGGTAAACAATTTATCATACCAACGCTGGTTCATCAGGGAGATTGAAACTGCCAAGGATAGCAGTCCCAACCCAGTCAGATATAGCAACATAAAGACATCAGCAGACAGTCAGTCAGGAGCCTGAGCCACATTTAAACACGGTTTTGAATGCAAATATTAGTGCTCTCAACGTATTTTGGTGTACATTGCCCCAGGACCAGCTAGTGTAGAAGCCAGGGCACCAGAAATCCTTGAATGAGCTGAATGCACTGTTGTGGCTTTGCAGTTCCTTTAGCCAACCATGAACCACCTAACAGTGTCATGCTTGATGGTGTTGAATGCTTTGAACAGAGATCATGTCTCTTGATGGCAATTAACAATATTGTATGTAGAAAGATGGTGGTCTCCAGATAAACATTCTGCACCTGGAACGCACACTGGCTAGGTGTAATCTGATAATGGAATTAAATTCACTTTCCTTCGGTGTCACCGCCATGATAAATCTTAATCTCCACTGGTCACTTTTCACTGCTTACACTCTGCTGCCCAGAAATCCACTAACCCTTCAAGGTCAATAGACTAGATTCTCATAGTAATAAATCCACTATCTATACAAATTGCCTACTAAAACCCACATCCTATACAAATTGAGTACTAGTCATGCCATCTATGTCCATAGACTCCTAACAGCCAATCTGCAATGGGGAGATAACTCAATTGACAGATATTGTCACTAAGGCAAATTATCACAGTATCTTAAACCACACGCCCCCATGATCATCACAGATCATATCACAAAATCCTGTGCCAAAATCTGTACATTATGTTCTCTCTGCAGTCTTTGCATTGCAACTGTCTCACTTTCATTGTGTTCAACGCTTACATCTCCATCGTTTACATGAACCACGCACCTTACATTTTAAATATGCCATTGCATCCCATCGACGCTCAAGTTGTTAGAGGATTGAACTACAGTAATTATTCCTCTTTCCCATTGTGTCGTACATTGTACATTGGCGACTTCACCCAAACCTCTTCTCTTATTTGGATTTTGCCTGGCACTCACTCTTCGATTTCTTGGGATGTATCTCTTGGGTGCCTCCATTCATAACTAAAAATTGATCTATGCAGCACTGTCTCTTCTCTCCGTCCGACCTTGGATGACATTTTGTACCAGAATGTGATCTCTTCAGGTGATATACTCTCTCAGCTATTGCTTTCACTGTCCGATGATGTCGCTCCACTATTCCATTTCCTCGGGTCTGTAGGTTGTACTGTAATATCTTCTTATCTTCAATTTATTTAGCATTGTATGAATAAGTTCTGAGCGAAAAACTGTAACATTGTCCATTATCACCTCCATTACTGGACCCAGTTCAAGCATCACCTTCTCCAATTCCTTTGTAACAGCAGCTGCCATCTCCGTATGTAACTCTTTCCATATTGCTAGTTTCCCAGGTCCACAGTCAATCATTAGCAAGTATGTGCCTCCATGATAGTGTGTTATATCAATAGCTAATCTTGTCCAATTGTTTGTAGTCCCAATTTCATGCATATTCAGGGCAGGATCGATTGATTGACATCAAGCGCAGTTCCTGACCACCTTCTAAACCTTCTCCTTTTTTATAAGTGGATCAACATTCCTGCACTAAATATAATGTTCTATCCACTCCCATATGGTGCATGCCATGCAACTCTTCTAGTTTTCCAGTTCCTAGCCAGCATACTGGAACCTTCTTTCGTTTGTTTATTCAGATTAGCGCATCCACTTTGTTTCTCTATGAAGGCATAAACACTGCCTTTATTTGCAGTCCAAATTCGGATATTAACTCGCCAAGTATTCCCAATCTCCGTTTCACAATCATTTCTCCGGCACCCTTGGTTCGTATTCTTCCACTTTCTTCCACTGTAGAGTCCACCCAACATAGTAGATTGCTGAATCTGTTCTTATCTCGATGTCTCTTGATCCCCATTTGATAGCATAATTGATGCCTTTCAGAACATCTAATTTTACCATGTTAATGTAATTAAAGTAATCCTTTTTTCTCAGCAATGCTGCATCTTCAGCCACTAAACCACCAATCTCCACAACCACACCTGTTGCAATACTGCTTGCATCACACCACACCACTCCTGTTTGTTTCAGGTATGTGCAAAGCTCCACTAACAGGGTCCTCCTTTTTCTACATCAGCTAGATTCTCCTACATTACTTTGACAGTTTTGACATCAACTTTGCATTCCCACTTGCTCTTCTTTTTACATAACTGCACACCAGTTGCAGACATGCAGCAATTGGATAGTGCCCCAACAATTTACTGCAAATGGAGAACAACTGACGTCTACTCATTTCTTCAATAATCTCCGGAACTTAGTTGCCTCTACTGAACATCAGCTCACTCATCTTTCTTTTCATCAACTTACGACCCAGCGCTGCTCTGCTATCTAAGGATTCTGGCAGCTTTGGTGTTAACCCAAATCCCTTAAGATGTTCCACCACTTACTCTGTCGATACTTTTGTCACATCTACGATTATGTCATCAATGTACGAATCAGTGGCCTCTTTTGTCTTATTTCCTTTTGTTAATAGTTTTTAGAATGGCCGCTATAACCTTTGGTGCAACGTTAAGCTCAAATCCAAACCGTGTCAGACAGTAGGTTCTTCCTTTATAACAGACCATCTGGTATTGCCAGAGTTCATTAGCCACATGTAGCTGCAAGTAGGCACACTTAAATTCCACAATCATTAGCCACATGTAGCTGCAAGTAGGCACACTTAAATTCCACAATCATTAGCCACATGTAGCTGCAAGTAGGCACACTTAAATTCCACAATCATTAGCCACATGTAGCTGCAAGTAGGCACACTTAAATTCCACAATCATTAGCCACATGTAGCTGCAAGTAGGCACACTTAAATTCCACAATCATTAGCCACATGTAGCTGCAAGTAGGCACACTTAAATTCCACAATCATTAGCCACATGTAGCTGCAAGTAGGCACACTTAAATTCCACAATCATTAGCCACATGTAGCTGCAAGTAGGCACACTTAAATTCCACAATCATTAGCCACATGTAGCTGCAAGTAGGCACACTTAAATTCCACAATCATTAGCCACATGTAGCTGCAAGTAGGCACACTTAAATTCCACAATCATTAGCCACATGTAGCTGCAAGTAGGCACACTTAAATTCCACAATCGCAGTTTTTCCTGCATACTGCCTCCATTTTCTCAACTTTTCATCACACACATCTATTATGCCGCTCCCTGTATGACATGCTACAAAATGGTTCGATTCCTGAAAGTCTAACACTGGTCTGACTTTATCTTTTGTGGTCAACCTACCAAACAATTCTTGTCATGTTCCTGTTAGGTCAACCTAATAAATCAAAATCGAGTTATTTCCCTTGAAGCAAAATAAGAGTTATTGCTCCTGGCATTTTAGAGGAGTCGTCTGCCGGACAGTGAAATGTAAACAGAACGGTCTCACAAGCAAACACACATCTCGCATTCAACGGTTTTTCTCCATTCTAAATTAGTCAGTGTTTTTGTTAAATAAATTTGTTAAAGGTTCTACTTCGTACTTCCTTCATTTTTTTAAGTTGTAATTGAACTGAAATGTATAAACATCAAGATGTAACAGTTCCATCCCTTTAATAAAAAATGATACCTATATTAGTAGTGGAGATGTTGGTAACATCATCATCAGTGGAGATTTATGGAAGATGGTGACCCTTTTCTTGTTCAATATTCTATATCAGCTAACGGCCAAACACAGCTAACTCTACCAAGTTACTGTCTTCTAAACAAATCATCTAATAAACTACATATTAAAAACTAAAGGTTGCTTTCGATAATAGTAAGGTTTGTTTCCCTAATATTGTTATTTTTGTTATATTTTCTACTTTGTTTATTTTTTTCTTCTCTATTGTTGTCTTTTAGTATTTTGTTGTGTGCCTTAATTATCATTTCTAGGTTTTCACAGCAGCTGTAGGATAGTTTTAGATTATTTTTATTGAATATTTTATGTAGAGGGTTGGTTACGGGGAAGTGTTTTTCAATCAGATTTAGGAATTTTTTGCCTAGTTTAATTTTTAGCATCTGGTTATAGGGAGGGGTACAGTAGATTATATTTCTTTTTCTTTTGTTTTTATTTTTAATTTTGTTGTAATTATTGGTGTCCTGTTTTTTATATTTAATTTCGGTATTGTGGTAACCACTATTTTTTAGAGCTGTATTGTAAATGTTGATTGATTTTTTAAAAACGCTTTCGTTGCTAGAATTGTTGATAAGCCTACTGGCGATCGAATTCGGGATATGTTTTATGATTGATGGAGGGTGATTAGACTTTGGGTGTATGTATATTGGGTTGGCGTTATCTTTTAGGTATGGTTCGTAGGTGTTTTTACTTAAGTTTAATGTGACGTCTAGAAAGTTCGTTGTTTTAATGTTAGCCATTACTTCTACCTTTAGGCCTAGTTTTTTCATTTCCATATGTATAATTTTCTTGAAGTTTTCTCCCTTGACTTTGTTAGAGTCTCTTATTATCACTAATCCATCATCTCTATAAAGGCCGATATCCGTATTATCGAATATATTTGTGAGTGTATATAAAATGAATAACCCCACAAGATCAGATGCCTCCGCAGAGTCAAGGGAACACTACGAAGAACAAAAATATAAACAATACTAATAGAAATAAACAAAACACTAATAATAACCACTCGAATAGAAACGAAAAAGTTAGCAATGAAGAGAAAAGATGTAACTGCATAAATCGTAAACTTTGTCCACTACAAAATAAATGCCTAACTAAAAGTGTTGTATACCAAGCAACGATATTTGCCAACGAAAGACCAAATAACAAGAAATACTATGTGGGTATGACATCCCTAGACTTTAAGACCAGATACTATGACCATAAAAGCACATTTAAAAACAAAGAACGTCGAACTAAAACAGCACTAGCTAACCATTATTGGGAGCTCAAAGAAAATGGACACTCACCAATAATTGAATGGAAAATAGTAAGACAGGCCAGTACATGTAGAAACTTAGACGACCCATGTAGATTATGCCTGAATGAAAAATACGAAATCCTAAATTTTAAAGATCCCCGAAACCTATTAAACTCTAGAAGTGAAATAGCAAACAGCTGTTTACACAGAAATAAATTTACCTTAGGATGATATATAATAAATAAAATAAATAAATAAATAAAAATAAATAAATTAATTAATAAAAAACTGAATTAGTTAAAATTTAAAACCCAAAATAGAAATACAAGAAACCACGTGTTAAAATAAACTCGCCCACTGTATTGACAAAACAAAGGAAACAGGATATAGGAAAATCCATTGTTAACAAAAATAGGAGCGTCACCAACAATGCCTTTGTTCGAGGGAAGCCCAACGATTGGCTGAGGGAACAACAAAGAATCTGATTGGTTAACTAGCAAGCCACGTATATAAAAACACCTGACAAAAATAACTCCATGCACTTAGCCTGACGATTCTCCCAGTGGATGAAACACGGGAGCCTCTGTGTAGCTTGATTGCCATATATATTTTCATTGCTTACTACCTAGCTCTACTTACGTATCGAGCACTGTTGAAGTAAATACTGAAAACTGACACATAAAAAATTATATCTCCTTATAATATTTTATGTGGATACATGAAGTACTAATATATATATATATATATATATATATATATATATATATATATGTAGTAATAAAAGTAGTGATATATAGTGATAAGTAGTAAGACTGCACAATAAAAACAAGAATATTCATACTTGAATTATAAACAGTGGATATAGTACTAAGTATAATTCAGCTCTAAGTGATAGTCATCTGAAGGGTGAAGCTTCAATCCTCGGTGTGGGCGATACAAAGAATTGCGAATTACTGAAGACTTCTCCCAGTCCTGTCTGACGGAACGAGGGCATGCTACTCCCGTGGATTAAATAATAGGTTCCGTTCGAAATTCCGTCCAGATTCTCGAGTTCGACAGAAATATTCCTGAGTTCGAAAAGAAACCCCTGAGGTTATATCGGCCGAAACGTTGTAATAATAACACTCAAGATGAGAACAGTCGTCCGAATAATCCTAATTATACATATTATTTGTTTTCAATAATATTTAGCTTGCTTTTGGTAATATTAAGTTTGCTTTCGGTAATATCAAGTTTGTTCATGGTTATATTTAGGTTGTTTTCAATAATATTAAGTTTGCTTTCGGTACTATTAAGTTTGCTTTTGGTAATATTAAGTTTGCTTTCGGTAATATTAAGTTTGCTTTCGGTACTATTAAGTTTGCTTTCGGTACTATTAAATTTGCTTTTGGTAATATTAAGTTTGCTTTCGGTAATATTAAGTTTGCTTTCGGTACTATTAAGTTTGCTTTCGGTACTATTAAGTTTGCTTTTGGTAATATTAAGTTTGCTTTCGGTACTATTAAGTTTGCTTTCGGTAATATTAAGTTTGCTTTCGGTACTATTAAGTTTGCTTTCGGTAATATTAAGTTTGCTTTTGGTAATATTAAGTTTGTTCGTGGTTATATTTAGGTTGTTTTTGACAATATGTTGGTTGTTTTCGGTAATATTTTGTTTGTTTTTAGTTGTCTTCGGTAATATTTATTTTTTTCAGCAATATTTACGTTGTTTTCGGTAATATATATAGTTTGTTTTCGGTTGTCTGCACTAATATTTAGGATGTTCTCATTATTTTTTTAAAAGCAACAAACAGAAATAATAAAACAAATCTTAAAACAAATTTAAATAAACTTTTATCTTTATAAATTCAACAAATCTACTTAGACATTTGAAAAAATTACTCTTGTTAATAATTTAATATCACAGGAACATTATTAAATTTCTTCAGGCTAATGGGAATTTTTAACAAGAGCCAACAAAACAAAAAATAAAAGAGGTGAAACAGCAAATATAAACAAAAAATGTCACCAAAAGGAATATAAGTTACTCTTCTACTTACGTGGATAAGCTTTTCTTTCTTTTTTTTAACTTATTTTAAAGCGTTTTTGGTAAAACTGTATAACACTGTCACGCCTCCCTCACCACCCCCACCCCCGGCTGTGCGGATGCGCCAACAAACGGAAGCGCAAAAATTTAAAAAAAACACACACCTAAATTTAAACTGGATACAAATTGTGGATGTTATTTACAAATGCAGTAAAAACATCTTTGTGTTCTTTTCTAAACAAATATTCATGAATATACACCCATTGATGAGGAATTCTATTAGCGCTTCCGTTTGTTGCCGCATGCGCACAGCAAGGGGGCCAGCGTTATGCAGTTTTATCTCGTTTTTTAGTTCAATACAAAACTAGGTGTCAACTCAGTTAAGTGAGAACAAAAAAAATAGCTGACATGAGATAGTTACGCGGAGTCTCGATAATCGCTAAAAAATCGAAAATTACGTAAAAATACTAGTAATAAAAGGTGTTTTTACACTTTAGCGGATACTTTAAATAAAACAAGCCGAGGAATATCTGTGTGATGCACGTAGCTGTCACGGGATGAAAATATCGTCTACTGTTTTGTAGACGATATTTTCACGGAAATTGATTAAGTAGTTTTTTTTTTATAAAAGAAAATTAAATTTTAGCCATGTACGAAGAGGGCAGCCATTTGAAAGTTTCCAAAGGAGGGTTGAAAGTTTTAAAAGGGGGATAACCGTAACTTCAAAAATCGCTCCATTTGATCACGTGACGTCGAGAGATACATTTAACTTTTCACATTTTTTAAAATGAAAAACACAATTAATAAAAAAACAATGTCTGAAAGATAACACAGACGTACTATATAAGACAAAATGAGATACGCTTAACTTTCCCATTTTGGTTATCCCCCTTTTAAAACTTTCAAAACAGTTTGATTGAACAGTACATTGATTCTGTTTAATTTTCGATTTTTGAGAGATTTTCTACGTGATCGTCTAATATCGGCCATTTTTTATTTCGTTCCAACTTAACAGAATTGACACCTAGTTTTGTATTGAACTAAAAAAAATGCTTCAAAATAAGTTAAAACAACAACAAAAAGAAATATCCATGTAGGTAGAAGAGTAACTTATCTTGCCTTCGGTAACATTTGTTTGTTGTATATTTGTATTTTTCACCCTTTTTTTTTGTTTTGTGGGTGTTGTTTAAAATGGCCAGGCAAATAATTACAAAACTATTTATAAGATGGGACATTTAAATATCAATAGATACGTACCTCAATATGTTGAGAAAAAATTGAAATAGAGGGCGAAAGACAACGTGTTTATGATGAGCTGTTTTTAAAGGAAGAAATCTCCGTAGTAGTAATACACATTACTATGAGGTGGTGGGAGGTGTACATGTCTCATAGAGCGAGTAGCAGGATGAGGTTGGAGTCAGTGTGTTATTTAAAGAGGGTTGGAGTGAGTAGTAGTAGGAGGTGACCGGACAAAAGCATATCGGACAAAAGCGTACCAGACAAAAGCCAACAAAATAATTAAAAAATGGATAAAATCCCACCAACGTAAAAAATAAATTAATATATAAAAAAAAAAATACTCTTATTTTTTTATAATCATGGTAATTCGTGATATTTTCCCTTTTTTGTGGCTTCCGTTTTCTGCGTAGTGGTTTTCAGAGATTGCTAAACCGGTGCACCGATTAAAAATGTCCCTTCTTTAAGTAAATATTCAGAAAAAATTATCCCACAAATAATCAATCAAATGTATTACGTTTATTTCGTAATAAACAAATAATAACCAGAATAACGAATCTATTTTATTAATAATTTATTTGTTTTTTTAATTGTTTTCAAATGTTATTTTGTTTTAAATTCTTGATAAACATTTGTTATTGTTTTCACAAATAGTTTTTGTTTTAAATTATCAATACAGACATAATATTGTTGTTGTTTTTTGTTTTTAAAAATTGTTTTTTGTTTGAAATTCTTAATAAACAAATTCGTTTTACTGTTTTCACATTTTTTATTTCTATTTTTTGCCATTTATAAAGACAGCTAACACTGTCCAAATTTCTTCCACCTATACCAAACGGTATAGGTAACCTTTTTTCCGAATAAACCCCATTCGTCGTTGTTGTAAAAAAGGTTTCTTTATTTCATTTTGTGAATTTAATATAAGATAGGGGATAACATATCCTCTTTTTTACAATGGTGAGCCGAAACACACGAAACTTTTTTAATTGTTTTCAAAAATTGTTTTTGTTTTAAATTCTTAATAAACATTTTTTATTATTTTCACAAATAGTGTTTGTTTTAAATTATTAATACAGACATAATATTGTTTTGTTTTTTTGTTGTTTTCACGAATTGCTTTTTTGCTAAACAAAAAAGCAATTCGTGAAAACAACAAACAAAAAAACAATATTATGTCTGTATTATTAATAATTTAAAACAAACACTATTCTTAATAAACAAATTCGGGGCATCTTTTACGAGACTCAGCAGAGTAAAAACGTTAAAAAACAAATATACAACAAATAAAAGTAACTATAAGCTGTAAAAGTTAGTTTCAAACTTGCATGTGCTATTTGTTTGTATTTTAAACCCGTTTGAAGTGCTATTTATTAGAAATTTACGTTCGACAGACGTTCATCGAAGAATTCAAAATGGCCGCTCTACGTAATAATATCGAGTGACTGGCCGCCATTTATCTTTGAGAAAGTAGATGTTTTAAAAAACAAGAATTTTTTTTTAACATCTAATAAAAAGCCATTTATACTACGTAAAAATACAAACAAATTACATAGGTAAGTAGAAAAATGTCTATTCTAGACATAAGTCAACTTTACTTGTTGCAAATTTATGTTTTTAAACTCTTTCCCGTTCTTTTTTTGGACCCCGTTCGCGCCTCTGCTGAGCGTCGTAACATATACCCCAAATTCGTTTTATTGTTTTCACACAGTTTTTTTTATTATATATTTATACGGCAGCTAACATAACGAAAAAGGGGTGATAAAAACAAACAAATGTACAACAAATAAATGCCACCAAAGACAAAATAAGTTACTCTTCTACCTACCTGAATAAGTTTATTTGTATTTTTACTCATTTTAAAGCGTTTTTTTTTTGTTCGATTAAAAACTCGTGTCTCGACGCCACGTGATGAAATATGGCGATTGTGTGTTTTCAATTTTAGCATGGCGTCGAGACACTAGTTTTAAATCGAACTTAAAAACGCTTTGGAATAAGTTAAAACACGAATAAACTTCATTTTAGAAGCACGAGGAACAAGAAAATAATACAGGTATGAGTTCCAATGTTTTCAATCTGAGAAACTTCCGTTGCTTACGTCGTATGGTAACTAATTAAACTTGTCATGAAATAAAAAACTTTTTGGGTATCTTTTACTTTACTCAGCAGAGTCGTGAACGGGGTAAAAAAACGAACGAGAAAGTGTTTAAAAACATAACTATGCAACAAGTAAAGGCGACCTACGTCGAGAATAGATATTTTCCTACGTAGCTATGACATTTGTTTGTATTTTTATGTAGTATACATGGGTTTTTATTAGATGTAAAAAAAAAATTCTTGTTTTTTTTTTGCACAAAAAGAAAATGGCGGCTGGTCCTGATTCTGTTACATAACCCCTACGATCGCCATCTTGGATTTGTGCGATGTTGGTGTGACGAATAATTTAATTTCTAATAAATAGCACTTCGAACGGGTTAAAAATACAAACAAATGCCACAGGTAAGTTTGAAAATAACTTTTATCGGCTACAGTTACTTTTATTTGTTGTATATTTGTTTTTTGAGCGTTTTTAGTCTGCTGAGTAAAGTAAAAGATACCCAACCTTTTTTTAATAAATTTGACAGGGGGTGGGGGTTTCGGTAACATTTTAAACGCCGTACCTTCTTTCGTCTTTTTCCGTTCTGTTTTTGTAACATTTGTTGTACATACGTTACGCGTTATGCCTGTAAATTTTTGGCTGTATTACCCGAAACTCTGCCATATTTTTTCTTGACAAAAATGTTTTATTTCATTTTTAAACATTTTCCCGCTACTTTGGAAAACATCGTTTTCTCATGAAATTTTATCGGTGCTTGTTTTCTTTTGTTTTTCTTTTTCGTCAATTCGCAATTTTTGTAAAAGAAAATAAGGTATTATTATTATAGCTGGGCATCCTATGCTAATTTGTAGCAGTCACCAATACGGACTACTTTTGAATGCGTAATCACTGTCCCTGTGAGCTGGCTTGTCCAATCAAATCACAGGGTGCAGTAATATCGTTAGTTCCCTAAGGGACTACTTATGTTCCCTTAGGGTTCAAGGAAAAAGATGAGACGTTCTCCTGGCACCAGCTTTGACACATCGCAGAGAGCACCAGCGAGGAACGAGGAAACGCTCTCTGTCTCCTGTCACCATCGCCCGACTCGACGACTACTACCATCTTCACCTGAAGAAATCCACGGGCAGCCCTTAAGAACTCTTATGGTCTTCCTCTTCCTCAGACAGACACTGTCCCACTCTCTTCTACCTATACCAAACTGTATAGGTAACCTTGAGTTAATAAAACCCCTTTTTGTTATTAGTTACAGACATACTTTTCGATGGTTTTTTCTGTTTGTTTTTTGTTTATTCCGTTTTTTCCTTACGCTTCGTATATCAGAAGTTCTGTTTTTTTTTCTTTTAGCGTCGGGTCACCATTTGTAAGGAGATGATGAAGGGCCAAAAATAAAAATGAGATTTTCCTTTCTTAGGCGATTACATACATACAGCCTAAATACTTAGCAGTAAAAATAAATAAAACAACAAAAAATCAGTTTGGCATATGAATTTAACGTAAACTTATTACCAATTTCGGAACAGACAGCGTTTTAAGGATATGTAAACGATTTTGTTTGTTTTAAATCTTGGCCATTTTCTTAATTTCTTGAAGATCAATTTTAATTCTGGCCAATATTCATTTACACTAAAAATTAAGTGAAATTGACTTTTAACAGTCCCTGAAAATGTAATAGACCTGAACAACCTATCGTATAGTCAATGTTCTTGATCAAACTTCAGTATAAAATATATCATTATTAAAAGTCATAAAAACACCCCACTTAATCCTAGCAAATAATTATTGTAGAATTTAGAGTCGGGGATTAGTTGCGCATATCAATTAAATGTAAAATGATTCCATATTTAGTTACCTGTCCTAAAAAGTTAGAATGGCCCACCATTCTAACTTTTTAGGGCATTTAACTAAATTTTTACTACTAACCCTAAATCCGCCCAGCAAAGTTATAAAACCACCCGCAATTGCTTTAAAAAGTAAAATCCGATCCCACACATACAATACACAGAATTTATCTCCCATCGCAAAAATTTAGTTTATGCCCTAAAATGCTAGAATGGCGGTAAATATGGAATTATATTATGTTAAATTTATATGCAAAACTGGTCCCTCAATCTGTATTTTAAATTAATTGTATTTTTTTTCCTTTCCACAAAAGATAGGTAAACAAAACAACAAAAAAGCAACTTTAACTAAATTAATAGTTTGGAAAGCCAATTTTAGTGAGGGTTTCTCTCGAGAAGAAAATTACTTGAGAGATTATTTATTTACTCCTCTCCAGCAGTTAGGCACAAGCCCAGTTTCATCTTACTCCAACAAGTAAGATGTGATGTGACCCAAGGTCGGGTCGGGAAAGTGGGATTTGAAAAACCAGCGCCCGAGAGGTGAGCACTCTGGGCATTTAAAATTGCTTGGGCATCCCTGTCGGCATTCCTCGCATAAGGCAGTAAGCAATAAACTTACTCCTCCCCAAAGAGGGGAGGCAAAGCCTGGGAGGGTGGACCTCCTAGAACTGCACAGGACAGACCCATAGACCTCGAAGGCCAAGACAATACCAGTCTATAGGGTGCAGTATCCATCGGAACAGATACTACACTTTGATCTTAGCCAAAAGTAATTCACCTGGCCAAATGTTGAAGCCCTGTCGTTCACAGAGTCGGTGACAACACTAATTTGACCGTTCTTGAGTTCGGTTGGTCACTCGGTACTGCTCAGGAAAAGTTGTCACTTTGATGAAGACTGCAGATGTTGAAAAACCTGGTCCAGCGATTACCACACTCCTACGTTTTTGTTGATAGATCAAGTGGGTAATTATCCGGATTGGGTCAGCAACTTAGTACCACTGTGAAGTGAAGGGTCATTTCAAGCAGAAAGTGTAAAAATTGTAAAAAAAAAAAGTCTTCAACGTGATATTGTTTTTTTTAGAAGAATAATTATTTGGCAAGAAAAAACAAACCAAAAGAAAACTTGTATAATTTCAAGTCAAGATAGTACTATAATATCTACTCCTGACTCTGTGTGTTTGACTAACGCTCTAATTGTTAATGAACGGCTTTTAGGTTTTGGGTAAAATTGCCCAAGTACAGTGGATTCAGTGGGCGAACAAAAACAAGTCTTCGAGGCCTGCGGTGCTTCGCCTTATATTGTAATCGGTTATACCTGGCCCCGCCGTTCTAACAGAATTCAGTCAGCGAACAAAGGAAAATAAATGTTTTTATTTTTTCTTCATTATCCTTCTCCCTGTCATAATTGGGATTCTTAATCGCCCTCATATCCCTCATCGCTCACTGGTGAGAAGGAAGGAGGGAGGTCTATCTCATGTACTTAATCACAAATAACCGAGAAAATGTAATTTCATCAATGGCCGCCAGTCCTCCCAACTTACGTCCACCGAAATCAACCTCTCAGCGAGTCCTTGGGCGGTCTGCTATCGGTTCAAATCCTATCTGTCTTGTGACCACGCCACAACTTGGGGCGGAAAATGACATCATTTCAAACCAAACAGTGACGCTCTACGCCACAATATTAGTGTTTTTTTTTATCAAATCTTACTTTTCTCGGCCAACATCTGTTTTCTCTATTAGCCGTTACCTTGATACAACATGACAATCTAGGCTTAAAATCTCGACAGCCTGACACCATTAGCTTTTATCGGGTTTTGGTTTTAATGAAGATATCTATGCCTCTCTCTCTGTTAATTCACACTTGCACAATACTCTGACCGTCGACCTTCGTAGGCTCACTTCTAATTCATAGTAGTGTGTATTTTGTCTTTCTATCTTCCGTAGGTCCGCTCAACATTGTCACAATGTGACTAAAATATAATAAGCAACAGGATCACGATTCATCACAAAATAAACGATGGCTTCACAAATAAAGAGATGTACAGTTTTATTTACAGGAACAAAACGAATGTCGTACAGTGAGTTTGATAGACAAAATAAAATAATCTTATCATGGAGTTCGTCAACTGGCCTACTATAGGGTTGGTAGAGAGCGCATAAATATACGTCTTGTCTGTTTGGAATACAAGTTGGACTGAATATTAATCTTTATCACGTGACATAGTTTTAGCATCAAGACGATTCATCGCGTATGAATCTCGTTACATGCAGACGTGCTATATGCGCCCGTGATGAAAAGGCGATATTACATAACCGAAAGCCGAGTCACAAATTACAAAGCAGGTCACTTATGTAACTGCTACATACACCCCTGCTTAGGCTTTTAGCCGATAAAACAAGAGAAACTTTATTGATTGCCGCACATGAAATTAAAATTAAAAGAACATGAAAAAGCAAAAATAGATTAAATGATTGATAAACTTGAACAAGAATGTCTTTGCTATTCTGCTGAAGGCAAACTGTCTTATTTTTTAACTGGGTTTACCCCAAACAAGGCAAGTTGCCACTGTAGACGTAAGGGGCTACTGAGAATTAGGGTGAAATTTCAGGGGATCATCCTAAATCGGGAGCTGTGCAGGTAGACGTTTGTTCACAACAGTTTTAAATTTCTGCATGTCGGTACGGTCGGGAAAACAGGGAGAAGGGGAGAGTTCAAAAGGTCGGCAGCTCAAGGAAAGAAAGTATTGTAAGTAGAAGGCTCTCCAGCGTCTAGGGATCTCCATGGTGAATAGATGGGATTTAGCTGATTGTCGGGTTGGTCGAGTGTATTTACGTCGAGGAGGCACTAGAGCAGCAAGTTCATTGGAGCACATTCAATTGAAGTACTTGTAAAACAAGCACAATGATGCGACATTGCTGCGATGAGACAGCGGCTGGAGCTTTGTGGATAGTGAGGGACCTATTAAGTTGGCGACTCTTTTTTGGACTTTGTCTAAGAGGAAGAGACTAGTAAATTGTGCACCAGTCCAAATGTGACAACAATACTTCATGTGTTGGCGGATAGTGTCTTTGTAGAGATATAAGATAGTCAGGTGTGAGAAGTTTTCCAGCACGATAGAGAGATCCCGCCTTGTTTGCAGCAGCCTTGGCGATGTCTTCTATGTATTTGTTCCAATTCATGTTACCTGTGAATGAAAAAAAGCAAAAATGTAATAATCTGAAGTGAAAAGAGAAAAATGTTCATTTGTTCAAAGGTGAAAAATGTTCTGTTATTGCAAAATGATATGTTCATTTGCTGAAAAGGGAAATAATCACAAATGTTTTCAAAATGGAACAGCGTTCATTCAAAAAAGAATTGTTCACATGTAGGTGCAAAATTGTAGAAGTCGTAGTTAATTATTTTAGAAATATAAATTTTCAAATATATAAGGTGTTACAAAACTGTGGAGATCAAAGATTCAGATCCTCAAAAGCTGGCTTTTTCAGAGCCATTTGACAGAGGTCAATATCTTCTGGCGACGAGATAACGCTGATGGTTAGGCGAGATAATGCGTCTTCAGCAGTATTCTGTGAACAAGATATATGCCGTATGTCGCTGGAGAACTGAAAAATGAAGTCCAAATGTTTTGATTCACAAGGAGAATAACTGTCCAGCCTAGCACGTAGCGCGAACGTAAGTGGACGATGATCAGTATAAATAGCAAATTACCGACCTTCCAACACGTGGCGAACATTTTTAATAGCTAAGTAAATAGCCAAGAGTTCCCGTTCGAAAGTACTGTAAACACTTTCGAGAAGTTTGAGTCTGATGCTGGTTCTGTTGCTGTATGACTGCGCCCACAGTTGAACTGGATGTATCAACGACAATAGAAAATTCAACATAAGGCATGGAGTGTGATAGCAATGATGTATCTTCAAGTTTTTTCGTCGCCTCGTGAAAGGCTTTAAGCTGGCAGTTATAAAGGGAAATGGGTTCATACTTCTTCTTTCTATTTTTCAACAGATCCGCCAGAGGAGTGAGTATGTAGGAACAATGTAAAATGAAATGTCTTTAATAGGAAAATGTCACAATTGACGTAGTGAAGTTGGAGGATGTAGATCGATCAGAGCTTTGACTTTTTCCGGAAGGAGGTAAATACCTTCTGATTTATTACATGTCACAAGAAAACAAGACTTGTAGCAGTTACCTCCTCCTTTCATCCATAACTGCACCGGCTGGCCATTAGGTGTCGCTTATTCACCGACAAGTGGCGTTGTAAAGCGACACCAGAGTTATCTGCCCTTCGAACTATAAAGCCGGCGCAAAACGGAAATTCGCCCTCTTTTTTTCATTCACAGCCTCGCAGAGACAACCGCTCGGCCTAGCTGGGACGCATCGCTGAGAGCACCACCAGAGGAACCCGGAAAAGCCTTTGTTCTCCCGCTACCGTTGTCTAACTCAAAGACAACTACTATTCTTCACTTGAAGAGAACCTTTACATTTATTCCTCTGCAAATAAATCCTTTATTTTGTTACCTGTTACTCCGTTGTTCGTTCAATTCATTCCGTGTGATAAAAGTAATGAAGGGACAAACCATCCCTTACATTACAGACTTATGGCAACAAAAGTACATTCGACAAGGTTTAATCGCAGCATGATAACGCTGCAAACATTCAAAAAGAATGCGAGGATGTTTTAAATGTTAAACCGATGATGTCGTCTATATAGTTATGAAATGCATAATCGAATGATCAGGTTTGTTTATTTCAAAATTCATAGACGGGACAATATACTGCCAGAGTATCCCTACATAAAACTTGCCACATTTTGTTTTTTTATGGTTTTATGTAAGGCGGTGTCTAGTCTAAAACATATTAAAAGTTAGGCAAGATCGGAGTATGGGAAAGTGTCTAATTTCGAATATGACTTGTTTTAGTTTACAAGTCATTTTTCATTTACATGTGAAGCACTAACTAGGTCAGTTTTCATGATAAATCAATAAATCTTGGAGTTTTACTTGTTTTCAGGGTCAATCTTTCACATGAATAGGGTTACCAACGATGCCAAATAAACCATCATACTATATAAATGGGTACCGACCCTTAAACCCCTTATTACATCCATATTGCTACCCGTACACCCAAACCCCTTATTGCACTCACCCATTATTTGCACTCATTTATTTTATATAGGTACCAGTGGTCATTTATTAATTTCTTCTATTAATCGGACCTCCGTATATAAATGAAATATTTATATAGGGTATAGGATTCCTGAGAAAACAATTGAAACACCCAAAGTGACCACGTTTTACCCCATCAAAAACTTCCCTCACAAACAATTCACTAGCTGATAAGTCGATATGGAAACTCTTTATTTGTGACACATATATTTTCGTATATTTTAAGGCGCAAACATGAGTTCAGCCGCCAGTAGAGAAACTTGTCCTTTATGCGAACAGGATTTGGACTGTGATGAGACAATGGTGCTTCGAGAAAAGGGTTCTGCAGGTGTCAACCGTGCAAGTATCGGAAGAGGTGTCAAAGTCATTGTTGAAGCCGGAACTAGTGTTCACATAAACAAAAGGACATTGCTTTAGCCTAAAAAATATGATTTTGCTCGGCCAGTAAAAAAAAGGCACTCGTTTTTCTCTGGGACGATATGATAGTAAAACGCATTTTTTTCTGTGGAACTGATACTACGAATAAAGATTATAAACGAAAAAGTAAGGGAAAGATTTACTATGTGAAGACTGATGCATTTGCTCAAACTATCATGGTCCATTGCTAAACAAGAGAAGATGAGTAGGCCACTGCTGTTCAAGGTCGGATCGAATGTTTTGGTGGTGATCTTCATGCTACAGACGGTGGGTACCACCAGTCATGTAACGTCAACTTCCATACAATGCGAAGCGTTCCAAGACAGTTCACGTCAGTTGAATTAATCAAACGACGAAAAGTGGAAGACCAAAAGACAGTGATCAGGATGAAACATTCGAAAGGGTGTGTGTATTCTTGGAGGAAAACGATGAGGAACAAATAACGATATCGGACCTTGTCGCTTAAATGGGAGAATACTTACGAGGTAGTAAATCAACGGCATATGGAAATCAGTACCTCAAGGAAAAGCTGATAAGTCGATATGGAAACTCTTTATTTGTGACCAAAGGCCGTTGTGGTGTCGCAAACATTGTGACATTTAGGGAAAAAATCCTGTGACATTCTTTGTGGATACTACAATTCACCTCTGAGAGATGATAAGGGAACACAAAAACGAGCAATTCTCAAAACCGCAGCGAAACTCATCAAAGCTTTCTTTCACTTCAACTGGACTACTCCCAGCTGGCAAGGCATGATGCACCTGATGCATAACGAGTGCGAATATATAAAACGTTGCTGGATGGCAGTAGACTCAAGGAGATCATGGAGACAGTATATGGTGAAAATGCCGTCGTACATATGATGAGCGGAAAGGCAGTGCAACAAGCATTTCGTGGCCACCTGCTGGTGGATCAGTGTCTCGCACATCAGATTGTTGCGAAAATCTTGGAGGATAAACCTGATTTTCAGGACAAAGTAGAGCAACTTGAGCGGCTGTACATGCTGATGAAGACTGGTGAATGTGACTTGAAGTCATTGTTGGAATTAGATTTCATCGGTAGGATTTACAACAGTCTAACTCTGATAAGGGATGAACTTGTAAGGGCCTTCAAAACCAGCAATCTATGCATAAACTATCAGCACATGCTAGGAATTGATAGGGCACTTGTTGCAGTTGATCGAATGGAGTTTTGGGAACTGCGTCTTAGTTCCGTCTTAGCTTGCCTGCTAATATTTGCAGTCACTGGTATTCCAAATTATCTGAAGTCGGCTCGTCTAAATCTCCAGAAGATGTATGCCTTGAAAGATGACAACCCTGCAGTACATCAAAAGTTAATTTTTGGGTTTCACGTAATCAGACGAAGTAGCCAATACTGAGCTAGTCTCATATCCGATCTTGCCATCGAGCGAACACTAATGAGCTCACTCAAAAACCATGGCGGGCTCACACGGGGTAGTGGGATGTCCGAGCACCAGAGAAAAGTTTGGGCCATGTCGTCCACTATGGTATCCACTTTCAACCTTGCCATGCAATAGCTTACCGCACGAAGTTACACAACAAGCTAACAACATAAGGAGTTGTCTGCCTCTCGGGTGAGAAGAGATGAGACAGACCTCGGGAAAGTTGCAGCTTTAAGCCGTTTTCAGGCGATGAATCATCATGCAATATTATCACAGGGATTACTGCTGACGAGGATGTCAATGTTCAGGACCTTTTCGAAATCAGAAAAAAACATTGTACAGAAGATAGGTGGACAATCAATTTTCTCCTACTTTCACAAACAGAGTTTGAAAGCAAAGACTTTAGCATCGAGCAAGAATGTCCAAGTTTCTGCAGATCGTAGCATTTCCACAGTACTTTTATTCCAGAGTTTTCTCGTAGTCTCACAGATGGGCTATCTAAGGCTGGATGATCTCGCTTCCTATGTACTTTGTCTCTACCCGATGTCTTTATTTAAAGGAAAGCGCATCTTACGTCAAGCAGACAAACCACAGTTGCCAGCAGCTCTCAGAAATTATGTTGAAACAAAAAATGGACACTGCTATGATACAAACCTTTCCAGTCTCAGAGCACAATGTACTAGACAGAGGATCTCTTTTTCACCGTTAGAAATGTAAGGAGGGGAGTACCTACAGCTCGATTGCAAATGATTATGCCTCGTTTACTGTTGAACACTATGAGAGAGCAACTGTCGTGTCTGATGGTTATGAAGTTTGACCAAGTGTAAAGGACTGTACTCATCAGCGGCGAAGTCGAAAGCTGAATGCAAGAAAGGTGAATATTCCCGAGGTAACAACATTTTCTGTGGAAAAGGGGGACTTCTTGTCAAATGTGGTAAACAAGCATGCGCTAATCACGACGATTATGGAACCAATGCGGCAGAAAAGCTGTGATTTTATTCAAGCGCAAGGAGATGCCGATGTTGAGATTGCAAAGGCAGCCATCAATATGTCTGCTTTCAAATCAACCACCCCCATCAGAGAAGACAAACACCTTCTCTTGCTGTTCTGTGCATATGTTTCTAAATGTACCGCATTTTATCTTTAATCTGACAAGGCGAAATCTTACATCTACAATATCAAGGTCTTCGAGCAGGTGCCTGGCGAAGCAGTTTGTAATGATCTGTTGTTCTTGCATGCCTTTACAGGGTGCGATTCGGTGTCCAGGGTATTCAGAATAGCAAAGACGTTGGGGTTCAACGAATCGTCAATAGAGAAAATACAATGACAGAATGTTCAAAAGCATTTTCTCTACAAAGCAAATCCAGGATGTTGTGGAAACCAATGGTTGTAAGGCAATGGTAGATTTGTTCAATGCAGATAGAGAAAAACTCCCTGGCATCTATTAGATACAATATATGCTCTGCAAGAAAGTTGCGAGAGTTAAGACGTTCGTCACGTCAGAACGACTTCCACTAACGTCCTCTGCCTGTAAATTTCATTATTTGCGGACTTACTACCAGAATATTACGTGGATGGGATGTACTGATGAAATGGTGCCATCTGGGGTAGAAGGGAGCAAACTTGTTCCAGTGATGACGGACAAAAGCCTTGCTCCAGATGAACTGATTCAGATAATTCATTGCAACTGTTCAGAAGGATGCAATAACCTATGGTGTACCCGCAGGAGGCATGGACTAAAATGTACAAGTGCATGTGGACAATGCCAAGACGGAAATTATGACCATATGAAAAAATGATCCAGTAACAGATAATGATAGAGAGTTACATTTTTTTAAAAAGCACTGTGACGTAAGTGAATCAGGGTGGATACAACAAAGGTAATGGGTGTAGGGGTACCCATTGATATTGTAGAAGAGTTTATTTGGTATGACTGGTAACCCTTTCATGTGAAAACCCAAGATGTATTGATTTATCATGAAAACTGACTGAGTTAGATCTTCACATGTAAATGGAAACCAAAAAAAGTCATATTCGAAATTTGACACTTTCCCATAATTAGATCTTGTCCAACTTTCAGTATGTATTAGACTAGACACAACTTAGCACAAACGACCAAAAAACGAAATGTTGCTATTTTATTTGGGGGGGGGGGGTCAATCAGTATATTGACCCGTCTATCAAGTTCGTTAGGTCAGTCGCAGAAGCAATAAAAATACAGGGCTAATAAGTTCTGAAGCTTTTCTGCCAGATAATGACGGATTACTACTAGAATCTGTCAGTTTTCGTCTACGCAGATCCACCATCAAGTAAAAATGGTGTAGAAAACAGCATTTTTTTCGCTCATTAACATCGCACCAATGATCGAGAAGACAGTGTTCGCTGATATATCTGTGCCGTTGTATGCCTTGTGTTTGGTCTTTATGAGGATGGCGGCCTCTCTGACTGTGTTTTCGAGCCCCCCCCCCAGCTAAATCTGTTTATTTTTACCGGCTTGCCGTTGTAGGTCTCAAGCTCGTCTAAGATGCTGGAAGTTGGTCATCTGGCTGCCGTGTGTGGTTACCAGGTAGGTCGTCTGCTGTTTGAAGGTAGATGTATTGTTTTAGGAGTCAAACATCTGCTGGTAAATGCCTTGGTTGAGTAGTTGTTTGGATTTTGATGAAATCCTCTTTTATCCTGAGGTAGGCGACGAGGTTCGACTAAACGTGTATCATGTAGATTTTGTTGATGAATCGGTTTACGTCGTTTCCTGGGATGAACTTCCTTATGTCCTTCATAGCATTGCGTAAGGAAACGCATGCAAAGAACAAAAAGGCGATATTCAACTTAACAAAGGTTTTATTAATTGTTAAAATTCAAAAGACCAGTTCTTCTCCTCTCTCGGATATTTCTTAATAAAGGGGTTGGAATTGCGAAAACCGGGACGACTGATATTTCCGAGACAAGAATAATGGGGAATTGCAAGTTCAGAGTTTTGACGAACAAACAAATGAAATTCTTTTGACCGACACGTAACTTTAAAGTTCTTTGAATTGGCTGAAAGAGCTTCTGTCAACTCCTGGGGTTGTGTCGGAAATCGTTAGTTGTTGGCTGGGGAATAGATATTTTTAAAATGTCGATGTGGACGGATGCGGTATCATTCTTCCCGTCCGATTCGATAACAGCGGTAATTCCGTCGCTGTAACCTTTCAGGTTGATAATTTAGAATCACTTTTTGTGACAGGGGATAATAATCATTTTTTGATTTTGGCCGCTGGGTGAGCTGCCAAAATTCCTTTCTTTTTTTTCGCGTCCTGTTCGCTCGCTGCCCTCATCCGGTCTCCTCGTGTTCCTTCCTTTTCCTCTTATCGCGCCCCCACTCCCTAGCAACAGCCCCTCTCTATTTTGATTGGTTGACCAATCATTTGTTTGTTTGCCTGCCAGGACTGTCTGTTGTCAATCCTTTTTTGGGTGTGTAGTTCCTGGCAAAATTCATTATTATTTTGGTAGGGGAACATGTGACAACAAGTCCCCTATTCTTCTTTTCTTGCCTTATAAGGCAAAATATGTGGATATAACAGTGTTATTGAGGTCATATTTTAACTAACGCGTGTCGACATTTTTGCACCCTCGTCAATGATCAACAACAAACCTTAGACATGCAGCACCGTCAGCAGAGAGCCACAATATATCGGTCTTATCGACTTTAAATTGCTTCCGTTTAAAAACTGATTTTCGTGGGGAGGCAAAACGAAAGATTACAAGTCAGCCGATTTTTTAAAAAGCGTATATATTTCGTTTATTTATTAAAATAACTTGCGTAATCTTCCGTTTTGCCTCCTCGGGCTAGGAGCAAAGTGTAGTATAGAAAAATCCTTCTAAACTGAGGTAAGATCCAAAGTGCCCCTTTTTGGGAAGCTTGATTTTTCCCTACAAAACGAAAGATTACTTAAGTACGGTGATAAATATTTCATACCCCCCTCCCCCCATTTCTGCCCTCGTGGGGAGGCAAGTAAATAGTGACACAAAAACATGTTTTAAAAGAAAACATGTTCATATTTTATTTGTTTTATTTATGGACTCTCTGCCTTAAAATAAATATTAACATGTTAAAAGAAAAAAAATTCCGAAATATACTGCATTTAGTAAAATAAATAAAAGATTTATTTACAAGTGTTTTGTAAATAGAGACCACGTGTATTGCGAGGTCAACCGGTGACTTCCAAAACATGTCCCGCGTCTTGTGTTAATGATCTGGGGTCCTTATTGTTGTCTTGATCCAAAAATACTTCACAAGATTTTTTTTAAGTATTAAAAAAAAAACATTTAAAAAGATCGTGTGAAATAATTGTTTGGTGCTTGTGGACTGTAGATCCGAAAAAAAATCTTTAATTTGAGGAGAGTCAAATAAGGGGGAGAGAACTCTAGTGTTAAGTTTCAACCACGATGTACCTTAAAATAGATTTTACTATTGTAATTATTCTAAAATAAAGTTTAAAAAATGTATACGTAAAAGAAACTGTTTTCAAACAAATTGCCGAATTTTACCCAGTGTAAAACTGTCATTTATTAAAAAAAAATTATTTCCCGTGTTTCATGTTTTTCTCTTCCATTTACGTATTTTTTGTATTTTTTCCTTCTTCTGTTATAATTTATTTTAATATATCATTTTATTTTTCAAAATCATTTTATTTTTCATTCGTGCCGAATGTGTTGTGATTGTTTTATTCCTAAATTATCCTTTTACGTATACGTGTTTAAAACTTTATTTTAGAATAATTACAATAGTAATTTATGATGTATCGTGGTTGAAACTTGAAACTAGAGTTCTCTCCCTCTTATTTGACTCTCCTCAAATTAAAGATAAATAATAAAAAAATTCGAACCTACAATCCATAAACACCATATGTTTATTTTTATATAAATGAATAATTTAACAACAAGAATTTACTTCGTTTTTTTTAATACTTATAAACGATCCGGTTTTTAGATATACCATTACTTTTCCAACTTCCGTTTCTTCGACGACTCAATTCTTATCTACAAGCGATCATTTACACATTTAAACCGTGCTTTTCTTAAGCTTACATGCGTAAAACTAATTTAATTTTTACGCGAAATTCTTCCAAAGTTACTAATATTTAACAAAAGCAACAACAGGAAACAATATTAATCTCGGTGCTTGTACAGATTAGCGTGCATATAAAAAAACGCATAAAATCGCAGCTCCAATTAAATTAACCAGAAAACTCTTTTATATACTTATGTATCAAGCAAAAATAGATTTGTACACCAACAATTAGCAAAAGCTATCGAGTAGAATTGTAATAAAACATAAAAATCCGTTTTATCGTTTAATTGGGTCCGCCATTGATTCAAGCGAAAAACATGAAATTCAGTGGGAGATAACCCAAACAAAAAATAAATGAATGGCATTCACCAAAATATGATGAAACTGTTTTTTATTTTTAATTAAAATTCTACTTGATTATTTTTTCTACTTTTTTGTGAGGATACTTATTTACATCTGCTGCTTAAGTATATAATAGTTTTTTTGTGGTATTGATAATTTAATATGGACGCTTTTCTGTACAAGCACCTTCATCTCCTATGCACATTTTTTTTATCGCATCATGTTCATGACACTATACTACGCTTTAACCAAATAAAGTGTTTCGTTTCACCATAGCGACGTGCGTCGCTACCATCTTTAAATCATTGCTATATTTCGAATGAATACCACAAGATTTTATTCAGAAATATAAATTGTAATATGTTTATATTAATATTTTTATTGGTGCAATTTTAGTTAAAGGGCGATGCAGTTAATTATTTTCATGTAAAAGCATTATTTTGTACTTACTCAGTCATATTTTATCTCTCACGGCACGAAAAAGAATTTAAAAATATCAAGCAGAACTTTAATTAGAACGATTTTTCCATTTACATAAGGGAGATATGAAACGTCGAGTCGCTGCAATTTTCGGAGTTGCCGGTTAGCTAACTAAGGGCAGATAAGTGTCGTGAAATTGGGTCCCCTAGGTAGGCACGTGTGACCTAATTAGTAAGTATCCCGGTAAACAAATTAAAAATAATTATTTAATTTTCTATTTTTTTATTTAATACATATATATTTTATTATCCATATTTGGTCGCTGTTACCATGTAAATATGAAAAAAAACAAAAAAAAAAAACCCCAGAAAATTATATCGTGGAAAGTATCCCGGTGAACAAAGTATTTAATTTTCTATTTTTTTTATTTAATAAATATATATTTTATTAATATTGCTTATGTGTTTCTTTCTTTTTATAATCCTAACAATAAAAACGGAGTTAATGCCCTTGTCTATTCTATCGACCGCTCACAGCCAAAATGTCGGCTCGGGCGCAAATACAGGTTGTACATCGAAATGGAAAAATCGTTCTAATTAAAGTTCTGCTTGATATTTTTAAATTCTTTTTCGTGCCGTGAGAGATAAAATATGATTGAGTAAGTACAAAATAATACTTTTACATGAAAATAATTAACTGCATCGCCCTTTAACTAAAATTGCACCTTTTTATTTTATTAATATAAGTAATTCATAGGCAATGATTATTTAGCATCTCTTTAAATGTATTAATAATAACGACGTGATAATAGTTAAATGTAGACACGTTTTTATTTTATTTTTTTAGTTTGTCGTCAGTCCGGCGTTTCATTCCGTCTCTATTGTGAGCAAACGTCACAAGTGGAGTGTTTTGCTTTTTTTAAAAAATTATTTTTGTTACTTTTGACGTATTCCTTATATAAAGATTTTAAAATATGTCACTATCTAATATATTCTAAATGCAGACTTCCTCAACATTTTTAAGACGAGTCAAGCTATAGTAATTCAACATTGACACATTCAGAGTCCTACTTTTTTTATAAGACTGTGACTGTAGTTCTTAAAAAAATTTCATTAAAGCAGGGGGGGGGGTATCAGTTCGGGTATTTGTAACTATAACTAACAGAACAAAAAAGAGGTGAAAAACAAATGTGCAACAAATAAATGTTACCAAAGGCAAGATATGTAACCTTTCTACCTACCTGGATAAGTTTGTGTTTGAACTTATTTTAAAGCGTTTTTTCTTTCAAAACTAAACTGGTGTCAACTCTGTTAGCTGGCCATAAGCCCTGCATGCGAACCCTCGAGATAATTGCTCAAAACTCTAAAATTTAACAAAATACTGGTAGAAGATTAATTTTTTTACGATTGGTTACATTTATTGGACGTGGTCCTACCAGTATTTTGTGTACTTTTCGATTTTTTCGTGATTATCAAGGGTCCTCATGCAGGACTTATGGTAGCCATTTTTTTTCGTTCTAACTTACAAAAAAACGCTTTAAAATAAGTTTAAACACAAATAAACTTATCCAGAAGAGAAACTTATCTTGCCTTTTGTAAAATAATTTGTTGCATATATTTTTCACCCCCTTTTTTCTGTTAGTTACAGTAACAAATACTTATCAGTTCTTCCACGTCCGTCGGATACACTGCTTGAATTTAAGCATGCTCATTTTGAGTTTTTTATGATTGAAGAAGACCCCTATGGCACGTTACCAGCATTTGTGTTATGTATTAATGAGTCACCGTTGATCAGGGTCCCCTTAGGCCACTCGACACTGGTTTATTTAAAATAACCAAAAATATTAGTCTCATAGACTTTGAGGTTGTATAAGTCGGGTGAGAAATTTATAAAGTTTTTGACGAGGGATGAATAAAATCTGTTTGAAGAAGAATTTATACATATTATTTATGTACGACGTGCATCATGTACCAGTACAGTCTACACCTTATACACTCACAGCGTACTATCAGCTGGTATAGAGCAAGTAAACCACTTAAGAGCTTAATTTTATACCAGCTATTTTTATTGGCGTTACATGTATAGGAATTCCGCAAAAACTCATAACAAACAGTACATGTTTTGATGAAAGGTTACTCTTCAGTGAGCGTTCGTTTTCATATACATAAAACCTTGGTATTTAATCATCTTCCTAAGATTCTAGTTTCTTTTCATATACATAAAACCTTGGTATTTAATCATCTTTCTAAGATTCCAGTTTCTTTTCATATACATAAAACCTTGGTATTTAATCATCTTCCTAAGATTCCAATTTCTTTTCATATACACAATACCTTGGTATTTAATAATCTTCTCCCTCTCAGCTCTGTTTAGACCAGCATCATTAGAGACACTAACTTCAACTCTGGTCGTTAATTTCTCCCATTTGTCCCATATGGCTATGTCAGGTTTAACAGCTCTATTTTCTTAGTGAGTTACTCCAGTGTTTAGATCTCACTTGCACTTGGTTTACATGGTATATTAACCATGTAGTTTTAAAGTTCTTTTTTTTCCTGAGATTGGGTACTGTTATGATTACTGGAATACTGACATTCTCACAAGTTTCTAGTTTCTTTTCACACTGGAACTTTGTGAAAATGCAGTGCCACAAAGTTTACACTTTTTATAATTTTCTTTGTTTTTGCTTCTATTTTTTTAATAACTTTATTCCAATTTCTTATCGTTTTCTTTTTGCTGGGGCCTCCATCCTACTTTGTGCCAGACAGACTAAGTGAGTTACTGTCCAGTATGCGTAGGTAAGTGCATTTTCAGTGTAGTTATTCATGAAAAAAGCCTATGGTTTGTTTCACTTTAAAAATTTATTTTTGTGTTTGCTGGTAACAGGACACTCTACAAGGTTCCATCTTTTATTTCAGATACCAAAACATTGAGATCTTTTTAAAATTCTTACCGTCCCTTTAAGCGCAATTCTTTATAATATCTCTTTTGCACTTGGTTCACCGGGTATATTTGCCATGTAGTTTTTGAATTTTTCTTTCATGAGTCCAGTTGTTCCTATAGTTACTAGAATGATTGATATCTTCCTAAGATTCCAATTTCTTTTCATGTCATACATAAGACCTTTGTAGTTTTTTATATCTTGCATCTCTCAGCTCTGTTTAAGCCAACATCATTATAGACACTAACTTCAGCTAGTGTTTCTAATTTCTCCCTCTTGCCCATATCACAATGTCAGTTTAACAGCTCTATGTTTTAGGTATGTAGCTGTATGAATTGCATAGTAATAGTGGATAGTATATGACTTACTTCGAACAATTCTTTCTGATATATGTTTCCGCTGCTACATTGGATATTCAATTTTGTTACAGATAGTCCAGTGGAAATATTTAGACACTCAATTGTGCTGCATTGTATAGTAGCCTTTCCCCAGCAGAACCTTATAACTGGATTTCAGGTGGCTCGCACTCTCTACTTTTGTGTGTCAGAGCTTGCATTTGTTGATTTTGCTGAGACAACTCATCTTTTTAAAAGCATTGGTCATCAAGCCTTGATATTGGGCAGCTATTATCCTCCTCCCCTGAGAATAGTGGAGCGATCCTTCTGTCAGCTAGTCTACAGAGTCTTTCTTATCTATATATTCCTAAGATAGTTCTTCCAGAAAAATCTGTGGCACGTTGTTAGTTGGTCCATTTTCCCAATTTTCTATGGAAGGTATTGGTGTATTTTTGGTGGCTTTTTGGGCTATTTCCATGTCATGCTCGTTTGGTGTTTCTGTCTCATTTGTGAAACAGTCTTGTCTAAAATGTGTAACGAATTTTGTGATTGAGGTAGTTTTACTAGCTCTTACTTCTCGATGTTGATGTACAATCATAAGCTTTGGATTCAGAGAGCTCATCAGATATTGGCCAGTTTGCACAATAGTGGCTTCGTGTTGATAGTTCATTTCTGAAAGACTCATACCTCCTGCTCGTTTGAGTAGATACCTTTGTAGACACTGGTTTCTGTACATTACTCCATAGTTTATGTCCTTTTATGTTACTAACACCAATTCTGTATGTTATCACTGACATGGCAAGTTTGCCATTGGAAGTTATTTTGTTGTTGTTTGTAAGCTGTTTTATAGATTTTTCTTACACAGCGTACATATTTTTTTCCAATCTTTTCTTTCATCTTCGCATGTTGAATTTAATCATTTTCTTTAATGTAAGGCAATTTGTATTGTTCCTATTCTACTAAGTCTTTGATGTCTCTTCATCAAGCTATATGTTTTCTGTGTGGATCTTTTTTCAAGTTTTGAGAAAAGAATTGGCACATTTGTCCAGACCAAACATCATTCCAATATCATAAGTCACTGTCTGAGCTGGCTCACTGCTTGAGGTCATCCATGAAGAGCAAGTTGTTGACTCTTTTTGGGGGGTCTCGTTGACAGCCCTGACATAAGTTGTAGACACTCTAGCATTTATTCTCTTGCAGATGTATTGCCAAGCAAAAGAGTACAGGAGATAAGCTGTCTCCTTGGAAAATTCCTCTTTGGATCTTGACATCAAGGATAGTTACTCTTCCATTAGTGTTGCTGAATTACATGGTTGTTTTCATACATATATATCTACCAGATTGATCGTATATAATTTATGGTACCACAGTAGCCACGAGTAGAGCACACCATCATATAGCTTTTGGTGAGTGTGAGTTAGCATATAGTTAGAATAGCATAACTTATGAGTTATGTGAAAATTCGTCACAACATATTTTACTTTTTTTTCTTCACTAGCATAAAGACACGACATTCTTCTAGATGCCAGACAATCACTTACTATTCACAGACTCGAACAAAGTGCTATTTTAATGATTTTTCCCATCCTTAAAGAGCAATTATTCTGTTCACTTAAGTGTTATTATTATTTTCTCTTGTGTGTGTTCGCATGTGAATTTTCAGTTGTTGTTTTATTCTAAATGCCGAACAACAAACTTCACAAGAATATGGTTTCTCTCCCGTGTGCGTTCGCATGTGAATTTCCAGTTGTTGCTTTACTGTAAATGAAGAACCACAAACTTCACAAGAATATGGTTTCTCACCTGTATGAGTTTGCATATGGGTTATCAGATTAGAATTCTGTGAGAATCCTCTACCACAAACTTCACAAGAATATGGTTTTTCTCCTGTGTGCGTACGCATGTGGATTTTCAGTTGATAATTTGATGAAAATGCAGAACCACAAATTTCACAAGAAGATGGTTTCTCCCCTGTGTGCGTTTGCATGTGGATTTTCAGCTTGTATTTTATTGTAAATGCAGAACCACAAAGGTCACAAGAATATGGTTTCTCACCCGTGTGTGTTCGCATATGGATTATTAGACTAGAATTTACTGAACATTGTCTCCCGCAAATTTCACAAGAATAGGGGTTATCTTCCCTGTGTGTTCGCATATGCATCGTCAAACTGGAATTCTCTGAATAGGCTGATCCACAAACTTCACACGAATATGGTTTCTCTCCTGTGTGTTTTTGTATATGAATTTGTAGACAATCTTTCCGTGAAAATTCAGATCCACAAATTTCACAAGAATATGGTTTCTCTCCTGTGTGCTTTCGCATATGCGATTTCAGATTAGAATTCTGTGAAAATTCTCTTCCACAAACTTCACAAACAAATGGCTTCTCTCCGGTGTGTATTCGAATATGTGATTTCAGATGCTGTTTATGATAAAATGCTGTTCCACAGACTTCACATGGATATGGTTTCTCTCCTGTGTGAGTTCGCATATGTGTTGTTAGTACATCTTTCCGTGAAAATGCAGACCCACAAACTTCACAAGAATATGGTTTCTCCCCTGTGTGTATCCGCATATGTGTTATCAAGTTAGAATGATCTGAATATACCGTTCTACAAATCTCACATGTATATGGTTTCTCTCCTGTGTGCTTTCGCATATGGATTTTCAGAGTGCCTTTTTGGGAAAATGCAGAGCCACAAACTTCACAAGAATATGGTTTCTCTCCTGTGTGTGTTGGAATGTGGATAATGAGTTGATGTTTTCGTGAAAATGCAGAACCACAAACTTCACAAGAATATGGTTTCTCGCCTGTGTGTGTACGCATATGCATTGTTAAACTGGAATTCACAGAAAATTCTCTTCCACAAATTGCACAAGAATGTTTTTCTTGTGTATGCGTTCGCATATGTCTTTTGAGATAAGAATTTTGTGAAAAATATTTTCCACAAACGTTACACGAATATGATTTATCTCTTCTGTGTATATGCATGTGTTTTGTGAGGGCTGATTTGTGAGAAAATATAGCTTTACACTCTTCACATGAAAATGATGTCTTCTCAGAAGACCTATCCATGTCTTAGGACTTCTCTAAAAAATAATAAATAACCTTTACAGAAAAAACTTTTCTTAGTTTCTTGAATTTGTAAATCCTCCTTTTAGAATCTGTACATCTGTAAAAACAAAAGAATATCTTAAGATAAATAGAAGCAGTTTTAATCATTCATTTCTTAACTTATTCAGTTCATTAATTATTCGTCTATTTTATTTTCATCTATTTTATTTTTTTTGAAGAGAAAAAATTGTGAATGGTAAAAGTGAAATAACTATTCTCACATGCTTTTTTATATGTACATATTTACTATTTGACTTTTAACTAATTGTACCAAGATAAAGCAGACTTTTACATACGTTTTGAGCAATCTATGATATTATTCGAGTTCTAAATCAAACTAATCAGTAATTAATTTAGTCATTAATTTAATGACTAGAATTTTAGAAGTACTGAGTCAAAATTGACTATATAAAGAAAAATCTTTCATAATTAATGTGAAACTAATTGTAGAAATATAAACTGACAGTATTTGAATTATGGCAGTAATTTGTCAAAATAAATAATTACTGATATAGTCAATAGTAGAATGCCTTGAATCATAGAAGATGCAAGTGATAAAATTATGATATGAAGACACTTTGATTTTTTTAATTAGATTTTTCTTCAGCATCAATAGCTTTGATTCATATGCTTACAGCAATTACAAACCTTAATGTAGAGATGATCACATATTGAGTAGTAAGACTAGACTAGATCCAGTTAAAGTTTTATTTTTTTGCTAAGAAAAAAAACTATTCAAATTGTCATACTAAGTCTTCCAGATTTGTAATAAACATGGATACCAAACACAAAAGCCCTCACTATATTTTTGCGGTATGCTGGTTGAGAAATGAGACAAATACCTAAGTTGATCCTCGGTAACTGGTGGGGGTTAACATGTCTCTTTTTCTCTGATAGATCCTGAGGAGAAAAATAGTGAAAAAATGGTGAAATCCTGAGGCATCTCCGTTATCAAATGTGCATGTAATTACACATTGTTTAAAGTAATTCTTTAGCTTTCATTTTTTATTAAACACTAAATGTTATAATTCTATGACACATATCAACATACACAGTATAATTTTATGACACATATAATATACACAGTATAAGCAACTTTATCAAAACATTATCAGTGAATTATAAACAAATTAATTATGCAAAATGACTCCACTCTCTTTCACTTTTTTTATTATGAGAATATAAGTTTCAAATAAATTAATTTCAATTTATTTAAATATCTCTTGTAAGTCATTTCGTTTGTGTATGTATTATACATTTTTATTAATACAGGGTGGGCCAAAATAAGGGTCCTATCTTTAAATTTGAATAACTTGAATTTGAATAACTTGAATTTGAATAACTTCCACAAAATAAAAGTTAAACTCACCAAACTTTATGTGTGTGTAGACTGACCCTTCCGAGATTTTTTGATATTAACAAAACAAATTTTAGCCGAAAAACACTTCTTAAAACTTACAAAAACTAAAGTATTGTTTTTTACACGGTTTTGAGTTTTTTAAGCAAAAATAATGTTTTCTAAATGAGGGTACGTTCCTTAGGGCTAATACGGCTCATGCTTGCTTCGGAAGGGGTCCTTTACTTATTCTAAAAAAATTTTTTTTTAAATCAATAAATAAAAAAGTTATGAATTTTAAAAAATAGGACCCTTATTTTTGCCCACCCTGTATAATCGAAAAAAGATTAAACCGAAAATTTTTGATTGTTTTATATTTATTGTACGCTTTTAATTTTACATGCAAATTTCTTTGCAATACTAAGAAGATTTCACCATTCAGTAATTGTATTTCCACCATTCATTTGTTAATAAAGACAATTTTCCCTTCATCCTTTTTCCTGCTTTAAATCTTTAGATGTTGTGAACATTTTTGTTTTAATATACTGAGATGCTAAAGACATATCTGCTAAATCATTTCTAATGTAATACTATAGATTGTCCCTTCCTCAGGAACGACAAGAGATTTAAAAATCATTTATTTTTCATAGGAGTATCATTGTTAAACAAATTTTATACACATTTTATATTTTATGAAAGTGAAAAGTTGTTTGATCCTTTAATATGAAAGATATATTTTTTATTTAATTAATAATAAATAAATCTAAAATTCAACCCTCAGGATCTATGAAGGCAGTAATAAAGATTGTAATTTTTCAATTAAAAAAAATATTTTACTTGTCAATATATTCTTATATTGATTGTACTCTTAACAAACGGCAATTTTTATGCCCACCACCAATCACAATCAAGGGTGTGTCTTACATGACTCAAATTAACCAGTTGAGGGCAACCCTTTGAAAGCAAAAAAAGTCCGCTCTGAATATTTTTAACTTAAAACCGGTGTGTTTTTTTCAAATTATTATTTAAGTACTGTTTTTAATGTGGGGAAATCCAGCCCTCCAAAACAGAGGAACTCTTGATTGAAACAAAAATAAAAACTTGCTGCAGTCTAGATGGACTTCTCCTTCACTGACCGAGGACAGAATAGACTAATTGTAGCATCCGAACAGATACTACACTTTGCTCCTAGCCAAAATGTCACGGAAAATCTTTCATTTATATTTTGATTTGTTAAACAAATCCAATACTTCGATTCGCTTTTCTTTTCCTTGCATTAATCACATCTACTAAAGTGCATTCTGTGTTTTAAACAAACAACAGAACAATTACAAACGTACTCAAATAACAAACTCACAATAACTTTAGTTCTATTTTGAAAAGAAAAAAAACGAGGGGGAAATAAAAATTAAAACGAAAAGAACAAATATTGTAAAATCAGCAAATATTTAAATCATAAAATTTTAAATTAAAAAAATCTTGAAATGTTTTGGGTTTTTTTATATCAGAGCAGACGTTGCTTTTTTATTGTTGTTCTTTCAATTTCAAAGGGTTTCCTCTTGACTGGTTAATTTGAGTCACGTAAGCCAACACTTTCATTGTGATTCGTGGTGACATAAAAAGTGCAGCCGCTCTGAACAAAGTGAATATATTTTGTATATATCTCTAAAATAGAGTTTAAGTGAAATTGGATAGCTTATTCTCGTATTTTTTATTTTATTATTTTTTTAAAATTATTAGCTCTCCAGAAGGGTTCGCGATTCCGCTGACTCTCGGGTTATCCTGCAGTAAATTTCAAGTACGGATAATGATAAAAGAAACTTGTATTTTTAGAATGATAAAATAAGTTGTGACAAAACAAATTATCAAATATATGTTTGTTTATATTTTTATAAAAATATGACAAATCTTTAATAAAAAAAAATCTGTTTTTTTAATTGATATAAATAAAGTTTTGAAATGTCTAGCGCTGACAACTTCAACAGCTACCTTCAAGAATTTCTCTGGCGTCGCCGAATAAAACAAAATTATTTTGGCAATATTCTTTATTGTATACGCTTTTATTATTCTTTTTAAATATTCTAAATTGCTGTTTCACAAAATACAAAAGACATTTGCTTTAAAAATTACTATTAAAATACTAAGCTATTTTATTATATTTTCATAAAAATCAAAACACATTATGTGGCTGTTTCACAAAATACAAGACATTTCAAAACTTTATTTATATCAATAAAAAGATGACATTTCAACATATTTGATTAATAAAAAAAAATATTTTTTATCAAAGATTTGTTATATTTTCATAAAAAAACAACTTATTTTATTATACTAATAATACAATTCTAAATTTTCCGTTAAAAAAGTTTCTTTTATCATTTATGATCATCCGTACTTGAAATTTACTGCAGTATAACCCGGAAGTCAGTGGGATCGCGAACCTTTCAGGAGAGCCAAATTATTTTATGTATTCACCAAAAAAAAAAACCCTTCCAAAAATCGTTGCCTAAACGTCCGAGATTCATATTCTTACTGGTATTTCACCTAAAAATGCTTACGGCTAGATTAGAGCTTAAAGTTATATTTTTAGAAAAAATGATAAAGCAACCCATTACAAAATGGTAAAATAAATAAATTCAAATAACATTATACTTACTTTTAAAAGATTTCTGATATATTTACGTTGAGTTGAGGTGAAAATTCAAGATGGTGGTCAGAAAAGCAGCTTCGCAGAAAACTACAGATGTAAACAGAAAAAATTAAAAGGATAAAATAGGAGGAACCACTTCGACAACAGTGTCAATCTCTTTCAGAATTAAACATCTATTCATACTATTTTTATGTCAATATTTGACTATTTAATGGTCGTGGATAGTTGAAGGCAATTATCTTTGATTGATTTAATGTAAAAAATGAGACAAAACGCCGTCTTAAATTGACTGAGACTCGTAAACTGGTTTCTCGAAATGCATTATTCATTCTTTTTCTGTTGCAAAGAAAGTGGTCCCTTTACCATGCTAGAAAACTTTTCACACCTGACATTATCCTATATCTATACACAGCCACAATCCGCCCATGCATGGACTATTGTTGCCACATCTGGGCTTGTGCACCATCCACCAGTCTCTCCCGCTTTGACAAGGTCCCAAAAACAAGAGTTTCTAATATAATAGGTCCGTCACTATCCACCAAGCTACAGCCCTGTCCAATCGTCGCAATGTTGCATCCTTGTGCTTGTTTTACGAGTACTTAAATGAAATGTGAGCACTTCTGTAGTATATATGAAGCAGCAGATTTTCTGTCCTTCTACTGAAAATAAAGGGAGGTAATTCAACCGGAAGTGATTTTTTTACAACATAAAAAATAAAAAATGCAAGACTGATTTGTTTTTGGGTAACAATTAACAATTTCTTTTTTTTATTATATGAAGTAAAAAAAATTTAAATAAAAAACCCTAACCCTAAACCCTAACCCTAAACCTTAACCCTAACCCTATACCCTAACCCTAAACCCCAACCCTAAACCTAACCCTAAGAAATCAGGCGGTGTGCCTGTAAAAAATCTATTGTTTTTTTGCGGCTGGTTCATTAAATTACCAATGTCTCGAAGATTAATCTCATTTAACTCCATTTTCTAAATACTAAATTCAACTTCCGGTGAATTCTGAATGAATGGTACTCGGAGAAAAAAAAACGGAACTCTTCAATTTCGATTTCTTAATCGGCAGCTGCTTCATATATACTACAGAAGTGCCGAAATGTGTTCCAAACAAGATGCTGCTCTGGTGCCCCCTCGACGTAAATACACTCGACCAACCCGACAATCATTTAAATTGGGAGCTGTGCAGCGAGATGCTCGTTCACATTAGTCTTAAATTTCTGCATGCCAGTACAGTCGGGGAAACAGGGAGCAGAGAGGGAGTTCCAAAATCTGGCAGCTCAAGGAAAAAAGCTGTTCGAGTAGAAAGCTCTCCAGCGTCTGTTAGAACCGTTTTAAGGTACAAAGACGCTTTATTGCCTACGTAAATACAATATAGTTGACTTGTAGCAATCATAAACATTTATATTTATTTTTTCATGCGTAGAGCAGTCCCTGTTAGGTGATTTGGTTGCACACTGATTAATCAGCTTTTAGTGCCAATTAACTTCATCCGTCCCTTGAAGAAATACTTCAGACCATTTTCGGAATCGCAGCAGTCAAAAAAGAAGTACGCCGGCTTGCCTGCCCCCCCCTCTCTCTCTCTCTCTCTCGCGCGCGCGCGCACGCACCTCTTTCAACTGGGCACCCGAGCACCGGCTATCTTTGCAAAGAGATTTACTTCTCATACATTTTCAGCATCCAAAGAACTTTCTTAGTTTCTTTAATTGGACACTATCCGACTTTCCCTAATCTTCACCCAACGGTGTAGGTAACTTAAAATAAATAATTTTATTTTGTTGTTCACACATTTTCTCCTGTTAACTATACTACACAATCGCAGAGGGTTTTTTTATTTTTAATTTTTTTATTTTTATTCTTATCAGGGTCAAGAATTCGTGAACTTTGACCATAACTGACATTAAAAATACAATAAATCTTGAAGTTAAATAAATGTAATGATATTCTTAAAAAAATCAACAAACGGAAATCTTAAAAAATCAACAAACGGAAATAATAAAACAAATCTTTAAAAATTTAAATAAACTTTTATCTTTATACATTTCAGCAAATCTACTTAGAGATTTAAAAATTACTTTGCAAATAATTTAATAACACCGGAAAATTATTAAATTTCTTCGGGAAAATAATTGCACAAACATTTTTTTTTTATTAAACATTTTGAAATCAATAGGTACATACCTCAATATATGGTCTGTATTTTGTAGAGATTGTTGATAATAATTTGTAATAGAGAGCGAAAGACAACGTGTTAATGATGAGATGTTTATGAAGGAAGAAATCTCCGTAGTAGTCATACACATCACTATGAGGTGGTGGGAGGTGTGTATGTCAAACAGAGCGAGTGGCAAGATGAGGTTGAAGTCAGTGTGTTATTTAGAGAGGATTGGAGTGAGTAGTAGTGGGAGATGATAATAGATAGAGAGTATGAGCGCTTAATGAAACATTAGTAAAGTAATTGTTTAATGGAAAACGCTCCAGACAAGGCATGAAGCCACTTGATGTAAGGAGCTAAAAAATAATAATTTAATGGTAAAAAACTAGCCAACGAGAAGTGTTAGATGGATAGATTCCTATCCAGAAAACAGCAATTTTACCCCCTTTGTCAGAAACATCGCTCATGAAATGTGGCAGCTAAAGTAGAGACTATGTGAAGCGAGTTACGAGGCTACCGGAAGTAAACACAAAGTATACGTTCTACTCTCATAAAAATACAGTGAGATCTGTTACTTTATTATAATGTAAAGAAAATTTGAAGAGGAGTAGGGGTAAAATATATGGTGTTTGTTATAAACTCTCTCTCTCTCCCTCTCTCTCTCCCTCTCTCTCATATATATATATATATATATATATATATATATATATATATTGAGTATTAACGGAAATAGTGAGTACTTAGTATGCAAGATCAAGAACGCGAGAGAAACTGAAAAGACGTGTTAACAATACTAAATACTTTATTAGATCCTTGACTATACAAAGGTGCCTCCTCGGGCAGGAGATTTCCTTGTTGTTTCTATATCAATTAAGATTATGGGCAAATTTAGTTGGTCTTGTCTATGGTGATGATTAACATGAACATATGTAGCAGTTTCCTACAAGCCGCCATATTGTTTGAATATCAATGACTTCTTAGCTACCTGTTGATTGGTTCAACCAATTTACTTCCTCCTTGGCTTGACCAATCAGTGGCCTTCTCTTAGGCAAATCTCGGATGGCTAGCATAACTATATAAACACTTGAGCACCATCCGCTCTTTCTCTTTTTCTTCTGTGGCACGAGAAGCCACTTCTCTTTCTTACCTTCTTTGTCACTGCCAAACACATGCCCTCCCCCCTATCTGGGGATGCAAAAGACATTTGGCCCTGGGTTCAACTTCGCCAAGAAGACAAGAATCCAAAATGGCTACTGCCGCATACACATGGACTTTATATAACACACAAACACATAACTGCTTACATGTGAACTGACTTTTACACCGGTGTACAGACACACATACTTACATACACACATAGGCACATCCTGACACTATAGCCGGTCTACAAACATTCAATATCATGAACAATTCTCTTTTCCCCACTGGGGAATTATAACCACGGGAAATTCTTAGCTTTTGCCTTCGTCCATACTTATGGACATACTAACCCCTTTCCTTTTTTTTCACATACTAATGAAGACGACCCAATAAAGTTATTATTAAATCTTAGAATGAGAGTTTGTCCCATTTATCCTACACATATGGTTTATTCATTAATTCGTAAATGCTGAACTGCGTGTAGGGTTGCAGTCGGCAAAACCCTGCGAATTATTTTGATTGTAACTTTAATATACAAGTGATAAAATAATTTTCAAAATTACAATGTTTTAATTGAACAAATTAAAAGCTCGGCGGTTATGTAGAATTCCCAACAGAGAAAAAAAAGGTTAACAAAAAAGTCAACAAATAACTGTTACCAAAGGCAGTAAAATTACTTTTATACTTACCTGCCTATTTTTTGCCGTGTTTAAAAGGTTTTTAAATTTTTATTTACATTTTTTATATCTGCATTCGAAGCCTTGTAAACCTGATGGCACCGAATCTTACTCGATGTGAAACCTCGAAAATTAAAACCCTGATGTAGAAATCGAAGATTAATAAAGCTAGTAAAAATATACAGATCTGTTGAAAATTAAATGTTCGATCGATTGGTTACAGTTATTTGCTGTATTTTTGTTTAATTTTCGATTTTTGAGTTTTTAAATAATCGATATTGAGGTTTCACATCGAGTAAAATCCGGCGCCATCTTTAATCCGTCGGGTTTATAAGGCTAAGAATGCTAAGATTATGAACGCTTCCCAGTCTGAAAGAGAAGCAGGCGCTCCCCCTTCCTTTCATTCAATCTGGTTGTAGAAACAAGGTTCATTTAGCAGAGAGGAAACACAACGTGCCATTTTGAGGGATGATTTATCAAAGATCTTTATAACAAGATACTTGTTGGTGTCCAATTCATGCACAGAAATGACCTTCTAATCAGACCTGTTAAATCCTAGATATGAATTAGCGACACCCGGATCACGTATGGCCGAACTCTATAGCCAGCTATTTCAAACTCTCCTTGCATGATAGTTATGAGCACGAGTTTGCCATTGAGCATTATTGGGATTCAGGCCGCATAGTATCATTTAGAATTTGGCCGCAACCCATAATTATAAAGAGTGTAGAGTGTAATGCGTGGCTTGCCGACATCACCAATGAACCACAACAGATATGGAGATTATATAATCTCTGTCAGGTAGTACCCACGTTCATATCGACAACGACAGCTTCTGGCCTTGCAAGTGCCTACCCAACCTCAATCAGCCATCAAGAGAACATGCATGTCTGTGTGATCATTGAACTTAATGATATGTTATCATCGTCAGAAAAGACTGAATTCCAATGACTCAATGCTGAATGCTCCAACGTATTCAAAAAATATGTACTTGAGTATAACGGCCAATCTGGTTACTTTGAAGCCACAATCAACATAGGTTCTACACAACAACTATAGTGCTGCGGTCAACTCTCCCTATATAATAAAGACAAGCTCAGAGAACTACAACTCGGCTTCAATGAACTAGATGGTGCTAGTGTGTTTGCCAAGCCCAAAAGTGTCAAAGGAGTAGCAGTTTTATAACCTCGTAATTTAGGTTAATTATAAATAATAACTTGTAAATAAATCGATGAACTATGAAGAGAAACGTTTAACAGATTTATTAAAACTGAACACAGAATGAATTAATGAGTTAATTGGCCACTGGACGCGATTGATATATTCACAGTCTGACGCTGTGGTTTTTGTTTTCTTTCTCTCTGTCAGCTAGTCTAGTGGAAGCCACCGCCTGATCACTACATTTTCCAATGTGCTTCACTATTTGAAGCTTCAGCCGCCGCCATGCCGAACGTTGACTTAATACTGAGGTAGATAAGCCAGTGGCAGTGAATTATCAAAACTTACCTCACCAACTCCTTGTACAAGATTCTCTTGACAAAGGAAGCGATGAACTATTGTGATGTTGTGGCGCTTTTCAGGGGCACGCCTGTCTATACCAAGTACGCTATGGGTATTTATGTTCGGTTTTGTTATTTTACGCTTGCAATAAAGCCTCTTTGTACCTTCATACGGTTTCGGGTGATACATTTTTATTTATGTCTGATGGATCTTGTATGTTCATCCATCAGGAAAAGGAGAACTCTGATGATATAAAACCTGGGCTACTAACTGCATATGTCTTGGCTCCGGACTGTAGGATGAAAGTGACAAACTCTCATTCTAACATTTAATAACAACCTTATTGAGTCTTTCTCGTTAGTACGTGAACAAAAAGAAAAGAGGTTAGTATTTCCATGAGTATGGACGAAGACAACGGTAAAAGAAGTCCATTACTTTAATTCCCCATGAGTAGGGAAGAGAGAATAGTGCATAATATAGAATGTCTGTACACCGGCCACGGTGTCAGGACGTGTCCAAGTGTGTATTTAATTATGTAAGTATGTGTGTGTTATAATTATTCTACATGTATGAGACAGTAGCCATTTTGGATCTTTCTTTCCTTGTCGAAGCCGAACCCAAAGACAAAGGCCTGGGAAGATATCTGTTGAGTCCCCAGAGAGGGGTGACGTGTGTTTGGCTGTGCCAAACAAGGAAAGAGAGATAAAGGCGTTTCGTGCCTAAGAAAAAAAAGAGAGAGTGGATTTAAATTCCACGTGTATGCGGCAGTAACCATTCTGGCTTCTTGGTACATCGTAGTTGAAGTGCCCAGAGCTCGGCCAGGTGTAGTAGTTGTCTACATGTCAAGAAACGCGTCTCGTGCCGAAGAAGAAAAAAAAGAGAGTTTTGTATGGCGCTCAAGTGTTTATATAGTTATGCTAACAATCCGATACTCGCCAAAGAGAAGACCACTGATTGGTCAAGCCAAGAAGGTAGTAGATTGCTTGAATCAATCAGTGGGCAGCTAAGAAATAACAATATAGCGTCTGTGCGCTGGCTTGTAGCAAACTCCTACAGAACGACTGGGGATTGAGTTTTTTTTTTAGTCCTGGTCGACAAACTTTCTAGAGCTGGAGATTCGAACAAAATATCCGGTTTGTAAAATTAAATTGCTTAAGGAGTATTGATTTACTCCTCTCCAGGAGTTAGGCACAAGGCCAGTTTTTATCTTATTCCCACAAGTAAGATGTGACCCAAGGTCGAGTCGGGAAAGTGGGGTTTAAAAATTGCCTGGGCAGCCCCGTCGGCATTCCCCGGTAGGGGCGCCTCAGGCATAAAGCAATAAACTTACTCCTCCCCAAAGAGGGGAGGCGAAGCCTGGGAGGGTGGACCTCCTAGAACTGCACAGGACAGACCCATAGACCGGCGTAAATCAAGCCCCAAAGGGCAAGACGATACCAGTCTATGGGGTGCAGTATCCATCGGAACAGATACTACACTTTGATCTTAGCCAAAATATGAGTAGAGCTTAAGGAGTAGATAGGTTCTGCGTATCGCCCAGCTTTTGAACTTCTTTGTCACTTAGCCAGGCCCATAGTTACCATCGCAGGGACACTTCAAGGACACCCAGTGCTTGGCCTTGTTTGCTGACAATTAACGTCGCCTCTCTTTCTCTCTATTTTGGCAACTTCGGGAACATTTATTGTCACTTAGTTTCACATGACTAGTTTGGGATGCTCTTATTCTGATAGGTTGAGGGCACAGGTTTGACAGTTTGACGGCTGCTGTTTCCAACAAGTAGTACAAGACTACAAACTCTTAGGTAGCACTTAAAGCGGTTGCTATAAGCAGTTGTATAATATCGGAGTAACTGTAGTGACATAACGTGTATGGAAAGATACCCTTTACTTATCTCCGATGGGCTTTTTAGAGGCCACAACTCTATAGATGAGAGACTCGATTAATAGTCTACTTGTGTGAGTTTACTGGCATAAAAACAAACAACCATTTTGCCGAAACCACTATATAAAAAATGTCGCTACAAAAAAAGCAACAAGATCAAACCAGACGCCTACCTAAAATAACACTTTTGCTTCCTCCCTTGAGGCTGGCATTCACAAATATCCGGGTGCTTGGAAGCAATATTGATGACGTAGAATCTTTTCTCCTAGTAAACTCTCCAGATATCCTAGCACTAATTGAAACTAACCTACACTCCTCATTATGTTCTAATCGTTTTGACATGACTGGATACCTCCCACTCTACCGTAAGGATTCTGAATAACATACTTAGAATTTATATTCGGAACGCCCTCTCCTTTACTAGAGAACATAGTCTAGAATCAGATGATCAAGCCATACAGTACATGTGCTTTAGATAACCTTACAACTAGTTACTTATATTTTACCTACCGTTCTTCTTCAACTTAGGACTGTACTGTGCTCGACCACGTATTTGATAGCATAGATGCAACACTCTCATAAAATTTGCATACCCAAATACATGTATTTGAGGATTTTAATGTCCACCACCGTTATTGGCTTGGATTCGTGAGCTATACAGACGCAGCTGATAACATAATGCATAGTTTTCCCATTGCAGACTCCCTTTCACATACTGTCAATTAATCAACTTTCCTCCCAGATCATGTGGATCAGCAAACCTCACTTCTCAGCCTATTCTTAACCACACTGTCCGAGACTTGTATGAACTATGCCTATAACCCAATTGGGAATGCTCATCACCTTGTGATAATAATTGATATCAAGCTAAAGTCTCGATTCTAAACCGAACAACTGTTACTCAAAATGACAAGGTACTTCAAATGGGCAGATCGGAAATCCATCAAAAATCACATCAGAGACGCCTCTTGGACTAAAACTTTTTCTCTCCCTGCTGATCAGTGTATAAATGAGGTAACTGAATGGGTCAAAGTAGGCATTGATGGATATGTCCCTATACGGAAATTCTATAGAGTACCCAACCTTCCTCAATGGTTCACTTCGACTTTTGCAGTTTTTATTGCTCAGAGGCAGCACGTATTCCGTCAATTTAACCGCCATAAGTCAAGTAGAAATTGACCGAGATTTATAGCATCAATAAATCATTGTAAGATTGTAAAAGCTGCAGGAAAGATTAGGTATAACGAGATCACCAGAAAACGTATTTAGTCACAGAAATTAAGAACTCGTTTGGAAAATCTATGCTAGTGTGGTTAATAATGAATAATCAGCAATTCCCTTGATATCCAACCACATTAATGTCGTTTGCATGGCAGCTTATAGGCTGAATTATTTACCCAGCGGTTCGACTTGAACTCATCCTTGGACTCTGCAAACCACTCCCTTTTAAATTTCTAATTGCAAACTGAAGCCACACTTGATGACGTGATCATCACCCTTTCTCATGTATTGTATATAAAAAACATGAAATCCTTAAAGCATGTTGGCCTGCTTTTATTCCTCTTATTGTATAAAAGAAATGCTGAGCTAGCCCCTGTCCTCCTCAAACTCTTCAACAAATGCCTTGCCGAATCTTGCTTCCCTGATTGCTTGAGAATTGCCTCTGTTGTAGATGTGTTCAAGAATTCTGGTGAAAGAACTGACTCGTAATATTATCGCTCCATCAGTCTACTCCTGCTCTTCGCTAAAATCTTTTAATCTTAAATCACTCTAACGATAGTTCACCGCCTTGTTAATACTAATCTTCTTTCCTATGTGGATTTAAGCAAGCATGTTCTACTGTTGCTGTACAAACGGTCATCTCTAAACGTGTATCCCATACATTGGACAAGGCAGGTGAAGCTAGGCTGATAGCGCTTAATATACTTAAAGTATTTTCCAAGGAATGGCTTGAAGATCTACTCATGGAAATTAATTAGTACGATATAACTGTATAAATATTTAATATAATTACATCCTTCCAAACCGTAAAAAGATCCGTTCATTTAAACAACATGGCATTAATGCAGGTGTACCTCAGGGGTCGATCCTTGCACATTTATGGTTCCTGATTTTCATAAACGATCTCTCTGATGAAATTGTGTCAGAGATGGGTATATTTGCTGGTGACACCACGTTCTATTCTCGACATGTTAGTAAAACGAATGCACACATCCAAGATAATGACTGGATCCTTAGAAAATGATCTTTCAGTTTGTAGTTGAAAAGGGGCATAAATGGATGGTAGCATTTAATGCTACTAAGACAAAGTCTGCATTGCTGTAATAGTTACAAGAAACCTTTCAAACCACCAATTTTCATGGCTAATATAACCCTACTCGATAGTAAAATATTCACAGGTAACATGAATTGAAACAAATACATAGAAGATACTGACAATAAAATTTCACTCCCTCGACACTGCTTGAAAACTTTGCACAACTGTCAGTATCCTATATCACTACAAAGCCACCACCCGCCCAATACATGTAGTATTGCTGTCAAATCTGGGCTGAGGCATCAACCACAAGCATCTCTCTCTCTCTGTCCGTCTGTCTGTCTCTCTCTCTCTCATACAGAGTCTTAAAAAAAGTCTGTAATCTAATAAGTCCCTCACTATCCACCAAGCTTAAGCCTTTGTCCTTTGGCCGCAATGATGCATCAATGTGCTTATTTTACAAGTACTTCAATGGGATGTGCTCCGATCAACTTGCTGCTCTGGTGCCCCCTAAACCCGACAATCCATTTACTGTGGAGGTCCCCATATGCCGGATGGCTTTTTACTCTAATAGCTTCTTTCCTCGAGCTGCCAGTCTTTGAAACTCCCTCCCTGCTCCCTGTTTTCCTGACTCTATTGACCTACAGAAATTCAAATGTAATGAAAACAAACATCTTGCTGCAGAACTCCCAATATAGATGAAAGCGGATAGACGAAAATAATACAATAAAAATATGATGAGATTTTTAAGATTTCGTCTTTATTATCAAAAGAGTTCCTAAGAAATGAGTGATGAAGTTATTTTAAAATATTGTTCAGAAAATAGAAAACTTCTCACACCTGACAGTATCCTATATCTCTACAAAGCCACCATCCGCCCATGCGTGGAGTATTGTTGTCACATCTGGACTGGTGTTCCATTCACTAGTCTGCTCCTCCTAGACAGAGTAAAAAAAGTCTGTAATCTAATAAGTCCCTCACTATCAACCAAGCTTAAGCCTTTGTTCTTTGGCCGCAATGTTGTATCCATATGCTTATTTTACAAGTACTGCAATGGAATGTACTCCGATGAACTTGCTGCTCTGGTGCCAGCCTGATGTAAATACAGCTTACCATCAGCTAAATATCATCCTTTTACTGATGAGGTCTCCAGATGTAAATACAGCTTACCATCAGCTAAATATTATCCTTTTATTGATGAGGTCTCCAGATGTAAATACAGCTTATCATCAGATAAATATTATCCTTTTACTAATGAGGTCTCCAGATGAAAATACAGCTTATCATCAGCTAAATATCATCCTTTTACTGATGAGGTCTCCAGATGAAAATACAGCTTGTCATCAGCTAAATATCATCCTTTTACTGATGAGGTCTCCAGATGTAAATACAGCTTACCATCAGCTTAATATTATCCTTTTACTGATGAGGTCTCCAGATGTAAATACAGCTTACTATCAGATAAATATTATCCTTTTACTGATGAGGTCTCCAGATGCTTTAGAGCTTTATATACTAATAGCTTGTTTCCTCGAACTGCTAGCCTTTAGAATTCACCCCCTGCTCTCTGTTTCCTTTTCTGTACAAACATGAGGAAATTAAATGTAATGTGGACTAATATCTCGCTACACAACTCCTCATTTATGGTGCCCTTCTATAAATCTGGCCCTTAATTCTCAGTAGACACTTACTTCTCAGGGTGAATCAAATTAAACAAAAAACGATATTAGTGTGTTTTGTTTTCAAATGATTTTCGAGACGATTTCGCTTCATGTATTTATAAGTTGAGTGTTTGTGCTTGTTGAAGATTGGAGATAGCTATTTTATCGCGTGAGCCATATCATCAGTTTCCAAATAAAATGCCAACGTCTTCTCTACAATAAAATCAACTTCATTCAACAGTGTCGACAGGTATAGAGGAATACAAGAATGTAAGGCAAGCTCGCTCGACAGTTGTATATAAGAATAAAAAGAATAACTGAGTCCAGCTCTCAGGTTTATTCCCACATTTAGGACTTGTCTCCCTTCTAATTAACGACAATAAACGATCCAGGGATTCGATGTTTTGTCATGTTTACATCTCGACAGGAACTGAATTGTAATTTCCCGCCAAATAGCATGGCAGAAATGAGGAACAGCTGTGCATGCGCAGAAGTGTGCGATTTGATAGTTATATTTCTACGCGAGTTTTGATATACCTGTTTCAACCAACCGAATCACAACTTATTACTATGCAAAAAGATTGCGTGTAAATACAGAAGAAATAGATATTAGTAATGTAACTGCTACCAACAAAAATGGAGACGAAGAACTGCAAAATTAAACAAGTCAGAAGCCTGCACAATAACATTGGTGACTAAATTGCACAACCTTAACCCTATGAATAAAAATTATTCACAGATATATAAAATAAAAGTAAATGATATTGCTATATTTTCCATCCTATTTTTATTGAATTGCCTCCCCTCTCTTACAAGTATGGCTCGATGTTAAGAATTCCTGGTTTATGACGTAGTAATTTCGACCAGACCTTTAAAAGAAGGTTTTAAGCGAGTAACAGTGTTATGTTGAATTCAGTGTATTTTTTAGAGAGAGTTGGCGTAGGTGGTAGTAAGAAATTACACTTTATAATGAATATTAGTGCCTAATACAACATTATGAACTCTGGGCATTCATGCAGTATAGTTAACGATTGATAAATCGAGAACAAGCATCCAGACAATAAAGTGAAGATAAATTGGCAAAAGAGTAATGATCTAATAAAATACAAAACCTTTGATGTAGAAGTTGCAAAATTATTTTTTCAACTTCTATATCAAAGGTAAGCGCTGTAAATGAAGCACTTAAGTAAAACTAGAGAAGTTAGCAGGAGTCATCTATGAACAATGAAGAGACATTTCGCAGCGATAAAGATAAAGAAAAGGGAATTAAAAAGTAGATGGATAAAAGCAGATGAAAGAGAAAAGGTTGGACTTGTGTAATTGTATGAAGATGTAAAGAGAAGGCTTAGGGATAAAATGAGAAAAGTCAAGAGAACGAAGAGAAGAAGGAAAAGTGTGTGTAACAGTTGGTAAAGAACCCATACAAGTTTGTTAAAGGTTTGTTCACAGAGAGTAAGAGCTGAAAGTTGAAATGTTCCAAGGAAGAACTAGAAGAGCATCTGAAAACAATATATTGTGATGAAAACAGGGAAGAGGTTATATTGTTGACACAAGGTCTGAGAAAGCCAATAAGACCGGGCGTAATGTTTGATGTAAGCGATATCAAGAAAAGTTGATAATTTTGTCAGAAAAGCAAGAGCTAAGAGTTCACCAGATATGTATAAGCACTGCAAACGACCCAGATTTTCTGCTGATAAGACAGATATAGATGAAGATGTTGATAAACAGTGGTGTTTAGCAGAAGGCATATACCTACAAAAAGAACAGGCCAAGGAGCTAGGACCATTTCAACCCATATCGTTATTAAACATCGATGGAAAGATTGCATTCAGAGTTGTTGCCAACAGAATGATAAAGTATGTACAAAGCAATGGCAGGTATACCTGGAATACCTGGCTGTATCGAGCATGCTTATGTGATATGGCAGAGTATCCAACAAGCGAAGAAAGAAAAAAAGATGTAATTGTATGGTTAGATACTGCTAACGCATATGGCTCAGTCCCCCATGAGATGATTCGGAACACGATGGAGTTCTTTTGGATTTCAGAGACAGGTCAGAGTATGATCAGGAAATACTACAATAAATTTGAAATTCGCTTTATGAATGTAACTAGACAACAGACTGGCAAAGGTTGGGGGTTCGGATTGTAGCAGGATGTACAATATCAGTGATCTTGTTCGTACTTGTGATGGAAATGTTGTTGAGAACAGCTTTTTGAACAATCAAAGATGAGATTTAAGGCTAAAATATCAAGAAGTGTAACTTATACGAAAATTAAACAAAAATAAATAAGGTATATGTGTTGCATAGCCGTGTCGGAATGGGCCGTGGCAGTTCTTGCTTAAACAACTGGTCATTTCTATCGCCAAAAAGGCATATGTTGCATATCTTTTAATTTCTCGTACCTTCTCTCTTTCCTCGTCACGTGGAGGGGTGTCGTCTTGATGTCGTCTAGTTTCATGTATCTTTTCTTCTTCCTCGTGTGGAGGGGTGTGTCTCAATGTTGTCTGCAACAAAATCTTTATACCACAATTCACGAAACAAACAATCCTTTAAACTTTTGATTCTGTTTTATTCAGGCATCAAATTTCTGTCGGCCATGGAGATGCTTCATTAACGTCGAGGGAGAGACCAAATTACTACTCTACCTTGGTTAATTCCTAGCTTAAGTCATTAGCCATTCGAGGACGGGGGAAGAAGAAATCTCATGCCTGTATTCTCTTAGGGAATTTAATTCCCCTAATCATGTTGAAGACTACATAGAGAAATCGTCTGTTCGGCCCGCTACCAAAACCCAGCTTTCCCACACAAAAGCCCATGACGTCACAGAGCCCCCATCGCAGGTGCACGTTGACCCTTGAATTGAGGTCTCGTCAACGTGTGGCCCTGTCAACGTCTGTGAGCTCCGACCATGAGAACAGCCCTATTCTGCACTCGGTTGTACGGGTTCGCCCACACTACATCACGCAAGCCAAACCAAACGATCCCTCACACATACGCCCGGCCTCACAGGGCCATTATCCAACATATGATCGGAGGGGAAGCGATCCCAACAGTAAAAGAGAAACAAGCAAAAGGCTTGGATCGATGGTACAGAGACACGTTAAGCGACAGAATCCAAGGAGCAAAAATACAACGGAAACAGTTGAACGATTTAAGGTAATTGATTTGACCGAGTTATCTGAAAAGTACAAATGTTGGTGTCCTCAGATAATGTGGTCATTGATGCGAGTAGAACAGATCGGACAACAGTGTTGAGTGTACATAAGGGGTTGGAACTACCAAGAATGTTGAATAACATATTCGAAAAGAGGGACATATGAAGCTAGCTATTGCACCAAATTTGGAAGATTACACAATGTCAAAAGTAAGGACAGCCAACGACAAAGACATTAAAGACGATCCACCTATAGTAATATCTGGAAAGAAGTGAAAGGCAGAAGAAGCGACCGGGACAGCTATTAGCATCTTAGAGCACGCAGATACTTTAAGTGCTGTATAGGATACAAAAAAGGGCTAGGTGTGCAGAATTTTAGACTTTTCCACAGGGGTAATCTAAAACAAAGAAACAATTTTGTAGTCAGTGAGATGAGGAATGAAGATCAGAGAAAAATATATCTAAACTTGGTACAGTATCATCAACAAGGGCATTGTGTTCGTTTGAAAGACTACCGGAATATTAGATGGAAAGATATCTGGGCTTGTGAGTGAGTAAGACTTTTGTTCCTAATAAAGTTGACTTATGATGCAATGCCTTCCCCAGTGAATCTTGTTCGATGGAGAGTAGACAATGATGAAAAATGCAAATGTGAGGAAAAAGGAACTCTGTCCAACTGCAACTTAGCACTAATTCAGTAAACTTGGAGTCATAACCAAGTCCTGAAGAAAAGCTATTACATCAGTAAGTAAAGAAGTTTTATGAAGGAGGGCTACCAAAAATAGAAAAGATTAAGATGAACTTTCATAAAGCTTGATTTTCCCACTGGTCTTTACACAGCAGAGACCAGACCTTGTATTGGGGAGTGAAGAAAAGAAGGTTGGAATTATGTTGCAGATCACTCTACCCTAGGCGGATAACTTTGCAATTGAAGAAAACAGAAAGGATGAGAGATATGGTGATCTACTGACCGAATGCCAGAAAAAAGGATGGAAAGTGAAATATTATCATTTGGCTGTGGAAGCTCAAGGATACTGCGAAATCGTTTTTGTTGTATGAACACAGAAGTTAAAAACTTTATGAAGAAGCAGCAAAGATTCTATCATACTGGATCTGGTTAAAAAGAAACGATGAGTGTTTGACAGAAAAGTAGCTCACACCATTGTATTCTGCACTGATCAACTTGCTGCTCTGGTGCCCTCACGACCAACCCGACAATCTGCAAAATCTCATCCATTCACTGCAGAGGTCCCCAGATGCCGAAGAGCTTTCTACTCCAAAAGCTTATTTCCTCGTGCTGCTGGACTCTGGAACTACCTCCCTTCTCCCTGTTTACTTGACGGTACTGACATGCAGAAATTTAAAACTAATGTAAACAGACATCTCGCTGCGCAGCTCTCTATTTAGGTTGACCTCCCCTCCAAAAAATGTTCACTCTTTTTCTCAGTAGCCCCTTACGTCTACAGTGGCGTCCTACCTTGTTTGGGGTGAACTATGTTAAAAAATAAATACCAATAGATTTCCTGATGACAGGGCCTCGCTAGTTCAGAGATGCAGTAGAGGAGTTGGGGCCGAAACTGCGACGTGGTTTCTCCTGATGATCCTGGTACTGGATCGATTACAGAGCTGTTAGCTACTGTGCACTGAAGGCGGTGAGTACACCTTACACATAACTTTTGCCAAACGCAAGGAAATTTAATTTTCAAACAACCTGTATAATTTTAAAGTGTGTGAACTAATTGTTATATTTATTATCTCTGAATTTGTTATCGTCACTTTTACTTAGAAAAACACGAGTAAATAAAAAAATAGTGGTTGATTTAGTTTGAAGATAATCGCTAATTTTAGGCTAAAAGACTGTAAAAAACTAACCCTATATCCCTAATCCTATATACGGGATGTTCCAGTCGGACGTTGAGTATGTTGTAAGGAAAGTCAGTTTTTTAAAACTATGTTTAAGGAATGAAGCGCCAACAACAAACAAATGGTTTGGCCATATTGGATTTTACTGTCTCAGCTAGAGAGATGTAAACACAAACTTATATTGAAATTTAATAACTTTAAGCAGTTTCAGAAATTTATAACTATGCAGGTCAGTAAAAAATTAAATTTTCTTGCATTTGGTAGCAGTTCATTCAGACGATACTTTAAATTAAATACATTTATTATTAAAATAAATTAAACATCAAATAATAAATAAACCATTTTAAAAAAATAAATAAACCATTTTGAATACATAAAAATATGTATAAAAATATGTAATTGAAATGAAGTAAAATTTAAATGAAGGAAACACGTGAAAGGTTTATACTGGGTACAATTTTGTGATCTGTGTGAAAATACTTAAATCAGATTTTTTTTAAAGTTATAATTATCTCCCCTTTCCAGTCAATCTTTTAAATTAAAGACGAACATATTTCATATGTTCACAATACTGCGGAAGCCCCTAATTTTCTTTAACGTACATAGCTGAAACATGAGTAGGTACAGCAAAATAAATGTTTTTTGACTAATTTATCAATGGTATTTCCTTTCAAACAATTTATGTCGGTAATATTACTCTTCTTCTTTTTTTCATGCGTTGATCCAGAGTGGTCGGCAATGATGAATTTTGTCTCTACTTGACACGATCATAGGCTTGGTTCAGAGATATTTGTGCAAGGTGTCTACCCATCTCATCATCGTTTTTTTTTTTGTGGTCGCACTCCGACAAATTCTAAGGCATCATAGACAAGTTTTGCGATAGTATTGTTGTTCACCTCCGGCACATGTCCAAACCATCTGAGCAACCATTATGTCAACTTGCCTTCAATTTGGGCGGTTCCGTAGCGAATTCAGATGTCTCTATTGCAGACGATTTCGAGCAGTGTAATTCCAGAAATCTAGTAGAACATTTTGGGTTCTGTAACAGCAAATCTTTGCTCACATTTCTTGTTGTCGGTAAGAACTTACAACATGACAAGTCTCACTGGTAGATCTTTGATTTTAGATGATCGCTTATCTTCCAATCGCATTAATGATTACCATTTAATTTTATTAGCAGTTAATTTCATTTGAAGAAGTGTTTTCCGTTGTCTGTAAGAAAACATGCAGCAACTTTAAAAAAAAAATAATAGTTGTTCCTTTATTAGTTGTTAGGTATAGAAATCAAAGCTTTACATCTGAATAGATTGTGTCAAAAGGACAGGTTCGGTTCCTTAGAGTTGAGATGGAAAGATAATTTTAGAAGATATTAAATAAGCTTTTAATTTGGTGTAACAAAAATATGCAATTATTTAAACAGGATAAGTAAATTCGCCTTGAACAAACAAAGACTTTATATATGTAAAATGTACATTTTTCTACTGTCTTTCAGTTTGTATGTTTTTGGCAAATCAAATCGTCATTTGAATTTATTTTACTTAAAATATCTTACCACAAATGACTGGAAAGAAAGGAAAGACTATGTAACAGTTGTACAATTACGATCTATTTTTCGTACTCGCATGTTCTCATTTCGTGGAACGATTGATGCATTTCTCGGTCAAAATACTTTGTGCGGAATAGCACTTTCGCTTAAACCGTTTCACATCTTTTTTTACAGACAGTCAGACTTTGAGTGCCGTTTACAAGGCGCCATATTTCCTTCCTCGTCTCTCACCAGGACTAATACAAGAGTTAAGATAAAGTCCTGTTTTAGATGTTAAGGTGATCAGACGTTATATTTCTCTCCTAGTCTCTGGCAATGGCTTCGCTAAACGAGCTGAAACTCACGGATGCAATTATATTTCTATAGTAAATATACGTCCGCAGACTCAACCCATTTTGTATTCCTACTTTTATAACTCTTTCCGGGCAAGTTTTATGTTGATAAAACTGGTTGAATAAAATTGATTTGAATTGAAGAGAAGAAGTTTGACTTTAAAGCCCAAACTTGGTGATTTTTCGCTCATATCAAACAAAGCAGGACTAATAGCGATTGAGCACTCCCTACTACAAAATGTCGATCTTAACATTTTTCTCTCACCAACCCTACAACCATCTGAATGTATTAAATAAAAAGAAAAATTTATTTTGAGCTTCAATTACTGTTATTTATATTTTGTTTACTTGTAGGGCGAAAGATTCTCATGTAAGGGTATTATTACAAACCTCTGTACACAGAAACCATAAACACTTGAGGATAGTATCTACTCGGCATTCAAACTCTCACCAGATGTTTCTGTAGTGGTGCATGAAAATTATGATCCACACACGTTCAAAAAATAGATGTGCTTCTTCGTTTTTTAGTTTATTTTTGTTGTAACTTCTCACCGGATGTCAGACATTCACCTGATATTCTTTTTCTTCTCAATTTTATTTTATTTTTGTTGGGGACAGGAAGGGACGGTTTACAAGATTGATTAGCTCTTCCCACTTGGTGCGAAAACGGGTTATGGGGCCATTTTTATTCTGGGTGCCGATCTGCAAGTACGGAGTCTTTTTCTTAATTTTTGTCATAATTTTCTTCATTGTCAACAACTCCTTATTAGTTATCCGAAGCTTCCTCTATTACTAGAGAGAGTGCTTCAGTCCGTAATTTGGGAGACGTGGTATACCATTCTATTAATAATTGATAAGGGTTTACGTCATAGCTGACTAACCTTGTACAGAGTGACCAAAGACACCCCAAGATGGTGTTTCGTAGCTATTCGATTTACCCCCTATCCTGTGTGTGTTTGCATGTGTTTTTTCAAACTTGATTTTTCTGTGAATTCAGCTCCACATATTTCACAATATGGTTTGTGTCCTATGTGCTTTTCTACATGAGCTATCAGACGATCTTTTCGTGAAAAGTCAACACCACAAACTTCACAAGAATATGGCTTCTCCCCTGTGTGTAATCGCATATGTGATTTCAGATTAGAATTTTGTGAAAATTCTCTTCCGCAAACTTCACAAAAATATGGCTTTTCTCCTGTGTGTATTCGCACATGCGCTTTCAGATGTTGTTTGTGATAAAATGCAGTTCCACAAACTCCACATGGATATGGTTTTTCTCCTGTGTGAGTTCGCATATGGATCGTCAGTACATCTTTTCGCGAAAATGTAGAACCACAAACTTCGCAAGAATATGGTTTCTCTCCTGTATGCATTCGCATATGGGACATCAGATTAGCTAGCTGTGCATATTTCGTACTACAAATGTCACATGAATATGGTTTTTCCCCTGTGTGTGTTCGCATGTGAATTTCCAGTTGAAGGTTTTGTGAAAATGCATAACCACAAACTTCACAAGAATATGGTTTCTCTTTCTTTTTAATTTTCGTTTCTCTATCATTCTCACTCTTGTTTTCAAGTGTGTGCGTTTGCATATGCATTGTCAAATTGGAATTCACTGGAAATTCTCTTCCACAAATGTTACTTTGTTTTTCTCCTGTATGTGTATGAATATGCCTTCGGGTTATATGCCTTTTCATATTAGATTTCCGTGAAAATTCTGTTCCACAAATTTCACACAAATACGATTTCTCTTTTTTGTGTATCTTCATGTGTTTTGTAAAGGTGTATTTGTTAGAAAATATAGATTTACATTCTTTGCAAGAAAACGATATCTTTTCAGAAGGTCTATGCATGTTTTCTTAGGACTTCTCCAACATACTAAACAATAACCTTTACAGAAAAGAGTCAGTTGTAAATATTAAGACTCAATGCTTCGCTTTTCTTTGTTTCTCGAATTTGAAAAAAACACCTCCTCGTATAGAATAGTTTTAATCTGTAAACAAAAATAAATTATATTAAGATAAATAGAAGTTTATATCAGTTATTTGCTTCATTTTATGTTGATTATTATCTGGTGCATTTTTATTAACTAAAAATAAATGAAATACATGAATGTAAGTATGAGTAATTGGAGATAACGTTCTTATAGTAACAGTTTATTTAACTTGACTCTTTCTTTATTTTGTTTCATTATCAAGATTAAACTGAATTCTACAGACATTTTCAGAAGTCTAAGATATAGACTTATTTAGATAAAATCTTTTAACTATAACTTAGAGATTTGGTAGCACTTTAATTGTCTTCCCCATGAAATTTTATACATATGATGTAAATTTCCTGAAAATAGGATATATTTGAGGTTTTAAGGGAGTTGTGGCTTCATAGATTTGGGAACACTTCCATTGTTTTCCCCGGTACATTTTACATAAAAATACATTTTAACATTTTCTGTAGATTCTATAACATTTATTTGTCTAGGGAACACACAAACATCACACACAGATTAAGTTATATATATATATATATATAGAGAGAGAGAGAGAGAGAGAGGAAAAGAGAGAGAGAGACAGAGAGAAAGGGAAAGAGAGAGATAATATGAAAAGGAAAAGCAGATAACCTAACACTCAAGGTTTCGCCCAGCTGTTGCATGGGTTTTATCAAGAGCGAAAAAGCTAAAAGTAGCAAAAACGTTTTTTGTCACTTTAATCTTTTAAACTCTTGATAAAGCCAACGCAATAGCTGGGCGAAACGTTGAGTTTTAAGTATGTCTCTTTTCCTTTTAATACATGCCGTCAAATTTACTTTATCTTTTTATTTGTCATTATATATATATATATATATATATATATATATATATATAGAGAGAGAGAGAGAGAGAGATTACATTCAACATCCTATAAAAGTTTTATTTTCGCATTTAAATGCCGATTTTGTTGGCACATGTGCAGCAGGATTTTTTGGTAAATGTTGAGTTCGACGGCCTGAACAGTTTCTGCAGAAATTCGAAAATTAGTCTGAAGGCGATAATATATGTATATATATATATATATATATATATATATATATATATATATATATATATATATATATATATATGAGTTTTAGAGCTGGAGAAACGTTATATATGAAACACAAAAATAAGGATTACGAAAGGCAAATGTTCCTCAAATCCAGAGATATTTTAAATATATTGAATAATAGCTCACATAGAAAAAAAAAGGTTTTTTCAGAATTTAAGTGTCTTTGAAAGAATAAAAGAGATGTATTAGCTGAGCTGCTCAGAATATATTCCTCTGTATTTATTAATTCACCGGGAATTATGTGTAGAGCCATTTACACACAAACTATTTGGGGCACTTTTTTATACTCTAAATGGTAAACTTCTGCCACTACGATTCTTTTTAAAAGAATTTTACTTAAAGGTTGTATTTTTTTCAGATCATTTCAACTTCACCTGTCCAATAAATATTGCTTTTTCTCTGAAAAAACTGAATACATTTTGTATATTTTAATGAACTATATTTTTAAAATAATCGAAAATTAACCTTATTTTATTAACACATTTGTATTTCATTTTTACTTATTTCATGTACTGACCTACATAATTAAAATGTACCTTCTTAGAGTTTGCATGAAATAATCAAGCTTATATGCATATTTTGTTTACGTATTTCATGCATTGACCAACAAGTGTTCATTCAAAAGATAGCTGACCAACACAGTTGATATTCATGTTCTTAACGGTATTTTCACTCAACATTGTTCATGGCTAGATTGGAGATTAAAGTAATATTTTGGGAAAGATAATAAAGAAATCCTTAAAACTTGAGAAATCGAAAAGTCGGGTATGGCTGACCACATATGGAATAAAAAGGGAAACAATCTAACCTTATGGGATGAAGTAAAAATTATAGATAGAGAAGAACGGTGGAGAGTAAGACGACTCAAAGCAGCACATACGTAAGGCGACACATAAATTCCGATAGGTACGATTCCACCATTTGCGTGTGTGTGCCACATTCGGCTTTGTTTCTTATATTCACCTCATTCGTTCATATCATTTACGCCTGTCCATTTTTGTAGAAATCAAGTTTGACAGGTTTTATTTGAGCGCACCCCTCCCCCTCCCCCAAAAAAGGTTTGGAGTATCTTCCATTTTCATGTCGCTCTTTTAAATTAAAGGCGAAAATATTTCATATCTACAAAACGATGCAGAAGTATAAAAAAAAAATAATCAGGACATTTTTAGACACTTCTTGACATAACAATCCCGCTAATTCTCGATCTCACACTTGTGAGGTTGAAAATATAAGAACCATACAGACGATTCATTGTCCGCCATTTTGGCTAAGAAACGGCACATCAACTTATAAAATATAAAATAGTTATAAAATATATAATTGTTCATAAACATAAAAGCCCCGATTTACATTATTTACAAATTCGTTTTAATGAAGAAAACTTAAAATGATGAGAAAATGTGTTATTTACGAAACTGAAACAGTAATTCTGATATGAGTTTTCAGGTTAAATCCAATATTTTTTTTTTTATGATTTCCTGTTTAATCGCACGCGTCATCTGACGTACGGATGACCAGAAATAACAAAAATTAAACCATTTTGTTAGCATTTCTTTATGCGAGTTTTATTATTAGTATTGTTGCTTCGAATTATAGTTTAATAATAATAATACATTTGTTTATTAACTTTTTTTATTTTAAGATTGTAATAAAATAATATTTACATTGAAAAAAATATTATTAATTTAAGTGTTTGAAATGAATAGAAACATATGATATAATAATAAAACATTTTATTGAATTAATTTTAACAAACAAATTATCAATCGTAAATTATTATTTTTACATTGAAAAAATGGAATTTTATTGAATTAATTTTAACGAACAATCAACCGAAATTTGTTAACGTTATTAATATTTTTTTCTTCTTATTAACAAACAAATTATCAATCGAAAGTTCGTCTTTTTTTCAGATTTTTATATGATCGTGGCTTCTTGTTAAATTTATGACGTCACGTCCGATACGGATGACCACAAATGGAAAAAAAAACGTTTCTGTTCATGCGATTTTCATAAATTAGTTTTTTATGCGATTTTTTTATTAGTATTATTCCTTCGAATTATAGTTTAATAATAATATTGAATTAATTTTAACAAATTATCAACCGAAAACTTTTTTTTAAATTTCAAAGTAAACAGGGTTAGGGTTGGGGTTTAGGGTAAGGTTTGTCATTTTTTGTCAAAGAAATAACTTTCGGCTGATAATTTGTTTGTTTAAAGTAATCCAATAAAATGTTTAATTAGTGTAGCATATGTTTTTATTTATTTCAAACATTTACATTCATAAAAAAATGGGTGCTTGTGCATATCAACCCTGACATTGAAATATTTAAAGAATGTATAAACTTTATTATGTTAGCTGAAAATAAGATTGTGTTAGCTGAAAAGTAGATTGTGCAGAAAAAATTACGCAAATTCATCCAGTAGTTATTAAATTATAAGAAAAAGAAAAAAAAATGATTTTACGTACATTTTGACATTTTTGTAAACAAGGGAGATAACTGGAAAATCTAAGTTATAAAATGGTGGAAATATCTACCGAGTGATAAAATCGTTTTTTTATTTATAATTAAATAAATACTGGATGAATTTGCATAATTTTTGGTGTACAGTCTTTTTTTTCATCTACCACGTAAGTACATAACAAAGTTTATACATTTCTTTAGCTATTTTATTTTTAAGAGCGGTCTAACATGTCAGGGGTGATATGCACAAGCACCAAAAAAATGTGTATTTTCAATGGAAATATTATTTGTTTATTACTACATTAAACTAAGAAAAAAGAAAAGATTAACAAATGTATTGTTATTATTAAACTATAATTCGAATGAACAGTACTTATAAATCGCAAGAAAGAAAGACTAACAAAACCTTTTTTTTCGCTTGTGGTCATCCGTACTGGACGTGACGTCATAAATTTAACAGGAAGCCACGATCACATAAAAATCTGAAGAAAACAAACGAAAGTTCTTTTTTTTCTTGATAACGTTAACCAATTCATTGAACTGATGAGTGTCTCTTAAATTTATATACATACAGCATAATTCTGCAGCTGGAATTATATCTCAAATAAACTTCTCCATTACTTTAATTTTAACGTAATCTTATGGGAAAATAATCAATAATTAGAAATTTAAAAAAGTTTTATAAATGTGAAAGTGTAAATAAAAAAATGTTGTTATTCAAAAATCCTACCAAAAAAGGTTTTATTTTTAATTTCTGGTCATCCGTACGTTAGATGACGCGCACGATTAAACAGGAAGTCACGAAGACATAAAAATCTTGGATTTAACCAAATTTCATTTTACGAGTCGGTAAAAACTTGTGTTGTTATAAGACATTAAAATTATTTGAAGTGAATGGAGCGAAAGACAACGTGTTTTATGAGCTTTTTAATAAATAATTGCAAAAATATAAGAAAAATGAAACATTTTGAAATCAATAGGTACATACCTTCCATATTTGGTTGAGATTGGTTAGATTAATTTGAAAGAGAGAGTGAAAGACAACGCGTTAATGACGATGTCTTTATGAACGAACAAATCTCCGTTGTAGTAATACACATTACTATGAGGTGGTGGGAGGTGTGTATGTCAAATAGAGCGAGTAGAAGGATGAGGTTGAAGTCAATGTTATTTAGAGAGGGTTGGTGTGAGTAGTAGTGAGAGGTAACAGATCCTGTTTATAGAGTAATTGGACATTCAATAAAATAGTTTACTTCAACAATATAAAAACGAAAACCCATTTTGTGGTTCATGTTTCTTGGTTAGTGTTATGGTGGTAGCTGATTCACTGTTAAATATCTCCAACCAGCGTCGTAATAATTAGCAGATGTTTCCTGCAAATGTTTATTAGACTAACGAAACTAGTATGTCGCTATTCTAAAATTAAACCAAATATTCGGTGCTTGTTTCAAGAGGTGCACGAGGGAAATATGGCAGTTCAAAATAAATTAGCACGAACATTCCTTGATATATTTACGTATCAGTCAAACGTATACATCTACACCAAAAATTACGGAAAATTATCGAGTAAAATTTTAATTAAAAATAAAAATCATTTTTTTCGTATATGTTACATTCTACAAAAGAGCGAACACATTTTACGTCTTAAATTTAGAAGAGTTACGTATAAAGGAGAAAGGGGGGAGATAAGTCAGTCTGTCTTCAAGATTTAATTTCTTAACGTCCATTTTAGGATAAATTAGAACTTTGGAGAAATGACTGCCTGACGTATCGGTGCCATTTTTTTTTTTTACAGTAGGACATGTGCTAAAAGTGTCTCGGCATCGGTGCTTTCCAGACGTTTACGTTAAACGCCGGAATGTGCCACATGCAAACACGTTGACTTACCTGCATCCAAAAAGACACAAACGAGACTGGATTTACAAGCGGGACAAAATAAACAACAAAAAAATGTATGAAATAAAAATAAAAATTTTAACGAAAAAATAACAGTGTTTAAATAAAAAAGTTTTTTAATTTTTTTTTTTAGCTTTTTTTCCTATTATTATTGTTGCTTGCGTTGACAAAACGGCAGAAGGGAATTTTGGGGAGGACTTCTGGCTTCCGGTGAAAAAATCGTGTATGGATGCCTGAAAGTGATACAACAATTTTTTTAAATTATTTTGTTAATTATTTGAATATGATGAAAGAAAAGTCTCAAATTAATATAATTTGAGACTTTTCTTTCATCATATTCAAATAATTAACATAATACAGACTATTGTAAAAAAATAATTTGTTTTTTATTTGATTGTTTTCAAAACATTTTAAAAATGTTCATTGATATTTTTTTATCCTTATCTGATTTAACGTCTAAAATGCATTGTTTTTACACCTCATCATATTTTTTATTATTATTAATTTGGCGCTTCTTCAGTTTAGGTTTGAATCAGAACGTATTTGTTTGCAGTGCCACCGGAAGTAATATAGAAATAGAAGTTGTTATTCAAAAAATCAATAAAGCGAACAATAATAAAGCAAAATGATTTCTGTAATTGGACATTTAAACCTAACCCTATTTCTCATTATCTTCACTAAATATTTCAAAAAAACATTTAACGTATTTTTGGAAAAACACATATTTTCACTATTAGTTGAAAAAAAAACATTATTTCTTGAAAAAAAAAAGATTATTCTATTTTGTTTATTTTTTTCAATGAATTTGTTTTTAAAGTTTTGAAAACAATAAAATAAATTATTTTTTAAATAGTCTGTATCATGTTAATTATTTGAATATGATGAAAGAAAAGTCTCAAATTAATATGAATAAAAAAAAAATTGTTGTATCATTTTCAGGCATCCATACACGATTTTTTCACCGGAAGCCAGAAGTCCTGCCCAAAATTCCCTTCTGCCGACAAAACACTTGTACAAAAAATATTTATTTTTTTAACGAAGAAATAACAGTGATAATAACAGTGAAAAATTAATCAAGTAAGTGTTGTTTTTTTTAATATTTTTACGAAAATTATTATTTTTTTACTTTTATTTTTTACTGATTACTATTGTTGATTTCCTTAGGAATTAGGGTTAGGGCAGGCTCGTTTGCAGACGTCAAATAAGAAGAAGAAGAAGAAGAAGAGGTAGAGCAAGTGAAAGGAAGCATTTCAACCGGGAACTGTTCAGCTATGTGTGAGAAAATGAAGGCGAAGTGATGTTAGTGTTTCATTCAGTTTAAAAATTTAGATGTCGGCTCCTTATTCATCTCACTTCGGAGCTTTCCGGCGTTTAACGTAAACCACCGGAAAGCAGTAATGCCGAGAGACTTTTAGTGCGGGTCCTAATCTAACAAAGTACTGACTTATCTCTTATATTTCAATTGTGCATCGCTTGAAACAAGTACTAAATATTGTCTTCTCGATCTAAATCTAGATGACAAATTTTCGAAAAAGAAGCTAAATTTTCAGTTCAAGTCTGAAGAATATTGAGCCTAGAAGAAGAAATAAGTGTGCAGCAGCTTCATGTTGAACTATTTCATGTCCTATTAGCTTACGCACCCACGCGGAGTGATTGAGCGCTTTCATCGTCAATTGAAATCTGCTTTAACTGCATCCCCTGATCCTCAACGATGGATTGAATTTGTACCTATTTTTCTCCTTGATTGTCGCATGTCTGTCAAGGAGGATTTAAGATATTCCATAGAAGAACTGGTTTATGTAATTCCATTATAATTGCTTGGTAAAATGTTGATCTACGCAAGTTCCCCTGTTATTGATACGGATCAATACATAGACAGACTCAAATCGTATTTTAACAGTCTGCCACCGATGAACACTCGACAGCAAAGTATTAAATCAGAATTTTATTTACTGGGTAGTGTTATGTCAAGAAGCGGGAAAAGTTAATATTTAATTCATATGATGTTTCCATATACTTTCTACCTTTATCAGATATGCAAAAAAAAAGAAAAAAAAAGAAAAATTATTTACCTCCCCAGGAGATTAGTCACAAGGCCAGTTTTATCTTACTCCCACAAGGTAAGATGTGACCCACGGTTGGGTCGGGAAAGTGGGACTTGAAAAGCCAGCACCCGAGAAGGTGAGCACTCTGGCCATTAAAAATTGCCTGGGCAGCCCCGTCGGCAGCCCCGTCGGCAGTCCTCGGTAGGAGCGTCTCAGGCAGTTAGCGATAAACTTATTCTACCCCAAAGAGGGGAGGCAAAGCTTGGGAGGGTGGACCTCCTAGAACTGCACAGGACAAACCCATAGACAGGCGGAATCAAGACCCGAAGACCAAGACGATACCGGTCTATAGGGTGTAGTATCCATCGGAACAGATACCACACTTATGCAAAAGCCAGGAGAAAAAATGTGTGCAGACATAACAAAAGAAAATCAGGTACACGTTATTATTGGAAACATAACTTATTTTAAAAGAAATACAGTTGGGAAATTAAGCAAAAACAATATATTCATGAGAGGTTTGTATTAAAACTTTTGTTTTTACATTCAATAGAAAATATAAGTCTGTAAAGTTTAATGTAAATATTGGATATGAGTAAATAAATTGTTTCATGTGTTTCTACGACAAGACTCTGTGAAAGCCACACTTACGATGGTCCTTATCATGTACTTGCATAAACGAATAATTTTTTTTACCCTAGACATTGGCACTTATGGATACTGCACGAGACGGTTCCTGTGCAGTTCTAGGAGGTCCACCATCCCAGGCTTTGCCTCCCCTCTTTGGGGAGGAGTAAGTTTATTGCTTACTGCCTGAGGCGCCCCTACCGGGGAATGCAGACGGGGTTACCCAGGAAATTTTTAAATGGCCAGAGTGCTAACCTCTCGAGCGCTGGCTTATCTAATCCCACTTTCCCGACCTTGTGTCACATCTTACCTTGTGGGAGGTAGATAAATAACCCCATTGGCACTTTGGCTAGGAAGAAAGTGTAGTATCTGTTCCGATGGATAGTGCACCCCATAGACTGGTATTGTCTTGGCCTTAGGAGCTTGATTTACGCCGGTCTATGGGTCTGTCCTGTGCAGTTCTAGGAGGTCCACCCTCCCAGGCTTTGCCTCCCCTCTTTGGGGTGGACTAAGTTTATTGCTTACTGCCTGAGGCGCACCTACCGAGGAATGCCAACGGGGCTGCCCAGGCAATTTTTAATTGCCAGAGTGCTCACTTCTCGGGCGCTGGCTTTTCAAGCCCCACTTTCCGACCCGACCTTGGGTCACATCTTACTTTGTGGGAGTAAGATAAAACTGGCCTTGTGTCTAACTCCTGGAGAGGAGTAAATAAACATTGGATGGGGGGGGAGGTAAAAAAAGAGACTGTATATGTCGATAGGTTGCAACAAACCTTTTCAGACACCCAAGAGCTCTATGTTCCTCTCACACTCAACCTTCCTGAGCCTACTGAGAGTATACCTCTAGAGACACTCAATTCATGTCTTTCGACATACAATACCACTCCATGCTCTGGTAGACATGTCCATTGGCCTAAAAGTTCTACAAAACTGTATATATCTGAGCTATTATATTCAGTGAATTACATTATCAATAGATAATGAATTATTTGCTACATAGTTTAATATTACTTATTTTTTCTCTTTTTACTTGTTCTTTTTTCAACAAAACAGACATTTTCGGAGTTGAACATTCATTGTTCCTTCTTATTGCAACTGTGGGGATATTTTGGTTCCCTTTTTGGGGGTCTGGTATTTTAGACGACGGTCGCGTCTTTAGGGATTACCAAGCACCACTAAACAATTAATTTTGGGTAGGTAAATTGAGACCGATTCGATAACAACACATATGATTGGCAAGGACTACAAGTCAGCAAGTGCTAACTTTTAACAAAATAATATTGTTAATAAAAAAAGAGAAACTGTTAAGCAAAAAAATAAAACTTTTATATATAAACAATTTTACAAAAATGTAAAATTTCACAATAAAGTTTGTGAAGGATAGAAAAGGTTTGAAACGACACAAGCATTAAATTTATCTTTAAAGTTTAGAATGTGTGTGTGCGTGTGTGTTTTCTTGGTTAAGCTGTTATTGCGGGAAGACAGCAGGCATGGTTAAAAGTGGATGCTGGGGTTCGCACTTCAAGTCGGGTGTTTTTGTTGTTGTTGTTGCTGCTGTCTTAAGCGAGGTGAGTTATTCTGTTGTCGCCAGGAAACTGATCTTTTTCCGATAATTCCCTGGTTTTATAAAAGTTTATTTCGCACCCACTTGTTCAAAACATGTGTGAACACTTTTCTTGAGTTCACACTTTGGGCACATCTGTTATAACTTATTTTTACGAGCAACTGACCGCAAGGTGATTCCCTCTTTAAGGAGAAAAAAAGAAATAAGAGGAAAGAAGAGGAGAGAGTAAGCCAAACGAACCTAGAAAGAAAAGGGGTAGCTAAACAGGCTAGCACTTTCCTTCAATGCCCGTTCGTTTCATCGATCTATTGATCTGCCACACAACTTTCATATTTGTCTACAGTTATTCTTTTAAACTACTACCATCAATGAAGCATATCGTGTATTTTATCGGCTATAGGCCTAAGGAGGGTGTAATGTAGCAGATTCGTGTTGATAAACTATTTTCTGTTGTGTAAGCTTATGGAGTGATTTATCCAGTCAGACACTTTGCATTAGAAGCACTTTTGCTTATAGATTTTTTCTACTTTTTAAACAGTCAAATTGAAGATGTTAACCCAAGCGTATGTTTCGCGTACACGGAACAGTTGGATTGAAAACGTCAGCCTGAGCAAATATGTGACATTCTCATTACGACTCCGAGCACCATTGAATTTTTCTTAAATTTAACTTCAAACTTGTTCATGTTTCTGTTGTGATGGAGTGCAGATCTTAATAAAGCTGATGTAAAAACTTAAAGGAAGTGTTTTTTTCCTAACAAGAAGTTCATGGAAATGACAAAACTCCATATTCTTTTACAGAATTGTTTGAACACAGCATCCATGGAACACCATCTGTTTTTTTTGCAGTAAGCGATCACTGTTAAATATTCTTTTACAATATGTTCCAATTTAAAACTAGGAAAACAACTACTCTAATATTTTTTTTTATGTTCAAATTACAAGCATGCCACATGGAAAACAAAGTAACAACTCAGAGACAGTATTGAATTAGAAAAAAAACAATTATTGTTCGCAAACCCAACTGTGTCCGCTATGAAGTATCGTCCACAAGAATGTGTTCAACAAAGTCTGAGTAGAATGATTAGTGCGTGTGTGTGTAAGTTGAGAAAATATATCTTACATACCTAATTGTGCGTTTTGTGTAGAGTACGCATGATTTGTCGAGATGTTCATCCGACCAGCTTTACTGGAGGAAGATAGAGACGGTCTGACTGATATTGCTTGCAGCCGGTCCTGAATCTAAAAGAGGAGTCAGTCTGTGCATCCCTTTTTATAAAGCAGATCATTGCACGACCTACGGTCACGAAAAGGGGAGATAACTCGGATCTAACACCATCTGGTAAAGAGTCTGCAATTGTGTTGGGAACGGGAGGTAATGCTACATTTACTTAGAAAGATACAAACAAACGATGTTTGGACTTATAACTTCCTTATAAATGAGTGTAGATGTTATTTGTCATTTTTTAAATAACGTGGACATGAGAGAAAAACGGAGAACAAAAAAAGTAGGGAGATAGAATAAAGATGAGGAAAAAAGATAAAGTATTCCATGTTATTTCTGAATTTGAAAAGTGAAGAAAAAGAGAAAAACTTTGGACATAATTTGTTGATTTTGAAATTACATTTAGATATATTTTTTACTAATTATATTGATCATAGTTGCATTTGATTTGCTTTATATACTTCAGAAAAAAATATTTGTTGGGATAAAGAACTTTGATTAGAGAGCCTTCTCTACTGGCATGTAAATTCTTACGATATGACTATCATCTATGATATTTCTATGAATTATCAACTCTCTCTTACCATTACTATTCATAGCGATGGGAAGAGTCCATAGTGAGAAGAGTCCATGTAGTGACGTAATCAAGTAGATCGCATAGCAGTTTTATTTATAGATGGCAGAGTAAGTAATGGGTGAATTCACTTTTATTGTTTCTCAACTGTAGCAATTGAAAGCTGAAATGTTTTTGAAATGAAATTGTATATAGGATCTGGCACAGAGTATTCAATTTGATGCAATTGACTAACAGACGCAACCACTCCACACGACCAGCATGTGTTTGGTAGCCTTATTACAATTACATGTTTCTTAGCCTCATTACAATTATGACGCCGAAAATGGTGCGTAGGTAGCAACATCTAGAAAAATAACAACTGTAAATCAGATCTGATACAAAAGAGAAAATAGAAAATTAGATCTTATTTTAGAGATGGCGTTCAACTTAATGTGTTATTGTCTAGACATATGTAAATCCTCATGGAAAAGAATTCGGGATTATCTAAAATAAACAAAGACATTCGACTGTAGACGTACTAGAATATATGATTGATGTTAATTTTTTTTATTTAAGCTTGTGAGCGAACCATGAGATTGTCTGAGATATTTAGGCAGAAACATAGTGTCTGTAAGCTGTAACTATACAGTTAAAGCTTCGAATCAGATGGTGACGGGCAAGATATACTGTTTACGATAGTTTTCTCAGATCAAAGGCCCCCTCTTGAGTTAGGGTTAGTGGGGTTAACACAGGATTGTTTAATTTATATTCCAGTACTCTTAAAAGAGGATCCTCTCTGCTTCTCTAACATGGAGTAAGTAAAGCACTCGAGAATATTTTATCCTATGTAATCTACCACTTAATTTGTTCATCGTTTCTTTTTCATACAATTCCAAGGGCAGAACTAAGCTGGTCTGGAGAAATACAGTTTCTATCCTGTATGTATTGAAGTAAAATTCTAATTATCTTAAAATGCAGATCTACAAATTTTACACTAATATATATTTTATATTTTTCCTGGTTCGGATTTCTATTCCACTTGGTTCACCCGTATATTCGCAAGGTAGTTTTTATGTACTTTTTCATTACTTACTGTTACTTGAGTGATTGAAATTTTCCTACGGTTGCACTATCATTTAATGTATTTTGTTTTCTTCTTGTTCTAAGCTCTGTTTAGGATAGAACATTTTTTTTCCTCTATATTAGCTTCAAAATCTGCATGTTCATAGTGTGTAGCTGTAGGGATTGCAAAGCTATTATAGATGGTGCATGACTTATTTCCAACTGTTATCTATGGTAGATATTCCAAGAACTTACTGCTACACTAGATACTTATTCTTGCTGACACAAGTTATCTTTTATAAAGAAGTAGTCACCAGGCTTTGATCTTCAGAATCATTATTATCCTCTTCTTTAAGCAAGGCTACCAAACTTTCTTATCAATATATTCCTTGGCTAGTTCTTCCAGAAAATATTTGGTCGCTCTATTCTTCCAGTTTTCTATTATGGAAGGAAGGTCTTAGCATACGTTTGTTAGTTCGTTTTGGCTATTTCTGTGACACACTTATTTAGTGATTCTGTCTTATCTATATAAGATCATTTTTTGTAAAATTTTTGGCCAGATGGAGATTTTACTTGTTCTTGTCGTTTATGTACTATGACAACGTTAAGTTTTAGGAGCTTTTCGGGAGCTTTTCTGTATGTTTTCGCACATGCTTTGTCAAACTGGAATTCTCTGAAAATGCAAATCCACAAACATTACACAAATATGGTTTTTCACCTGTGTGTGTTCGCTTGTGCTTTTTAATATCAGCCTTATGAGAAGACGCATATCCACAAATTTCACAAGAATATGGTTTCTCTCCTGTGTGTATTCGAATATGGGATTTCAAATTAGAATTTAGTGAAAATTCTCTTTTACAAATTTCACAAATATATGGTTTCTCTCCTGTGTGTGTTCGCATATGGGATACAAGATTAGAATTCTGTGAAAATCCCGTTCCACAAATTTCACATGAATGTGATTTCTCTCCTGTGTGATTTGTCTTGTGAATTTGCAAACCAACTTTTTGTGAAAATGCAGAATTACATATTTCACAAATATACGGTTTTTCTCCTGTGTGTGTACGCATATGTGATTTCAAATTAGAACTTTGTGTAAATTCTATTCCACAAACTTCACAAAAATATGGTTTGTCTCCTGTGTGTGTTCGCATATGCAATTTCAGATAGGATTTGCGTGAAAATTCTCTTCCACAAACTTCACATGGATATGGTTTCTCTCTTGTGTGTATTTGCATATGTGATTTCAAATTAGAACTTTGTCTAAATTCTATTCCACAAACTTCACAAAAATATGGTTTGTCTCCTGTGTGTGTTCGCATATGCAATTTCAGAGAGACTTTCTGTGAAAATTCTTTTCCACAAACTTTACATGAATATGGTTTCTCTCCTGTGTGTATTAGCATATGTGATTTTAAATTAGTCATTTGTGTAAATTCTTTTCCACAAACTTCACAAAAATATGGTTTCTCTTCTGTATGCGTTTGCATATGTCTTTTCAACCGATAATTATGTGTGAAATATTTTCCACAAAATCCACAAGAATATGTTTTCTCTATTCTGTGTATACACATGTGTTTTATCAGGGCGAATTTGTGAGAAAATATACGTTTACATTCTTCACAAGAATATGATGTATTCTCAGAATGATTCTGCATGTCTTCTTAAATGGGAATTCTCTAAAAATATGTATCAATATTTTTTTTCAGAAAAAAAGGGACAATAAATGTCTACATTCATCGACTGAAGGCTTTCTTTACTTGGGTTTCCTGACTGTGAAAATACTCCATTTAGAGAATAGTTTAAATCTGTAAACAAAAAAGAGAAGCAGTTTATATTATTCATGTACGATCATTGTAATTTGTAAACATTTATATACCATGTTTATCTTATATAGATAAACGAAATATAATGTTATATTCTGAGAAATTGCAACGTACTGTAGTAAACTGGACTTCTCTGAAAATAATGATGAATATCCTTTAAAAAAAGAGCTAGCAATTATTTGAACATATTCAAAGGTTATCTTGATATCTCGTTTTTGAAAACATTCTTTTTATAGAATCGTTTGAATCTGCAAATAAAGAAAATATATTATAGTAAGATAAACAAAAGCATGTATATATCATTTATTATTTGTGCAATGCATTCTATTTCATAGATTCTGCATGGTCTATTGTCTCTGACCCAGTATTGATTTTGATCTATCTCTCTATGTATAATATATATATATATGTATAAAATTAAAAATGAAACTAAAAACATACTTTTAGTAGATAGAACCTATAGTGAAATGGTTTAAGCTCAATATACTAGATAGAGCAATTATAAAGATAGATGAAAGAAAGGGATAAACATGTACGAATGACAAATTTATTTCACCTTCTGAAAAACTACTCTCATTCTCGGTCCACAGAAGTATTTTAAAATGGCCCGAATTCTCAAAATTACATCCGAATAAGTGCGTTCCACCTACGATTGAACTAAACATCTTTCTATTGGATTTACTTATTTTTAAAACTTTTTCAAAGCTGCCTTCACAAAAACCCTTCTTTTCTATCTTTAAATCTCCTTTCACCGGACACTTTATCTACGAACATTCATCAACTGGACAGACTCCATATTTTTACATACACACTCTTACTCTCCGTTACTTAATATTTTTTCAAATTTTGAATTTTGGCTTTTCCACTACCAACTTATCTATTTATTTAATTCTTCTGATAAGATTTTAATTTTTGAAAAGCCTTGGCTTAAGGAAAGAATAATAAACATGTTTTACCTTGTACACCTTGCATTACACAATCGAAGTTGAAATAAATTTGTCATTCGTACATGTTTATCTCTCTTCTTTTATCTATCTTATATATACATATATATATATATATATATATATATTAGTAATCCAGGTAGGTTTACACCCACAAGATAAAATTATAGTGAATCATTACTGTTTATATAAAAGTGCTCAATAATATATAGAACAATTTATTAGGTATTTTTTTTATTCATACGAACAATATTTGGCTACACATTTGCAAACATAAAAATGCCAACTGTAAATTCATTCTATATCCTTCATCTGTGTCTCATTCCCTCTTTATTACAACAACAACTACTATCTTTTTTCTTCCTTTACTACTACTACTACTTATCCATTCTCTTTTTATTCAGCATCCTTTTCTTATTCTCACTTTATTATTATTATTATTAGTAGTAGTAGTAGTAGTAGAACAAGGAAAAATGTTGTTAAATAAAAGAATTTTTAAATGGAGATGCTCAAAGATGCACAACAAATAAAAGATTAATTGCTCAAGTAATTCCGAATGAAAAATATTATTTTTAGTTAGTCTAGCGAAGAAACAACTATGATACTCCTGTTGGCCTATGAACACTAACTTTTTTCTTCCTTTAGTATTTGCATTATTTTTTTAATAAAAATACTGGTAGTCATATTACTACTACTACTACTACTACTACTACTTATTCCTTCTCTTTTTTATCATCCTTTTATTATTCTCACTTTATTAGTAGTAGTAGTAGTAGTAGTAGTAATACGGCTACCAGTATTTTATTTTTAAAAAATACAAATATTTTGTGCAATGACGTCTCATTTGAAGATAATTGCCTTAGTAAAGAAAATAATTTTATTACATGTTAAAGTAGTGTTTTTTTCTTCATAAATTGAAAGTTAAACCTAATGGAAACTGATTTGATAAAAAAGGAATTTTATGTTTTTTTATATTACCATCTTATTTTACTTGTATTACATTAAATGGAACTTTTAAAAATTTTGATGTGTAACCGTTTTTAGAGGAGCATGTCACAACATATCTATGAGTGTGCTGAAAGCTGGTATTAATGATGAACAGACAATTTGCAGTAGTAGTTCTCCTTTCACAGAATAAGTTTTCAATGCAGACGTCAGTTATAATGTAAAATATGTGGATGGTCCCTGCACAAACAGACAAGAAAAAATAATTCTATCTATTTTATATTAATGGGTCACCACTTACAAGGGTCCAAAGGCCACTCCAGGATACGAGTTAATGCGATTGGCAGGTGATGATGAACAACACGTTTGAAACACTTTTGTTCATTATTGATAATACAGAAACGAAAATTCAGAATATAAAATTTGGGAACTTTCAACAGAAATATGTAATAGAATTTGGCATCGTTAGTATCCATGTCTGTTAAAAAAATAGAATTTATTAGAGAATATATTTGTTTTGTGTGAGTGGTGAATATCGAAGGCAGAATGAGAAAAATTTTGTGGGCTATTGCCTCTGAGAGTAACGTGAGATATCCCTCTCTACATTTGGGGTAATTCATATAACAGCTGTGTAAGGAGCGTCATATTATATTGCAGTTAATGTTGAGTCCTCTATTGCCTGACTGCAGTGCAATGATATATCCATGATTAGATGAATCTGACATGTGAAATATGGCCAAACGAAACACATCAGGTCAAAGCATTTTCTGAAAGTATACGATTTGCCCAGCATAAAGTATATCCTTCAGACAAATTAGTTATGCTGTATTGTTGTGTGGAGAGATCATCCTCCTATATATATATATTTATTTTTAAATGGAAATCGCTCCAGACAAGGCATGGATCCACTTAATGTAAGGAGCTAACAAGAATAGATATGATGATCGCAGAGACAGGAGATGCCTATTGACCTTAGTCTTAAAAAGACAAATATTATAGGTAGGAGGAAAACAATCAGCAGGAAGAGAGTTCCACAAATTTGCAGGTCTTGGAAAGAAGCTACTGAAATAGGAAGCTGTGTTACAATGAGGTATCAAAACAGCGAATTGATGGAGACCACTAGACCAACGAGTCAAACGAGCTGTAACAAAAGAAGCAGGGAATAGATCACAAAATTTTGAAAAACACATGTCATAATAGTATTTATAGAAAAGATATAACAGTTGTAGAAGCATGGATGTGTTAAATCGCAGGAAAGTTGGTCGGCCAAGGAAAATTTAGAAGCAAATGATTAGACAAGACGGCACAGAGTAGAATTTAGAGACAGTTGACCCGCTAATTGAGCTTGCATGATATATGAAAATCGTAGAACAAGGAAAAAGCGTTACTAGATGAATAAAAGAAGTAAAATATGGAGACGCTCAAAGATGCACAACAAATAAAATAAAAAATGAATTGATCAAGTAATTCTGAATTAAAAATATTATTTCTCTTTCGTCTAACAAAGAAAAGACTAGAATACTTATGTTTGCTTATGAAGTTTAATTCTAGATAAAACTAGACCACCCGTGACCCGTTGGGTCAGTTTGTTATATTAGCTATGGAATTCATGTATGAGCGTGACACTTGTGGCATAAAGAAAATAGGTTTTTTTTACATAACAGAAGCATTTCTATGAAAGTATATTAAAAGGGAAGAAGAATATAGATAGATTTCTATGCGTCGTTCTGTTTATTATAATTGTTTTTTTTTTTAAATTACAGTTACTGAATTATAAGTGGTTGGCCATACTTATAGGTAAATATGCACTGAACAGGTACCATAATACTTATAGTTAAATTCAAATTTTTATATATCATCTTTTAAATGAAATTGTTAGTTGAAAGTACAGAAAAATAAAAGGGCGATTTGAGAAAGGAAGGGGGTACAGCAAGCTTTCTCGCGTACGTAACGAAAACAGAGGGAGTAGGAGTGGTGAAATCTATGAGAGGGAAAGTGGGAGGTGGTTTCGTTCACCGCCGCTATTATGGCTGATATTAATAATGATTGTTGTTGTTTTGTTTGTTTGTTTTTGTTTTTTAAAAGGGAGGAGGTTTTTTGAAACTGCGACAGACTTTACGAAGTCCTGCCGTTGAATGTTTTTAGCCGTGGAGAAAACAAAAAAACTATTTGATGAAATTAAATGTAATTGTTTTATATTAAAAGCGATATAAACATTTCCAGAATGAAAAATTTCATGCGTTCGTTAATCATAATAAAGAATAACGGAATTGGAATAACAGATTGAAGACGATGCTATTTACGCATGGGCAACCGGATGTTGAAAACCGGAAAGCTGAAAGCTGATTGCAAACAGACAAGATCAATTAAGTTTTAGTATTATATAGATTACTTTTGAGTTGACAGTGTAATAGCTTCATATCTTCCAAAGTTCGCACATACACAACACTGTAACGATCATTCTTTAAAATCTCTTTATATAAAACTCAATGTCTGTGTGTATGTGTGTGTGGTTTGTATGTACCCTATAGAAATAAAGGTTAGAGAATCTTCATTAAATCTTAAGTGCATTGTCATGTCAAATTTACTGGGAAAGACAATGGAAGTGTCTCCAAATCTCTAAGTGCACCCTAAAAGGGGCTACGAGAGCATAACTCAAATATATCCTATTTTTATGTAATTTTAATCACATATATAAAATTTTGTAAGGAAGACAATGGAAATGGTCCCACAACTCTAAGTACCTTCCTAACTTTAGAGAGATATGGAGACCAAACCTCCTTTAAAAAATTAAATATATCCTATTTTGATGAAATTTATATATGTACAAAATTCTACATGAAAGACAATTGACGTGGTCTTGCATCTTTATGTTACCTTTTATGTGAAAAAATATCTATGAGCCCTTGCCTCTAAGTGCCTCATGGGGACAAAAACCCCATAAAATGTAAAATAAATATATTGGATTTTAATGAAATTCAACCCATATGTATAAGATACTAATTCAGCATGTTTTCTCACATTTCATTTTAAAATGAAATAAGAGGGGCAGTAAAACAAATAAAGTAATATGGTGTTATGAGCATAGTGAAAAACTATGGTACTTTCTTAGATTAGGACTCATGCTAAAATCCACTTAGCGTCAGTACTTTCCAGATGTTAATGAAAACTGTGTGAAAATACTGAAGCTGTTAGGCAATCAAATTGCGAGAAAATAAGCGGATGCAAAGTTAACATTTCAACTGATTGAAATGAATAAACAAACGCAATGTAAACATTTCAACTGATTGAAATGAACAAGCAGATTCAATGTCAACATTTCAACTGATTGAAATAAATAAGCAGATGCAAAGTCAACATTTCAACTGATTGAAATAAATAAGCAGACGCAAAGTCAACATTTCAACTAATTGAAATGAATAAGCAGACGACAAGTCAACATTTCAACTGATTGAAATAAATAAGCAGACGCAAAGTCAACATTTCAACTAATTGAAATGAATAAACAAACGCAATGTCAACATTTCAACTGATTGAAATAAATAAGCAAACGCAATGTCAACATTTCAACTAATTGAAATGAATAAGCAGGTGCAATGTCAACATTTCAACTGATTGAAATAAATAAGCAGACACAAAGTCAACATTTCAACTAATTGAAATAAATAAGCAGACGACAAGTCAACATTTCAACTAATTGAAATTAATAAGTAGGCGCAATGTCAACATTTCAACTAATTGAAATGAATAAGCAGACGACAAGTCAACATTTCAACTAATTGAAATGAATAAGCAGGTGCAATGTCAACATTTCAACTGATTGAAATAAATAAGCAGACACAAAGTCAACATTTCAACTAATTGAAATGAATAAGCAGACGACAAGTCAACATTTCAACTAATTGAAATTAATAAGTAGGCGCAATGTCAACATTTCAACTAATTGAAATGAATAAGCAGACGACAAGTCAACATTTCAACTAATTGAAATGAATAAGCAGGTGCAATGTCAACATTTCAACTGATTGAAATAAATAAGCAGACACAAAGTCAACATTTCAACTAATTGAAATGAATAAGCAGACGACAAGTCAACATTTCCACTGATTGAAATAAATAAGCAGACACAAAATCAACATTTTAACTGATTTAAATGAATAAGCAGACGCAATGAAAAGACAAAGTCAACATTTCAACTAATTGAAATGAATAAGCAGACGACAAGTCACCATTTCAACTGATTGAAACGCGATTGCAACTGATTGACACTAAAAAGTACTGCAAAGAATTCTTATGCTCTATCACTTGCTGTTGCATCTCCCGAAGAAGTGATTAACTTTTGTTTTGGGTCAAGAATGGAAAAGAAATTTGGGTGCATTTATTTTAATAAATCATTTTATTTTTCAAAATAATCATATTGAATTAATTTGGGTGCTTGTTTAGAATTCGATCGACATGAAATAAAATTTAATAAACTTCTTTATGATGTCCGTATATATCGTATAAAAAAATCACGTAAATTGATCAAGTAGATTTTTTTTTTACAAAAGAAAAGAAAATTTTATCGGTAAACGACGATCGTCGATATATCGACGCCATATTAGACAGTGTGGTTGCCAGACATTAAACTAAAAAACTTATCCGGGTAGGTAAAAGATTAACAGATCTTGTCATTGGTAACATTTATTTGTGCTTCTTTAGAGACGTGGCCGAGACGAAATATGCAATGGGAGAGATAATTAAAACTCTTTTTAGGGCGGGGGGGGGGGTCAAATCTGATTTCTTAAAAAAATGGAGGCAAACGATTTGAACTTAAAAGACCTGTTTCTACTTAGAGATAATTGCAAAATAATCCATTTTTTTGTAAGCACACAGACTTATTTGAGGTGCCGAGACATGCATCTGTGGTGCTGAGATGAGACTCTACCTATACGCATCTAGAAGCGATGGATTTGTGTGTCAATGCCAAATTTGACATGTAGGAAGAAGGCGTCCATTAAACGAGGAAGTAACCCTAAACTTTTTATTTATTTATTTAATGTTTAATTTTTTTAAATAAATCTATTTAATTTTAACGTATCCTCAGAAGTTTTATTTTTTGCGTTTTAAATTCGATACCCCCCAACCCCTAACGTTTGAATTACTTCCCTCTTTCATATGACCGCCGACCGTGGTCACGTCACTAAAGAAGCACACATTTATTTGTTGTAGATTTGTTTTGTATACCCCTGTTTTGTTTTGATGTCTCGTGTTAAAACTGCCCCTTTTTCCCAAGGTCGAATCTAAACTCTTGACTCAAAAGTATGAGTAATCTCTTTTGTCGGCTAACCACAATGGCGTCGATCTGTCGACTATCGTCGTTTGCCCAGAAAATTTCATTTTCTTTTGTAGAAAGAAAAAGAAAACAATGTAATTTTTTGTATACGATACATGCTTTCCGTCATGGGTGCATACATCATAAAGATATTTCGTTTTTTTTTTCATGCCGGTCGAATTCTAAACAAACACCTTAATTTGTTTTTAAAAGTTATTAAAACAAATATTTCGGGTTATTAGTAAGCTCGGGTACTATTTTCAGATTAACACCTGCATCAAAATGTACCGTCACATTCGAACGCCATGAGCAGGTTCGAAGTTTCAGTATAACTTATTCTCGTATTTTTATTTTTTTATTTTACTTATTCCATGCATTGACCAAAAAAGTTCACCCTAAAAAAACAGCTCCTCCATAACGAATGGATAAATTCAGCAACATTCTTTTGTTTAAAGCGATATTTTGCTAAAGATAATAAAGAAACTCTTTAGAAAATATTAAAATAAAGAAATTCAAGTAACCTTATACTTACTTTTAAAAGATTAGTGAGGCATTTTCGTGAGTTGGGCTGAAAATTTAAGATGGCGACTAGAAAATCAGCTTCGCAGAAAACTACAGTGGAACATAAAGAAAATTCTGACTTCCTGTCTCGAAATACCTCGGAGAAAGACGATGTACGATGGAAATTTGTCGCGTGTTTATTTGCCAACAAAAGCCCACCAAAATAATTTAAACACTGACAAAAGCCCATCAGCGTGTAAAGATAAATATTTCTTTCGGTAAGACTGCATAACACTGGCCCCCTGGCTGTGCGCATGCGCCAACAAACGGAAGCGCAAAAATTAAAAGTCTATCGATGAGAATTAAAAAAAAACACCTAAATTTAAACTGGATACACATTGTGGATTTTATTTACTAATGCAGTAAAAACATCTTTGTGTTCTTTTCTAAGCAAATATTAAAAATATACTCACATTGATGAGGAATTCTATTAGCGCTTCCGTTTGTTGGCGCATGCGCACAACTAGGGGAGCACTGTTATGCAGTCTAACCCGTTTTTTAATTTATATACATATATATATATATATATATATATATAATTATTTTTTTACAATTATCAATAACTCTTTGCATTTTTTTTTTCGGTGCAACTCCAGTTTGGCGGATACTTTTGAAAAAATAAATAAATAAAACAAACTGAGAAATATCTGTTTGATTTACGTACATGTCACGGGCTGAATATATCCTATACAAAAAATTACGAAAATTTATCAAGTAGTTTTTTTCTTTTTTTATATAAAAGAAAATTAAATTTTAGCCATGTACGAAGAGGAAGTGCAAATCTGACAGCCATTTTGATTTATTCATTTACGGTTCTCCCTCATTTATTTGGGTTTAATTACTAATTTGTGACCTATATAAAAAGATGTATGCCGCTTATTACTTTACACACAACCAATATTTACGGTAACTTGTGCTTATATTAAATATAAAAAATATATATAATGCCAAGACGCCCCCAAAAATATTTTGTTAATAATTGTCAATCGATGAACATAGATTTTTAAGACCGGTCTGAAGGGAGCTTCTCTGCAATTAAAATATTTAACGTATTTTTTAAACCAAATTATTTAAAAATATATCTTTTAAACCAAATTATTTAAATAGGATTTTGAAAGTTAAATTTCCTTTTACGGTATCGTTTAACTATTAAATTATTAACTGAACTATTATGGAACTATAAATAATGGTTGTTAATGTGCTGTTCATTAAATCTCTATTTATTGGATGTAAAAAGCTTCCAAATCTTTCAATCTTTTAATACATGAGGATTTGCTGAGAATCAAAATTCTTAGTTAACCCTCATACAAGTTTAAAGTTCTTCCTTTTCAACAGTTTGAATGCTTCTAAATTCCTTTTGGATTTCTAAGGGTCACAAAGTAATTCATCCATTTTTTTTCAACCATTAACAAAAAACTTAAAATGACTGACTTGTTTCCGAAGAAATCAAAATGCATTCTAGTGGATTCCATTTTGAAGGTATTATATTTTTTTAATCTGTATCTTAAAAAAGTTATTTTTAGTACTTTAAACGTCTAATTTGATTTTTTTTTTAATTGCTAAATTTCAGTTTTTAGAGTCCACTAACTTCTATTACGTTTTGAGGTGTCGATATTTACTGAGTCCTGCAATTCACATCTGTTCTCGTGGCTGATTGTCCTCGTCAATGAGGCATGATCTTTATTTAGTAGCTATTCCGTGCGTCCGGACCAGTAGATGCAAATCAACAACTATGAAACACCATGTCAATGATGAACACTGAACGATAATGATCCTTTTACTTTCACTACACGGTCGGGTTTACTCGTTTTCTCCAGGCATCGAATGCCAAGTTTTAGGTGCATGGGTGCCTACATTGACGACATCACACACTGCCCAACACGGTCGTCAGACAAGGACCTCACCAGACCGTTCGATTGGTAGTAGCAATAGGAGGCATATACAAAAGCTAGATACGTGATCAGCGGGAGATGTTAACTCACCCCTACTGGGGATTCCTTGTTCACAGGATTAGTTACAAGTCATGATCCTTATCACAGGAGGTTGTTAAGAAGTTTATCAATCCTCTGTGGCCGAGGCAAAGTACCTGATGCTACCTCAGTGTAGCGTGCATGTGACCCAGGGAATCTAACGGCATCACCGACCTTTTATCATACTACCTTGCCACCCATCCCTCATGATTAAACCGACTCGGACTTACCTGGCCACCACAGTATATGCTGAGTTCGCCGTAAAAATCACTCACATCGGCGCACTAGTGCAGGCTGGAATTTTGTTCATTATAAGAATCAACCAGACGAATCAATCCACCAACTAATAAGAGCAATGCACAACCACTCACCGAATGCAGAAAGAGCTATCACTCTGCCAATCTTACTGGTGTCTAGACCGGATGAGTTTTCACGTGTTCATTATAATTAAGGTGAATGCCTAACTGTTGGTGATGCCATTCTGTCAATTCTTTAAAGTTTCAGCTTTGCAACCATTACTACCGGTGAAACTGACTTTGGTTTCCCAAAGGATACCTGGCGAATCATGGAAGTGAATGCTGGTGGATTACCAGTCGATATTGTTTAGCGCCAAAACTATAACTATCTGATCGTCTTCGAACCTCCAACTTTTTCTCTTGATCGGGGAAAACGTGCTTGCCACATGTCATCGCTGCAGTTTGTCTTGTTACAATCCAAGAATTTCACTTCTAATGTTACAATATGAGTGCCCATCAATTGCTCCCTTAAATCATTGTTTCACCATAGAGAAAAACCTACAGACACAGACGAGGTCCTCTTTAAACATTCCATGCTTATCGTATGCAAGCTTGAACAGCCCGCTCTGAAAACTAATTGTTTCAGAGTGAACATACCGGTAACAGTTAAAAGGACCCTTGCAGGAGAACTGCTGACTGCAAACACATGCAGACAGACTTGAAGCAGGGACTTGGAATAGATTGTGGAGAATGGAGAAGAACGAAGAAGCATTCCTAGATCAAAACCGCTTCTGAATCCCGACTTGATCTTTTCGTCCACCTCACAAGCAGGACTGGGTGATGTATATGCTAGCAGTTTCGATTGGCGCAAAGTCAGGGTAATGCGAACAAACGATGAAAGTCAACACATGACAATGATGCCATAGCCGAGTTGAAACGACAAGTTATTTCACCACAACAACTTCAATATATGCTACCGGAGATTGAATTACCACTGCTGCTAGCATAAGACTTGTTTTCGGCTTTGTCAATTCTCAATACTCGCACCCGCCTGGTGTCTGCAGGCAAAGTGTGTCATCACTGATGACAGATCCACTGATCCTAAGAGACATTGCCGGCACATAGGAACACCATGATTTTTTCGATTGTTGTTACCCACAATGTCGACCTATTGTGTGTAGGTGTGGCAAAGTGTGTCACCGACAACAGAGCCACTGATCACACACCCTCCATACACCAACCAACCTCTGGGTGCCTTGCCAGCCTGACGCCCTGTAAACACAAACCCGAGTTTGTATCTTGCTGTGCATATTTTCTGAAGCATTTGGTGTAATAACCCTTATATCTTGTGTCTGTAGGCATCGCATGACTCAAAATGTAACTACGAAAAAAAGTTGACTCATTTGTATCGCCTTTTTTGGTCAACAATGTTTCATAGTTTGTCAGATCTAAAGCATCTGGTGTGAGTACCCATGTACAAACGCTTCACCAGTAGGTAATCGAACACGTACTTAGTAGATGTTCACTGGATAAGTATGCAGGTGTCCATAGACATGTATGTTAACAAATGTGATAATTATTCTCAGCCAACTCTCACTCATGTTAATAAACAAGGCATATTGCCACTGAGGGGGCATCCTAAGTGGGCAGTTGTACAGCAAAATGTTTGTTCACATTACAATTATATTTCTGCATGTTGGTACAGTCATAGAAAAAGGGAGCAGGAAGGGAATTCCAAATGAAGGCAGTCTGAGTAAATAAGCTTTTTGAATATAAACTTTTCTAGTCTCGGGGACCTCTAATATGAAGGGTTCGGATTTTGGTGCTAGTAAGGATGGTCATGGTATTTACACTCGGAGGGTGATTAAGTGCAGTAAATTCGCCAGAGTACATTCCGTGAAAGTACTTGTAAAACAAGCACAGGGATGTAAAACTGTGACGATGGGATGAAGCTTAGTAGACAGCAAAGATCCTATTAGGTTAGAGACTCTGTTTTACACCCTGTCCAAGAGGGAGAGACTAGTGGTTGGTGTCCCAACCCAGATGTGGCAACAATACTCAATGCGTTGGCGAATAGTGGCTGTATATAGGTATAGGATACTGGCCGGTGTGAGAAGTTTTCTAGTTTGCTAGTGGGCGTCCACCTTCTTTGCAGCAGATTTATCAGTATTTTCTATCTGCTTATTCCAATTCATGTTGCCTCTGAACGTTAGACAAAGGAGTTCGAACGTTTGACTCTTGCGAAGGGTTCTATCAGCCATGACAATCAGTGATTGGAAAGGTTTCTTATAATTACTAAAGAAAAAGAGCTTTGTCTTGATAGGATTGGATGTAACCATCACCTTGACATCACTTTCTCTGGAATTTGAGAATAAGTCTCATGTTTTAAATACTCTCCATGCCCTTCTAATAGAGATTTTGATGGTTCTCTCATCTCTTTTTTTACTAGCCTCAAACCATGTGGTATTGTGGTGACTGCTGAAGTGAAAATGATAGACAAATGACAAACGAATGCTTGCACGAATGTTTGGCAAGTGACTGAGAATAATGAACTCTATTTGGGGCTGTAAATTATTGATTTCAAATACTAATCAAATGATTAAATATTTACTAACATGATTAAAAATTGACTGAGAAAAATAAACACTTTATTACTATATCTGTAGATGGGCTGTAGCGAGCCTATTTACATAACAAATAATTTATTGACGATAGTGAATCCTTTATTCGCATGACTTAAAATTAATGGAGAATAGTTTTCACTTCATAAACATATCTGATTGATTATAATTATCAAATGATCAACATATTTGAAAATAGACTCATACTTATCTACAGAAATTTAACTTTACTTAGAATAACGAAACAGCTTGTAACATGGTTAAAAATTGAATTAGGATATTTGTTAAATGAATAATTTGAATAAAAATTAAGAATAAGAAACTAATTAATATCATTACTAAATATTTACTGAGAATAAGCGATACTCTATTTTCACGACTTTAAATTGACTCAGAATAAAACTGAAATGAAAATTGACTGAGATTGTTAACAATGATAACAATTTTTTATCAACCTCATAGATCAATTTGTAGACATAATGTTTTTCATCAGACATGATAGATGTAAGTAAATATTACATGACTAACATGTTCATTTCAAATTATCAAGCACAATTAATACTGCCATGTAATGAAATCAGTTACATCCTATTCTTGTCAATATACTTTTTACAGTTCTAAGTGACAGTCATCTGAATGTTGATGGTTTAATCCTCAGTGCAGACGATACAAAGAATTGCGAATTACTGAAGACTTCTTCCCATCCATGGCAGATGGAACGAGAGCATGCTACTCCCTTGGATTTAATAAAGTGTTCCGTTCGAAATTCAGTCAAGATTCCCGAGTTCGACAGAAAGATTCCCAAGTTCGACATTGTGTTTCAAAATCTTTTAGATGAGGGTTGATAATTTGTAGAATTTGGTATATTCGGTCTACTGTTCTCATCTTGGGTATTTTTATCACAACGTCCAGATTCCCGAGTTTGTCAGAAAGATTCCTGAGTTCGACATAGTGCACCTGAAGAAGGTCGATGGTTACACTGGCCGAAACGTTGCGATAAAAACACCAAAGATTAGAACAGTAGTCCAAACATACCAAATTCTACAAAAAAATCATCCCTCATCTCAAAGATTCCGAAACATACTTTTTACACATAGTATATAGCATTTTTTTTTATAAACTGGAGGATATTATATACAACATTTCTGACAAAAACATTTATATAAACAATTGTTTCCTAAGAGCCTGTTACATACAGATTACATCAGGTATATTTTACTAATTTACAGAAAGTATAGAAGTAATGTGTTGCCAAAAACTGCTTCTGGTTTGGTCATAGAGATTCTGTCTTTAACCACCATTATCACTATTCACAGTGTTGAGAAGAGTTACTGTAGTGATCATCATAACAGTAACAATATACACGTCCTTCATTAATGTGTTCACATATTACATATTCTTTCTCCATGATCTTCTGAGTGAAATCTTCCGAATTCTCACATGTGAACCGGGTCTTAGTCTCCATCTTTGGAACTTGCTGATTAATGAATTTTGTGATTAATGGTTTCCTACCAACTATAAATAATTAGTTCCATCAGCGATTTATGACAAATATTGGTCCGTGTTTTAAAAACAAAAGTGTTATTGTCACACGATTTCATTCATTTTTATATATTTAATCCTGATCAATATTTTATTTTTTATTAGTTATAAATAAAGGAACGCTGTGGAGTTCTTACTCTCACAGTCAAGGGCCCTAATACTGCTACTCTAATCACTGGGTATTAGTTTAATAACAGATAATTTTTCGATATTTTCCAGTAAAAAGAAGGAAATGAAGTTTTGATTTGTCCTTTTTTATGTCTTTTTGCTACGTTCTTTGATTGCCTGACCAAAAATCGACTCTAAAGAGGACGGGAGAAGGAGAATGAAAAGAAGAAAAAGAAAAAAGATAGTATTGCTTATATATTTAATAGCGTTAACATTTTATATTTCTCCCTGTGTGGCAGTCAGTTACCATGTCATACATTTAGTACAAATTTCTTTTTGGCCTAGTTAAGATGTGAAATTCCAACATTAGATGTGCACCGAAAACTTTTTTCAGACACAGTTCTTGTCATTTAATGGAAGTAAACTGTGATATTTATTTGCTGAAGTACTTGCAGATGAATAATTAAAAAAAAACAAGGCAAGCACGACAAAAAAAAACTTGAAATTAAAATTTAATAGAATATTATTTTGTTTTGAGACATGAACATTTTTAGTATAAATTAAACAATGAATAAAACAAATAATTTAAGTAAGCTATTTTTAACATGTTTTTATTCACTTATACTCTACATGGCAATATTGATTTTACAAATTAATTGAACAATGTAGTCTGGAATAAAAATACACGCAGAGGCAGAGACAACCAGAGGACGACAAATCCTGACTCCTGAAATTTCACTAGAACCCTCTTAAGTAGACATCTTTGGCCTACCACATTGCCACCACACTTACCTCGGTGTGAAGGATTTGGTTTTAGTAGGGATCTGTTGCTATGTGTAATTTATGTGTGATTAAGTATTCTTTGCATCTACTTACATTTCAGACATGGAAGGCTGCTTTTTTAGTGTGGGTAAAAAATATTAAATTGTATTACAATGCGAGTGATCAATGCAATAGCCTACATAAATACTTTATGGAATAGTGGATAAGCATAACAACAGACTAGTAGAAATAAAGACAAGAAATGCATTATTTGAGCTAAAGACAAATATTTCGGTCAATTCGTTAGACGATATTCATTTAGTAAAATATATTTCTACTAGTCTGTTTATGTGCTAATCGACTATTCCATAAACTAATTTTCCTTTTAGTCTGAAATTTTTATTTCATATTTACTCCCTCATATACACTCTGGATCAATAACACTACCATTAAACCCAAGAAATTATTTTCATGTATCAAATTAAAAAGGGAAGAACAGAATATGATAATGATAATTGATATAGACAGTAAATAAAAGGAACAGGAAGAAATGAAAAGTGGTTAAAATTGTAAGATGTAAAAGTGGCAGGGAATAGTCAACGTAGGTTTTTAGAAAATAGAAAAGGCAAAATATTAATTTGCATCCAAGATATACGAGTGTCTAAGCCTTAGTATTGATTTCTCAAGAAACATTTAAAAGGAATTTATTTTTAAAGCGAAGGAAAATAAAATGTTTGATTTTGCAGATGGCATTTTGGCATTTATCTCGGTAGATTAATGCTTAGGACCATGAAAAAGGGTTATTAGAAAGAAACACGTGAGAGATAATGTGTTGAGAGGGTGAGCTTAAATAATTTCACTTTGTATTGGTTATTTGAAGCTGTCCTCTATCAATAGAGTATTGATTTACTCCTCTCCAACCGTTAGGCACAAGGCCAGTTTTTATCTTACTCTCACAAGTAAGATGTGACCCAAGGTCGGGTCGGGAAAGTGGGGTTTAAAAATTGCCTGGGCAGCCCCGTCGGTATTTCCCGGTAGGGGCGCCTCAGGCAGTAAGCAATAAACTTACTCCTTCCCAAAGAGGGGAGGCGAAGCCTGGGAGGGTGGACCTCCTTGAACTGCACAGGACAGACCCATAGACCGGGGTAAATCAAGCCCCAAAGGACAAGACAATACCAGTCTATGGGGTGCAGTATCCATCGGAACAGATACTACACTTTGATCTTAGCCAAAAGGCCAAGAACAGAGAATCTGAATTGTCAATTTTAAAATGATTTTTCTTGATGAGAATTTTTTTTAAAATGGTTCCCCACAATCTAAAAAAATTCCTCTATTTTGTATTTTAGTTCAGTTAGATCTCAGAAATAAAAAGTGACCTTCTAACGTCTCGATTATATTATAAGTTTTATTTATATCTGAGTGCAATTTTAACGATCTTCCCTACTTCTCTTATCTTGAGTAAGTAAAGATGTTTGTGTGTATGCACATGTGTTTTGTAAAACTAGAATCCCCTAAAAATTTGGATGGAGAAACTTAAGAATTATATAGGATCTATGTTGTATGTGTTTGCATGTGCGATTTCAGATGAGCATACTGTGAAAATGCCGTTCCACACGCATTACAAGAATATGGTTTCTCTCCCGTGTGTATGCGCAGGTGTTTCGTTAAATTGGACTTCTCTGAAAATGTAGATCCACAAAATTTACAAGAATATGGTTTTTCTCCAGTATGTGTTTGCACGTGTGATTTGAGATGAGAATTTTGTGAAAATGCTCTTCCACAAACTTCACAAGAATATGGTTTCTCTCCTGTGTGTGTTCGCATATGCAATTTTCGATGAGAATCTCGTAAAAATGCTCGCCCACAAACGTCACACGAATATTGTTTATCTCCTATATGTATGCGCACATGCTTTGTTAAATTTGAATTCAATGAAAATGCACATCCACAAACGTTACAATGATATGGTTTTTCTCCTGTATGTCTTTGCATGTGCGATTTAAGATGAGCATTTTGTGAAAATGCTTTTCCACAGACCTCACAGCAATAAGGTTTCTCGTCTGTATGTGTTCGCATGTGTGATTTTAGATTCGTATTCCATGAAAATGCTGCTCCACAAACTTCACAAGAATATGGTTTCTCTCCTGTGTGTATGCGCATATGTTTTTTCAAATTTGAACTCCCTGAAAACACAGATGCACAAACGTTACAGGAATATTGTTTATCTTTTGAATATATCCGCATGTGTTTAGTCAAAGAGGGTTTGTCAGAAAGTGTAGATTTGCATATTTCTCTTTTTGTTTCCTCAGCAGGCATCTGCATGACTTCTTATAAAGGACTCTGCTGAAGTTTAACGAATTTTAAAATACACTTTTTCTATAAAAGTTTTAATCTGTAAATAAAGACAAGATATTTAAAATGTCATATTTAATAACAACCTTCATTTAATAAGTACACTTTCTGGGAAAATTCGTATAGACATGAAGATAATAACCATGTTTTCAGTATGATATTAACAGTTTTAGAAAACATTTTTTGGAAATGCATACATTAGTTATTAATGATTAATATTACTGACAAATTCACCAATACGAGGATGAATACCGTAACATTTCTCATAATAAACGCATCCACTTTTTAACAACTGCAACCTCAAACTTTAGTAGTGATATTTACCATTCTCTTAAAAGAAGACAGAATACACTGTACTGCTCAACAACTCCATATATTACAGTCAACAACCTGAGAGAAGAACCTCTCCAATAATAGTGAATTGTTCTGCATCATCACTTGAACACTTCAATAATAAGTTTTATTACCTACTAAAATAAATTATTTCCACCGAGATAAAAAAAAAGCTTTATACTGCTGATACATGCAGGCAGAGAAAATTCTATAAAAAAATGCACAAATGACTACACGACTAGAAATAGCAGCTGACAAATATGAAATAAAAAATCAATTACAGATTCTAAAATCGATAATTTCCAGCTTTCAATGAATACTAAGCCTAGATCAATCATATTCAAACCAAATATACCCCAATACATACACCTTTAGTACTTACATACTGCCTTCTGCAAATCAGTACTCACACATGTACAACCAAATTGACACTTACAGACATGAATAGCATCACCCAGGCATCCAGCACCGCTAAACTAATAAATATATCGCAAAGTATATACATATATATATACACATGCAAATATATGTATAAATCAAAACAGTATTTAGAAATGTTCAACTTTCCCAATAACTTGTTTTATTTCTAACATACTTGGAAATTTAAATTAAACAAAGAAAAATGTAAAATAAAACATTTTGTTTCGAGGATTATTGAATTGGATGAATGGTCTGTTTTAAATATATAATACATATATACATAATACCCTGTACAAATCTGTATTCGCACATGTAGAACCAAATTGACACTTACAGACATGAATTGCATCACCCAGGTGGTCAGCACGACTAAACCAATGCAATCAAAATTTGCCAGGGCATTGTCCAGGTTACTCTCTCACAATAAATCAGGCTAGAAGAAACTGTCTTTATTAAGACAATTATGCTTACATACTGGAGGAATAGAGATGTAAAATCTAATTGAAACTTACAGGCATAAAGAGCTTGAATAGCTGATATGTAAATATTGCTTAATTCAAGAAAAAAATTTCCTAAACATTATCCAGTCATGAACTAGCACGGCTTTCTAGTGTTCTATTTAGTTTGTGAATCAACTGGTCAAACAGTTGATTACTAAATTTAATAGCACACTCAAATCTCAACCTAATATCTGGTCTGCTTTGGTCTCACTGCATTGGACAGACACAAACTTCAAATCATAATCGAATTTTCTAAAAATGCTATATTGGTATCACAACCGGCTCCACATCCTCATTAAACACAGTTTTGGTTCACATACATCAACCTTTACAAAATTCTTAGACGAATGCAAAAACACAAATAAAAACATTACAGAAAATATCTTCAAAATAAGGCATCAAACATATTTCTCCTAAAAAAGTAAACAAGATTTTAATTTATATAAATGTTTAGGAGAATATAAGGAAGTTCCCACCATGCAAAAACAAATATTATCTATTAAAAATATATAATGAATATTTCTTTTCAAAGATTAGAGTCTTTTATTAAATAGTCACGAAAATATTATCCTCCCATGAAAATTCTCTCATGGATAAAAATGTAAATCAATTTAAATAAGATTCAATTTTGATGTTGCGTATTTGTTGTTTGATTAAAAAATAAACGAGTAGTTTTTATTAAATATTTTCAAATTTCCACATTTCTCAGAAACAAATTAACCGATAGCCATTTTAACAATTACTCAGCAAGAGAACATAACTTATGATAAGCGTTAAAATTCGACACTCAACAGTTTTTCGGTTATTCTGGAATTTACTTGGTGATGATGATGATAAGTAGAAAAACATGCTTTTCATACAGATTGTTTACAAGAATTACCGATGCCCGAGGTTGACAAGATGCATATGTCCAAAGCTTTGTGAGAATAACATCCATTATGAGAACAGTATATAATAATAAATACTCCAAATGATACAAATGGTATTAAAGAAAAAATAAACTATTTTTTAAATCTTTTGCTCACCTAAACAAGGCATACTGCCACTGAAACATAAAAGGTTACTGTAATATGAGCCAAGTTTATAGGGTGCGATCTATGTGGGCTTTTGAGCAGCAAGATGTTTGTTCACATTATATTTGAATTTCTGCATGCTGGTTTGGTCAAAAGAAGTAGGAAGAGAATTCTAAAGGCAAGCTATCCGAGGAAAGAAGCTATTAGAGTAGAGTAATCTTCTGGCATCTTCGGATCTCCAGGGTGAAGGGGTGAGATGTTGCTACAAATTTGGTTGGTTGAGGGTATATAGATTGTAGAGGTGCAAGTTCAGTAAGTTCATTGGAGCACATTCCGTGGAAGTACTTGTAAAATAAGTTCAGAGATGTAACACTGTGGTGGTGCAACAGGGACTAGCACTTTGCAAACAGAGCAAAACCTATTGGGTAAGAAATTCTTTTACACTCTGTCCAAGAGGGAAAGGCGGGTGGTTGGGGCACTAGCCCAGATGTTGCAACCGTACTCTATGCATGGAAGAATGGTGGCTTTATAGAGATATACAATACTTAAAACAAGAATTGCTTATGACTAATTGAATATGCACATAAAATTAGAATCTTATTTGATTGTATAACAATGGGAGAATTGAACTTAACTTATTCCCAAGATTAAAGTGATTGTGGAATGAGATGAAAGAATAGGTTTATTTTATTCATGAATCATGATTTTCTCATAAAAAATATTGCTCTAAAATTCGATCATATGATTCTGAAAACTTTTGATAAGTGAAAAGGATGTTTTGTATATTAAATTTTGAATCATCTATTGGGTTATCCATTGCATGATGTGTATATTAAATTTTGAATTATCTATTGGGTTATCCATTGGGTGATGTGTATATTAAATTTTGAATTATCTATTGGGTTATCCATTGGGTGATATGTATATTAAATTTTGAATTATCTATTGGGTTATCCATTGGATGATGTGTATATTCAATTTTTAATTATCTATTGGGTTATCCATTGGGTGATGTGTATATTAAATTTTTAATTATCTATTGGGTTATCCATTGGGTGATATGTATATTAAATTTTGAATTATCTATTGGGTTATCCATTGGGTGATGTGTATATTAAATTTTGAATTATCTATTGGGTTATCCATTGGGTGATATGTATATTAAATTTTGCATTATCTATTAGGTTATCCATTGGGTGATGTGTATATTAAATTTTGAATTATCTATTGGGTTATCCATTGGGTGATGTGTATATTAAATTTTGAATTATCTATTAGGTTATCCATTGGGTGATGTGTATATTAAATTTTGCATCATCTATTAGGTTATCCATTGGGTGATGTGTATATTAAATTTTGCATTATCTATGAGGTTATCCATTGGGTGATGTCTATATTAAATTTTACATCATCTATTAGGTTATCCATTGGGTGATGTGTATATTAAATTTTGCATCGTCTATTAGGTTATCCATTGGGTGATGTGTATATTAAATTTTGCATTATCTATTAGGTTATCCATTGGGTGATGTGTATATTAAATTTGAATTATCTATTGGGTCATGTGTATATTAAATTTTGCATTATCTATTAGGTTATCCATTGGGTGATGTGTATATTAAATTTTGAATTATCTATTAGGTTATCCATTGGGTGATGTGTATATTAAATTTTGAATTATCTATTGGGTGATGTATATATTAAATTTTGCATTATCTACTAGGTTATCTATTGGGTGATGTGTATATTACATTTTAAATTATCTATTAGGTTATCCATTGGGTGATGTGTATATTAAATTTTGAATTATCTATTAGGTTATCCATTGGGTGATGTGTATATTAAATTTTGCATTATCTATTAGGTTATCCATTGGGTGATGTGTATATTTAATTTTGAATTATCTATTAGGTTATCCATTGGGTGATGTATATATTACAAGACCTGCGGCAGAACGGATAAAGTGCTAAGCTATAACCAGTTCTAAGTGAAAGTCTTCTGGAAGTTGAATGTTCAGTCAGTGCAGGCGATATAAAGAATACAAATACGAAGAGCTTGTACATGGTCAATGTCTGACAAAATGAGAGCAAGCTACACCAGTGGATTAAATAAAGGGTTCGATTCGACATTCCGTTCAAATTTCCAAATTAAATTCCAATTATCATGTCCAAGTACTAAAGATTAGCTATAAGTCAAATACTTTCTATATAATCATTTTAGAGACTTGTACATATTTAAAATAGACCATCCATCCAATTAAATATTTCTAGAAACAAAATGCAATATTTTACATTTTTCATTGTTTAATTTAAATTTCCAAGTATGTTAGGAATATGACAGGTTATTTAGAAGATGTAAAACATTTCTAAATAGTGTTTCCATTTATATATATATTTGCATATGTATATATATATATATATATATATATATATATATATATATATATATATATATATATATACTTATATATAAATGTATATATTTATTTCAAGAATTAGTATTATATCCATTTATAATAATTTAGTATTTACTAAAGTGTGATATATATATATATATATATATATATGAGAATTATTATTACATCGATTTATACGAATTGGTACACAAACTAAGACATTGGATTTACAATTCTTTAAAAAAAATCTGTAAGCTAAAAATCAAAGTAGCTTGCTATAAAAAAATTCCTTCTTATTAGATTTTTTGACGATCAATCACCATGCTAAAGGCCTCATCATTTGTAAAACACATTTAAAACAAGTACATTTTTGTATGTGTACTCATGCAGTTTATGGACCGGGCTGCAATAATAATGTTATAATTTAGAAACCCATTCTTAACATGGAAAGGTGAGGGGTCGATTAACTATTCTGTACTCTTAGCAAACAATTTTATGAACAAAAGATTCCGTAAACCTTGAATTTCACTTGAAAATCTTATGTAAAAAATTGCCAGGTCCATAAGCACAAAAAACAGTAATAAATATTCATATGCTTTTTGAACAGGATATTAATTAATTATTATGACTTGAAATCTGCTTCCAGGCCACAAAATATGATGTATGGTTAGAATTACTGTTTATAGACATGTCGAGTCTTGTTTCATTTTTGGTAAAAGTGAAACACTCAACTTAATGCTGGCTATTCATAACAGTAAGCCATCATCAAGTAGATTGTTTCTCTTTCACAAAACGGTCATACACCAAGTTTTAAGTGTAATCTAGACCGTTTCAAACAGACATTAATAAAGAAAAATTTAATTAATTTATTTATTTTTAATTCACATTAAGAAAAATTAAATTTAAAAAATATATTTTTTAAATATTCGAATTATTTGATGTTCATCAGTAAAAAATTCCATTTTTATTTGATATTTAATATTCATGAGACATTTTTAGCCGAAAAAGATTGGCTAACCAGAAAAATCCCCAAACTCAAAGCCCACAGCAAACGATGTCCAATAAGATTCAGTTCCTGATATTAAACTTCATCCGTAACATAACTTCTTATGAGAGTTTCAGTTTCCCAAATGTATTTACTAAATTGTCAGGTGAACGTACAAAATAGTAAACAAAGCCCCTCTGCTGTCTATGTTAAGAATGACTTTCTAAACAATAATGTTATTATTTCAGAAAGGTCAATAGACTGCAGACGATTATTTAGAAAGCAATTCTTAACATAGAGAAGGGGCTTTATTAACTATTTTGTGCTTTCATCAAACAATTTAATAAATAAATTAATAAATCAAAATTAGTACAAAACCTGGCAGACCAAAAGAGTAAGCAACCCAAAACAGGAAATAATACAGTTTGCTGTGGACTTTGAGTCAGGGATTCTTCTGGTTTGGCAGAATATTTTATGTGACATTTATTTTTTTATTACACCTACTTGATGGCAGCTTCTACTTATGAATTCGGAATAGCTGCCATCCAGTAATCTATTTATCTTTAAACTTTTTTTAATCTTGACTGCTTAACCTTTAGTAATCAAAGTGAGTTTTCAAAGCCAGTTAAATATGTAGCGGTCAGACATAGGACCTATTTCTTGTCCCCTGTGAGCAAATTGGTCATACACTGTAATGTCCTCCCTTCAAAAAAATAGCTGGCCAAAACGACTGAAATTCATATTCTTACCGGTATTTTCCCTCAACAAAATTGTCTACGGCTAGATTAGAGTTTAAAGTAATATTTTAGGAAAGATAACAAAGAAACGCCTTAGAAATTGGTAACAAAAATGTAAAGCGAAATTATTCTTACTTTTAAAAGATCAGTGATGAATTTATCTTGAGACGTTGTGAAAATTCAAGATGGTGACCAGAAAATCAGGATCGCAGAAAACTACAGAGTTTATAAATAAATACATAAATAAATAAATAAAGAGAACCACTTCAACAATAGTACCGATCTCTTTCTTTATTTAAATTTTATTTTTTTCAATATTTGACTATCATGGTGGATGAAGGAGATCATCTAGCATTGAATTAATATTAATGTAAAAAAGACAACAAAACGCCATCTTGAATTGACCGAGACTGGTACACTTCTACACTGGTTTTCCAAATTTCTTTCTTTATTCTTTACGATTCCGATTTTACCATTTATTTTCACATTTTATGAGGAATTTTCGGACATTTTTCAATTAAAAACAATTTATAAAACAATTAAAATTAATTATTTTAAGGTTCATTGTTCAATTTCAATTTTAGTTAGATATCTGATTTCAATGATATTTCCAGAGAACTTATTTATGGAGATTTTTTTTTAAGTCACCGCTTATCAAGGTTAAAGAGCCACTTAACTACAAGAGTTAATGAGTGTCAGATAGACAGCGAGACACACCGTGAGGATTTAAAAAAATGAAGATCGCTTCGGACAAGGCATGAAGCTACTTGATGTAAGGAGCTAAAAAATGGCTCTTGTATAGATCGAGTACACGAGCGAAATTTATTTTAGAAGAGTTCCAATGGTGTAAGGGGCAGATAACTCTTGTACGCAATTTCTCCGAAAATGGAAAATATCCATTTTTAAAATAAGAAGTCATACAATGGATACATTGTAGGTGACATAATAATCCTAATTACTAAATGATGCAATTACGATTTTATGTTATGCAAGAAAGTTATTTTTTAAAACTTAGTTCAACCTAAACAAGGTAAGTATCCACTGTAGACATAAGGGGCTACTAAGAATTAGGGTGAAAGTTTAGGGGGCCATCCTAAATTGGGAGCTGTGCAGCAAGATGCTTGTTCATATTAGTTTTAAATTTCTGCATGTCGGTACAGTCGGGGAAACAGAGAGTTCCAAAAGCTGGCATCTCAGGAAAAGAAACTATTGGAATAGAAGGCTCTTCGGTATATGAGGACCCCCACAGGGAATGGATGGGATCTATTTGGTCATAGGGGAACTAGAGCAGCAATTTCATCAGAGCACAATCCATTGAAGTAGTTGTAAAAAAGAAAAAGGATGCAACATTGCAGCAATTTGAAAGGGGTTGGAGCTTGATGGATTGTGAGGGACCTATTAGATTAGATACTCTTTTTACACCTTGTCTAAAAGAGAAAGACTAGTGGATTGTTCAGCAGCTCAGATGTGACAGCAATACTCTATATATGGGAAGATGGTGGCTTTGTAGAGATATAGGATACTGTCAAGTGTGAGAAGTTTTCTAGCACGGTAGAGGGAGCGCACTTTCTTTGCAGCAGCATTGGCAATGTCTTTTATGTATGTGTTCCAATTCATGTTACCTGTGAATATAAGGCTAAGAAGTTTGAACATTGGACTCTCATGTAGGGTGTTATTTGCAATGAAAATCGGTGGTTGAAAAGGTTTCTTGTAGTTGTGGAAGTAAAGGAGCTTTGTCTTAGCAACATTAAATGTTACCATCCATTTATGACCCCATTCTACTACAGAGTGGAGGTCACTTTCTAAGGATTCAGCCATTGCCTCGGATATGTCCACATAGTATTAAAAGTTTTAGTAAAACAAGCAAGTATTATTTGACATTTCTGACTATGTTAATTTCCGACTATTGTGTTCTCATTTCCGACGATCGTTCTCATCTCACAATGTGTTCTCTTTTCCGACTATTGTTCTCATATCACAACGTGTTCTCTTTTCCAACTATTGTTCTCATCTCACAACGTGTTCTCATTTCCGACTATTGTTTTCATCTCACAACGTGTTCTCATTTTTGATTATTGTTCTCATCTCACAACGTGTTCTCATTTCCAAATATTGTCTGGTGATACCAGATCAGGCTGCCCTGTGGCTCCCTGAGACGAAATTCACCTACATTGACGTTTTTTTTTTTTTTTTTTTTTTTTTTTTTGTAAAACTTAATTATGTTCTACAAAACCAAAAACAAAAACAACAGCCCCTCTCCCTTTCTCCCTCCCCTTTTTTATTTTATTTTTAGAACTTGAAGCATAAAAACTTTTACTATAATGACCAGATTCGACATTAAATGACCCAAAAAGGGTTGATATGCCGTAAAACAAAACTACCAAACCAAAAACGATGATTAAACATTTGAAGACATAAAGAACTTGAAGCATAAAAACTTTTACTATAATGACCAGATTCGACATTAAATAACCCAAAAAGGGTTGATATGCCGTAAAACAAAACTACCAAACTACCATACCAAATATTGTACTCATCTCACAACTTTTCTGCCAATGTAACTTCTGACCTTCAGTTATATCTTATTGAACTAAAAAATCTTAATGTTGGAATTTCGAATTGAACCATTAATTAAATCCACTGGGGTAGAATGTTCTCGCCCCATTACCGAGTAAAATCCTGAAGTAATCTTTCATTATATTCCCAATTGATATCGCTTGTTGTGAGGATTGAACCTTAACCCTCGGAAAACTCATTTAAAACTGTGGAGCTGCCACACAAAATACAGATTCGTGAGTTAGACAAGATGCACCTGACAGAAGGCCTAAAGTGATATCGGCCGGAATATTGTGAAAATAATATCCAAGATGAGAACAGTATTCTGAATAATCCAAATGATCAACCTTTATCAACAAATCTGAAACAAAAAAATAAGTAGTTTTTTTTATTGAAGAATTTTCTATTTTTAACTTTGGAATTGAAAATAATTATTTTAACTTTTATCTGCTTTACAATTAATCAACAATGACTCGTAGTCTTAATAATTATTTAGTGATTATTGACGACGACGATGATGATAATGATGATGATGATGATGATGATATAAGCATAATCATTACATTTTTATGGAAATCTTCCGAGTAAGGAGCTAAAAAAAACGAAAGATGATTACCGCAAAGACAGTTGACGCCTATTGACCCGAGTCTTTAAAAAACCAAGGCTATATGTAGAGAAAAAAAGTCAGCAGGAAGAGAGTTCCGCATGCCTGCAGTTCTTGGGAAGAAGCTACTGGAATAGGACGTTGTATCATATTGTGATATAAAAACAGCGAATTTGTGAAGACCAATAGACCCACTAGTCAAACGAGCTGGAACAAAGGAAGCAAAGAATATATCACACAATTCTGAAGAACACATACTATAATAGTATTTATAGAAAGGACAGAAACTAGCAACAGCACGTCTGCGTGAGAAATGGTGAAAAGAAGCAGAAAGGGAAGGGGCCAACCCACTTACAGATACGCTTCTGTACCTGATAAAGAATCCTAAAATGGTGCAAAGATTCACCATACGAATATGACAAAAGTACTCCATACACAGTCTGATAGTACATTTGTAGAGATAGTTAATAGTCTCTGGTGTGAAAATGTGTTTGGAGCGATAGAGAGAACCGACTTTAAAAAACGCAGAAAGGGCAATGGATCTAATGTATGAACTTCAAGAAAGATTTGATGAGAAAGAAAGATCAAAGAGTTTCGAAATTGATTTCTTCTCAAGAAACAGACTCACCCATGAAAATCTCAGGAAGAAAAGGGGCATGCCTACGATTGAAAAATACGAACTGGGTCTTAACAGCATTAAACGAAACCAGCCATTTTGTACCCCTATCCACAACCGAACTTAAGTGAACTTCTAGATAAGCTGCATATTCCAACTGATCACAGTAAGATGGGTGAGTTGAAACACCAGAATAGAGAGTGGTATCATCAGCATAGATGTTAATCGTCTGAATAATATTCTCTGGAAGATAATGATATAGATCCTCAGTACAAACACTTAGTCTGGGAACATGTGACTAGATTAATTAGGTGTAAAATTAAATAGGTTTACATAAACTGGAGCATACCTTGATATATCTTTTGTATTTTGAAGAAAGTGTGTTGAGAATAATTTAAACAGCTAGGTCCCATCCATTCACTGTGGAGGTCCCCAGATGCTGAAGAGCCTTCTACTCTAGCAGCTTCTTTCCTAGTGCTGCTGTAAGGGGATGATGAGAGGATGAAAGGGGTTATCCTTTTATTTTCTCGTAAAGAAACGGACAAACGAAAAGTATTTCTGTAACAATAACAAAAAGGGGTTTATTAACTCATGGTTTCCTATACCGTTTGGTATAGGTAGAAGAGAGTGGGACAGTGTCCGTCTGAGGAAGAGGAAGAATATAAGAGTTCTTAGGGCTACCTGTGGATTTCTTCAGGTGAAGATGGTAGTAGTCGTCGAGTGGCAACTGCGGCAGGAGAGAGAGCATTTCCTCGTTCCTCGCTGGTGCTCTCTGCGATGTGTCCAAGCTGGTGCCAGGAGGTCGTCTAATCTTTTTCTTCGAACCCTAAGGGAACATAAGTAGTCCCTTAAGGAACTAACGATATTATTGCGCCCTGTTATTTGATTGGACAAGCCAGCTCACAGGGACAGTTATTATGCATTCAAAAGTAGTCCCTATTGGTGACTGCTACATAACCCTCTGCTTAGGCTGAAAGCCGACAGGAAATAAAAGGAAGTGTAGCAGTGGGAAATAACAAAAATACAAAATTTGTCAATTAACAAATGTTTAAAAAGTTGGTTTTTTTTTGCTTTGCAGGGAAAAGTTTTTTCTGCAAGAATTATTTTCAGGAAATATTTGTATTTTAATGAAAAAATATGTATTTTTTTTATTTAAGAGTTTGTCTTCTCTTTGAAAAAAGTAATTTTGGAGAAGTGTGGATCCTTAATGTGAGAAGTATGTTTTGAAAAATAGAGTACAAGGCTCATTCTATATATAGACAGTTTTAGACAGTTTTTTGGGCCAATGTCCTCGTCGACCACTACATGTGATGGTGACATCATTTTCTTTAGGGGTTTCTAAAAGTAAATGTGTATTTGCAGTTGTCTGATGCACAGTAGGGGGAAAATGGGGCTCAGGTGTTTCCGCGTTAAGAAAAGCTCTTTTCACCCTGTCGATGGATACGGTGTCTTTTTGGCCAGCAATGTCAAGGGTGAAAAGTTTATCAGTGTGTGAAAGCACATGATAAGGATCAGAATAAGGAGGAGTAAGAGGGGCTTTTACAGAGTCTTTTTGCACAAAAACATGAGTCCACGAGGAATTGTCTTTAGGGATCAAAGATTTAATGGTCTGTTGCCTGGGGTGCATAGGTGGGAGCTCATTAAAATAAGCTCGCAGTCTGTTTATATAAAGAGCTGTATCTGTTGCCGTTAAATCTATCGGGGTCAGCATCGTACCTGGCAATGATAGAGGTAGTCAATAGACAAGTTCGGCTGAAGAGTATCCGAGGTCCTCTTTGATCGCGGTGCGACAGCCAAGAAGGACAACAGGTACGTATGCGCTCCATCGCTGCTGGTCAGGATAAGCACGCAACGCGGCTTTCAATTGGCAATGGAAGCGTTCTATCATCCCATTGGAAGCTGGATGATAGCTCGTCATACAGGTACGTTTAATCCCTAAAATCATGGAAAGTTCCTGGAATAGGTGGGATTACAACTGTCAACCACGGTCGGTGGTAATAGTCGTAGGGACTCCATAACGTGATATCCAGCCCGAGATAAGGGCTCGCGCTACGGCTTCAGGCCACCGTGTAACACGATCTATTCAGATGAGGAGATAAGTAAATCCCTAACTGACAGGCCATGGTCCAACCAGATCAATATGAACATGGCTGAACCGAGCGTCTGGAGTGCTGAATGTTCCAAGGGGTGCACGGATATGCTTGTGCACCTTTGACTTTTGGCAGGATACGCAGGAACGTGTCCAGGCAGTGATATCACGCCTCATATTTGGCCAAATAAATCTAGCTGAAATCAGCTTCACTGTGGCTTTGAGTTCGGAGTGTGCCAAGTTGTGAAGGGTATCAAAAACGACCCTACGATGAGTCAGTGGAACAAAAGGGCGAGGTGAATCTGTTGAAGTGTCACAGATGATCTGCGTGTCCGAAGTGGGCACAGGCAGGTATTTGAATTTGCAAGTTGCAAACTCAGGTGACGACAGATCCAGAGTGTCCAGACATGGCTGGTCTAAAGCCATCTGTTGTAGATCGATATCCGAAGGTGAAGACAGAGAATTTATAGGAAGGCAGGACAAGGCGCCTGCCGCCGCATTCTGTTCACCAGAGATATGTCGGATATTGTTAGTAAATTGCAAAACAAAATCCAAGTGGCTAGTTTCGCGAGGAGAATATTTGTCCGGCTTAGCACGCAGTGCGTATGTAAGTGGACGGTGATCAGTGTAGATCACGAATTGACGGCCCTCGAGTTAATGCTGTAAGTGTTTCACTGTGAGGTACATTGCCAGTAGTTCACGGCCAAACGTGCTGTAACGTTGTTCTGCTGGTTTCAGTTGTCTCGAAAAGTATTCGAGAGGTTGCAGTTGGCCTTGGTGCTGCTGTTGCAAAACTGCATCTACAGCTGTGCCCGAGGCGTCAACGACCAGTGAAAACTGGACATTGGACACAGAATGTGCAAGCAAGGATGTCGTCGCTAGTTTTTGCTTCACTTCATTGAAGGTTTTCAGCTGAACATCATTCAGTGAAATCTGCTCGTTTTTCTTATTGTTGTTACGTAACAGGTCAGAAAGAGGAGACAAGAGATCACTACAGTGTGGGATAAAACGTCTGTAATAATTTAACAGACCCAGAAAGTGCCTTAGTTGGCGAAGTGAAGTGGGTGGTTGAAAGTCTTGTAGAGCTTTAACCTTTTCAGACAAGGGAGATATGCCTTCAGGGCTGATAATGTGGCCCAGGAAAACTAGTGACGAAGCACCGGAAACACATTTACCAGGGTTAATCCTCACCTCGTATTGCTGAAACCATTCGAACAGTAGGCGGAGATGGGTGACATGTTCCTCAGGTGAGGCACTTGGGCCAAGTATGTCGTCTATGTAATTATAGACGAAGTCAAGATCTCGCACTACTTCGTCCATGAAGCGTTGAAAGGTACTAGCTGTGTTTCGCAAACCGAAAGGCATAGTCAGGAATTCAAACGCTCCAAAAGGAGTTGTTACCACCGTTTTGGGTATATCGGCCGGATTCAGTGGAATCTGATGGTAAGCCTTTACTAAGTCCAGTTTGGAGAAGGTCTTACAACCGTGCAGAGATGCAGCAAAGTCCTGTATATGTGGGATCAGGTACCGTCATGGCATTGAGTTGTCTATAGTCCCCAGTCGGATGCAAATCTCCGGAGTGCTTCGGGACAATATGCAAAGGGGAAGCCCAAGGACTGGATGAGGGGCGTATAATAATAATCAGCATATGGTTAAATTCTGCCTTTGCCACTTTTAGTTTCTCTGCAGGTAAGCGACGAGGGCGTGAGAACACAGGAGCTCCTGTGGTCTCAATATAATGTTTTGTTGAGTTAGTTGGATTACTCACAACAAAATTAAGATTCGTAAACTCTGGGTAGGAGTGGAGTAGGGTCTGGTATGGGTCATCGGTAGCGGCAATAAATAATATCGGGCTGACTGATGAGGTGTTTGATTTAAAACTTGGTACGGAAAGTTCCGTATTAGCATCTATCAGCCGTCGTCTGCGCATGTCCACTAATAGATTAAAGTGGTGCAGAAAGTCCGCGCCCAGAATGGAGTAGGGTAAACCACGACTGTAAAGACCCACGTAAAGTCTCTGCGCAATTCCAAGTCCAAAGAAAGAGAAATTTGACCGTACGTGGCAATAGGGGAGTGATTTACGGCTTGCAGTGAAATGGGCGACACTGGTGGCTTTTTAGCTAGTAGTTTCAGTGGGCAAATACTGCAAGCGGCCCCAGTATCAACCAAGCAACATGCTTGGGATATTGAGTCCCTAATGAAATATGCATGGTTATCATGAGAACCTAGTGGAGACCGTGCCGTGCTCGGGTCCCCAGAATTTAGTTTCCCTGGTTAGGGAACCAACAAGGTTGTTTACACTTATGTGCTTGGTTTCCATAGCGACTGTGGTAGTAACACAATCCTGGCTTATTTGAGTGGCGATGGTGTGGGGACGACGAACGATTACGACGTCTAGGCGATTGAGATCTAGACATGCTTAATTTTCGCATGTTTCTCTCAAGTCGCTCTATCGCATGGAGTATGGCCAATGTGACCTGTTGACTGCTGTCTCTTGCGTTAGCAGATAAAACGCTCATTTTTTTTTTTATTGGAACCCCAGACCAAGAAATCTAAGTTAATTAAAAATTTAAAACATCGTCATGGAAACACATTTCAGAGATAAAAACGAAAGAGGAATTGTGTAAGTGTAGAAAGCCAATTGTTAATAGTTTTATATTTTAAGGTATTTTGAAGTATTTCTCTGTCAAGAATTCGTTCAGTTAACGACAGAAAATATTTTATAAAAGAAAAAGTTTCTTTGATGTGAAGTACGTTTTTACTGTGATAGAGAGAAAGAGAGAGAGAGAGAGAAAAAAAAGGATTTCGGTAGTTTTTTTTTCTTTTTTGGTGTTAAAAATAACTGTCCTTTTTTATTTGTTTTTTTGTTTTTTTTAAGCTTTTAAAGAGAATTTAAAAAGTTTCCGAATCTCTCAAGGTTGAAATTTTTTCTTTTCCTGTTTACAAAAACGCGGATTTTCGTGTCTTCTTTTTTGGTGTTATAAAAAAGTACTTATTAGTTTTGCTTTCTTTTGCTTTTTGAAAAAATTGTCATTCGAAAGTTTCCAAGTTCTTTCTTTCTTTTTTTTTTAACGACGGAGATTTTTTGTCGCCGTGGGGTTTCGTCACAGAAATAACTTATCGAGGTTTTTTTTGTTTCTTTCTTTTTATATCCCGCTTCGTTTTTATTCCCTACGTTTCGTATATCAGAAGGTCTATTTTTTCTTCTTTTAGCGTCGGGTCACCATTTGTAACGTGATGATGAGAGGATGAAAGGGGTTATCCTTTTATCTTCTCGTAAAGAAACGGAACAATGAAAAATATTTCTGTAACAATAACAAAAAGGGGTTTTATTAACTCAAGGTTTCCTATACCGTTTGGTATAGGTAGAAGAGAGTGGGACAGTGTCCGTCTAAGGAAGAGGAAGAATATAAGAGTTCTTATGGCTGCCCGTGGATTTCTTCAGGTGAAGATGGTAGTAGTCGTCGAGTGGCGACTGCAGCAGGAGAGAGAGAGCATTTCCTCGTTCCTCGCTGGTGCTCTCTGCGATGTGTCCAAGCTGGTGCCAGGAGGTCGTCTCATCTTTTTCTTCGAATCCTAAGGGAACATAAGTAGTCCCTTAGGGAACTAACGATATTACTGCGCCCTGTTATTTGATTGGACAAGCCAGCTCACAGGGACAGTGATTGTGCATTCAAAAGTAGTCCCTATTGGCCTCTGGAACTCCCTCTCTGCTCCCTGTTTTCTTCGACTGTACCGACGTGCAGAGGTTTAAAACTAATCTAAACAGACATCTCACTGCACAGCTCCCAACTTAGAAGGACACCCCAAAACTTCCCCTAATTTTCAGTATTCCCTTACGTTTACAGTGGCGTCCTGCCTTGTTTGGGGTGAAATATCTAAAAAAAACAAATACTGAAAGATGACGTGTTAATGATGAGAAGCTGATTAAAGAAATTAACATATGTAGTAAGACACACTGTGGGGTGTAAGAACGGCTTTCCAAACAAAATAAACATTGTCTCGGTCAAGAAAGATTTCTTCTTAGGCGAATTATAAAAATAATTTATTCGGTAATACTCTGCGTTGGATACGTTATTAAAACAATATTTTCAATATTAGCTATTTAAAATGTATTTTCGAACAGGCAAGAAAACATTTATCCAAACAAAATAAACATTGATTTAATTTACTTTCCCAGGCAACACCGTGTCAGGTCCGCTACTAATAAATAAAAGGAACAATATATATTTTAGAATTTAAAATGAAGGATGTGTTTCGCATATAAATTTAACGTAAAATGAAAACCCTCTTTCCGACCATATTTTACGTTTAGTAAAACATTGCACATTCCTTGGAAATTAATTGTGTGTGTGTTAAGGGATTTTTGTGTTTGTGACTATTGTCACCCGGACTTAAGATTAAGGAAAGACAAATAGTTATTCTTTTCATTTTACCGCCAAGTTTAAAGGCTGTTTATATGTTATCTATTCATGTATAGCAAAAAAAAATAAAACAGAATCAAATGAAAGCTTGACATACAAAATAATTTACTATATCGACAACTTTGTCAAGACAATAAAAAGGAAGAGTTAGTAAAGATTGAGAGTTCAAAGAGTCCAAGGAAGAAACAGTTGTTTAGCATGAAAGTAGAAATTAAGTGCACATATTAATTTTGGCCGTCGCGTTTACGTACGTGTAAATATAATAGGCATGAAGGTATGCGTATATATAAGCGTTCGCTTTTTCGTACAGAGAGTGTGTATGTATGTTTAGTTTTCGCTTGTTTGGATTGTACAAACTGTGTGTTTGTTGCCGGTCGAGGGTGGCTTGGATTGTAGTTAGCAAAGTATGACTTACCCCCAGCCAGGAATGGATTCATAAAGAAACATAACCTCAGTGAAATGACTAGTTATAGCAAAGACCTCCCATTACTTCCTGATCTCTCTGGCAGAAGAGCTCACTGCTCATTTGCATGCTCATTTGCATGAGTGCAATGTCACTGGCAATAAAAGGGGAATATTTTGAAGGAAGTGAGTGACTATGAGTTGGTGATTTGAGTTAGTGATTTTAGTTGGTGACTACGTTGGTGTGTGCGCTGGATGAAAGACTGTTTGGAGAGGTATCATTTGGCAGAGCAAGACCGTGGTAACAGTTACCTTACATAGATCGTTTCGCTGTTTATATAATTGTAATTGTAATATATAACCACATGTAAAAATATAACCACAAGCTATTTCGGCAAGAACTATGGCAGGAAAGGGGATCAGCAGTGAAATGCTGAAGACGTTCTCTGGAGAGGGGGATGTTGTAGCCTGGCTGAGCAAGGTAAAACTTGTCGCTAAGTTGCAGGACATCGCGGATGTGGCCAGCTTGATACCGCTGTATCTTGATGGTGATGCTCTGGACCTATATTTGGAGATGCGGGAGGAGGATCGGTTGTCTGCAGACGCCATTGAGGAGAAGTTGAAGGAAGCTGGATTAAAAACAAGCAGACACTGAGAGTGAATGTATAGTACTTCAGGTTAAATCCAAGATTTGTATGTCTTTGTGACTTCCTGTTTAATCGTGCGCGTCATCTGACGTACGGATGACCAGAAATGAAAAATAAAACTTTTTTTGTTCGCATTTCTTTATGCGAATTTTATTAGTAGTTTTGTTGCTTCGAATGATAGTGTAATTATTATTTTTAATTCAATATAGTAATAAACAAATAATATTTACATTGAAAAAAAAACACATTTTATTATTAATTTAATGTGTTTGAAATGAATGGAAACATGCTATAATAATAAAACATTTTATTGAATTAATTTTAACAAACAAATTATCAACCGAAAGTTGTTAACGTTATTAAGAAAATTTTTTTCTTCTTAATAACAAAAAAATTATCAACCGAAAGTTTTTTTTCATCTTAATAACGTTAACCATTTAATTGAACCAATAGTATCTCTTGTTTGTAGTATTAAATCATGCAAATTTATATTCATACAACATAATTCTGCAACTGGAATTATATCTGAAACTAACTTCTCCATTACTTTAATTTTAAGGTTATCTTATGGGAAAGTAATTAATAATTAGTAATTAAAAAAAGGAAACGGAAGTCGAAATAAAAAATATTTTTTTTATAAATGTGAAAGTGTAGATAGTAATTTTTGTTATTCAGAAATGCGGCAGAAGGGAATTACGTGGAGGACTTCTGGCTTCAGGTGAAAAAAGCGTGAAAAAAGTGTGTATGGATGCCTGAAAGTGATACAACAATTTTTTTTCTTTGTTATTATGTTCTTGTTTATTTATATTTCTTGTATTGCTTTGTAAGGGTTTCATATTAACGGAATAAACAACAACAACAATTAGGGTTTAGGGGTAGGGCATGTAAATTTGTAAAAAGTTTTGAAAACAATCAAATAAATTATTTTTCAAATAGTCTGTATTATGTTAATTATTTGAATATGATGAAAGAAAAGTCTGAAATTAATATGAATAAAAAAAGAAAAGTCCGAAATTAATAGTAATAAAAAAAATTGTTGTATCACTTTCAGGCATCCATACACACTTTTTTCGGAAGCCAGAAGTCCTCCGCGTAATTCCCTTCTGCCAGAAATGCTAACAAAATGGTTTCATTTTTCATTTCTGGTCTTCCGTACGTCAGATGACGCGCACGATTAAACAGGAAGTCACAAAGACATACAAATCTTGGATTTAACTGTACTTTATTTGGGGTACGGAATTAATTACCACTCGGAATTAATTACAACTCAGAATTAATTACAACTTGGACTTAATTTATCACTTTTATTTGTTATTAAACTAATAAATCTCATTTTATTTCTTTTATCTGCAAAATTATATTGTACAAAAAAAAGTTTTATTTCATTTTATCATCAAGAATTACGAGATTTCTAATTCCTAAGCGACATAAAATTACTTCCGGTTTGTAATTAATTCCGTCACCCTTATTTACATGGGATGCCATTACAAGTGCGGACAGGAAGTGGGGGCCAGCAAGTGAAGACACTCTAAGGACAGATAATTACCAGAAGTTCCAAAGGTAAACAAATATCGCATGCGATGACACACTGATAAAACACATGCTCATTTCTGCTTTTCTGTGTGCGTTTACGTGCATGTAAAAAGGATAGCCATATAAGGTGTATGTGTACGTGTTAGCGTACCTGTTTTGTTAGTGAGAGAATGTATGTATGTTTATTTCGGCAGAGGCTATGTGCGTTTATGGGTCTGTATGTATGAACTATGTGTATGTAACATGGACGGAGGCACCGGGGGGGGGGGGGGGCAGGGGGGCCCAATCCCCCCCCCACTTTTTGACTTGCCCCCCCCCCACTTTACGGTCATCAATAATGAAGTTATATATGCATGTGTTTAACCGGGCCTCCCCACTTTTTAGGAGAGCCCCCCCCCCACTTTTATAACTGTGCCGCCGGTCCTGTGTAATCGGTGAGCATCGTGTGTGTGCTTCCTGCCTCATTACGTTTACCAAGACCCTTCGCTCCCAAGGGGCTGGGCAGAGATATGTCATGCGAACGAGTGCTGTCTCTGGTAGAAATGAGAAAGAAGATAAATAAATTGCGTGTTTGGGTTTTTATAGTACGTACTTGAATTTGGAGTGGATATCCTCGCTTTCTGAATGACTGAAAGAAATTGCTAATTGAAGATTTTGTCAAATTGAGATTTAATACGTAACAACATTATTTACGTCCGCTTCGGCTTTGAATATCATCAACTTTTAAATATCCCCCTCCTCAAACACACACACAAATGTATCTGCCTTAAAAAAAAATGGTTATATGTCCTTTATGTCTTTCTGATCTTGAACAGTCTAAGGCTTCCGGTCCTGATTCAATTCCTGTTGTCGTTCCCAAACGTCGTGCTCTTGAACTTTCTTCTATCTTGTCGAAATTGTTCAATCTCTGTTTGTCTCAGTCCTGTTAAACTTCTTGTCGGAAAGAGTCCTCTGTGGTCTCTATCTGCTGGTGATCGGTCTAACCCAACTTAATATCGTCCTGTTAGTTTTCTCTCTGTTATTAGGGAATTATTTGAAAGGTTGGTCAACGAAAAGCTTGTTCATTATCTGTAAAGTCTGAACTTCTTTAATAGTGTTCAGTATTGCTTTTGTGGTTTTTGTTCAACTGCTGATCTTTTAACTGTCGTAACTGAGCGGATCTGTCGGTTTATGGATAATTCAGGAAAAAGTATGATCATTGTGCTCGACATTTCGAAAACGTTCGACATTCCGGTCTTCTGCACAAACTTCAGGGTTGTTGTGGTAAGGTTCTTGACATTATTGGGTCTTTTCTTTCTGGTCGAAGCTTGCAAGTAACTTTGGACTGTGTCTCTTCATTCTCATTTCCTATCAATTCTGGTGTTCCTCAGAGCTCAATTCTAGACCCAACACTGTTTCTTTTCTATATAAATGATCTTCCTAAGTATATTATTCAGAAAATAAACATCTATGCCGATGATATCACTCTCTATTTTGGTGTTGCTTCTGGCCCATCTCCGTCAGATCAGTCGAAATATGCAGCTGATCTAGAAGTTGGCCTGGGTTCAGTTGTGGATTGAGGTCCAAAATGGCTTGTTCCGTTTAATGCTGTAAACACTCAGCTCGTGTCTTTCAATCGTAGGCGTGTCCTTTTTCTTCATGAGAGTCTCATGGATGCCCTGTTCTTGAGAAGAAATTAACTCTGAAACTTCCTGGTCTTTCTTTCTGATCAAATCTTTCTTGGAGTTCATATATTAGATCCATTACTTTTTCTGCTCCTAGTAAAGTCGGTTCTCTCTATCACCCCAAACACTTTCTCACACCTGAAGTTATTCCTCTTCCATTTTCTCATACAGTAGCCTTCATCTGCTGTCACCCGAAACAGGACAGAATCTAAATACACACAAAAACGAATAATACTGCTAATAACACAAACTGAGACACAAGCAGTGACAATGTTGTCCTTTCTCAACTCCCATACATCTGTAAGCATAAAAAGGATTTTCTAAATCGTTAGAACTATTAGTATTGGATTTTATTTTTCGTAATTAGTATTAAGAGCGTGTTTTAAGCGATATATAAAGGATGCCGATTGGATATCAAGATGGCGAACTATTTTTAAATCGTAAGATTTTAGTGAAATCAGACTTTTCATTGCCGTTGTTTCAAAAAGTAACAAACATACATAATTCAATGTCAAACCCTTAAAATACTCAGTTGAACAGTGTGTGTAGACGATGTTATTCTTTAATTTACATGTGAAAATTATTACATTTCTTGCTCCAAATAATTAGGAACAAATAGGTTCAATAGGATATACGTTGTGCATTTGTTGAGAATAATTGAAACAGAGATCAGAATACACCGTGTTTATGATGAGAACTAAATGGTGGGATTATGTTTCGGAATTTTTTTAGATAAGGGTTGATAATTTGTAGAATTTGGTATATTCTGACTACTGTTCTAAGTGACAGTCATTTGAAGGTTGAAGGTTCAATCTTCAGTGCGGACGATACGAAGAATTGCGAATTACTGAAGACTTCTTCCCAGTCATGGCAGATGGAACGAGAGCATGCTACCCCCGTGGATTTAATAAAGGGTTCCGTTCGAAATTTCGTCCAGATTCCTGAGTTCAACAGAAAGACAAGTTCGACAAAGTACACCTGAAAAATGTCGGAGGTTACATCGGCCGAAACGTTGTGATAAAAACACTCAAGATGAGAACAGTAGTCCGAATATACCAAATTCTATAAATGGTTTAACCGCGTCATATTCCTATCTAATATTAAAGTTCCCTAATAACCGTTCTCCAGCATCACATGTCTCGTGTTCTGACCAAGTCAATCACCGTGACTTCAATGTAGAATTTCTCACTGCATTTTTCATAACTTTTCAATTAGTTTCTCAACAAGTTTTCGTTCAGTGTTCCATAACTACAACTCCTCCACCAATACACCATGCATTATCAATCAACAAGCTTGCCGAATAATCTAAGACCTCGTGAAAGTCTTTAATTATTCACATACAAAACTATCTAATCACCCATATTATTTGGACTACTGTTCTCATTTTAGGTGTTATTCTCACGACGTTCTTGCCGATGTTACCTCGACTTTTTCTATGTGTATCTTGTCAAACTCGGGAATCTTATTAATGCTCATCTAAAAAAAATTGAAACATAATATACATGGACGGCGGCACAGGGGGGGGGGGCTCAAGCCCCCCCCCCCCTCCACACTTTTTGACTTGGCCCCCCCCACTTTACGGTCATCAATAATGAAGTTATATATGCATATGTTTAACCGCCCCCCCACTTTTATAACTGTCCCGCCGGTCCTGATATCTAATAACCCCTCAACTGAATGTTCTACTTATTTAATAAACAACCCTACTTTGTGTATTTTCCTGTCGTGCTTCTGTATGTTTGGGAGACCTCTGTGTGGGTGGATATTATGAATTTTCACCAATTCCCCCCTAGGCCTACATTCCCATAATGTAAATTAATTATGCAACCGCTCTTTGAACTCTGCACCGACAGCACCCAGAGCTTGACGGCCCTGGAGATGCCTCTAAACAGCCCTGTAACCTCCGATCCGCATCCTCATCACGTGTGATGGATGCACGTTACAAAGGTATATTATACTCAGTGTAAGGGGGTAAAATTAAACAAACAAAAAGATGATGATGATGATGATAATAATAATAATAAAAATTTTAAAAACCCAAGCCGTATAAGCTACAAAGGCTAACCAGTCACAAGGAATTTACAACAGGGAGAAAACAAAACCACACGAAGAACACCACAACACGGACCAAGGAACAGAAACTGCAAGAAACATAACTTTATAATATCCCCCCCCCCCCCCCAATAAATTACACCGGCCTCAGCTATCACCACACAAACATGAACAAAGGAACAGAAATTACAAGAAACACCATAACTCTTCTTTTTCTCCCCACCCCACCCCCAAAAAATTAATAACTTAAAAAAAAAAATTTTTTTTTAAATGGTGCCGGCCTAGGCTTACACCAGACAACATATTTGTACAGCGTCGAGGAGGATGAGAAGACCGAAGAGGGACAGCACAAACCTGACCTCCACTGGAAAATTGCGGAGAAGCTGGGACCTTGGGGAATTTTATTGCCACCCAAATCATAGAGAAGACAAATTGTCCCTACTATCGTTATCGAAAAGAGGTGAAGGATACTGGAAATATGAGGAGGCTTGCTGTCACTCAGACTCCAGGAAATACTACTGGTTTTTGTCCGTGAGCAATCACTGACGATGATCAGTGTGAGAACCCCTAGTGAGAGCAAATAATAATAATAATAATAATAATAATAATAATAATAACAACTTAGAAAAAAAACTGTAGCGCTATCCTATCACTTCATCTTTTCTGCAACTGACCAGCCCATCTGCTAACGATGTCCAACAAACTGCGAATGTTAAAACATGAGCAGGCAATGTTAATTCTTCTTTAACACGTAAATCAAAATGCTAACTTTTCTTAAACGAATATTCACTCTAAATGCACCGATGCATATGAATTAAATTTACAGCTACCAACCTTGAAATATGTCTAAGAAGAAAAACAACAATACCCCCCCCGCATCATATTTCTAAAAATGATACCAAAAGATTCAAATATCAAAATATAAAATGTTCTCTCAAATTTTTTTTTATATACATATATTTCTTCTTTTTGTCTTCAATTTTCTTAACTTTGTGTTTGTGCTGGGGATGGGGAATCCTATGTGATGCCAAACATTCATTTGCTATTTCAGAGACTCCAAGTGAAAGATCTTTTAAGGATTCTAACCGTTCTTTAAGTGCAAGTATTTGTATCTCTCTTGCACTTAGTTCACTCGTCAGGTAGTTCTGGAAATTCTTTTTCATGAGCCCGGTTCATCCTATGATTACTGGAATAATGGAGATCTTCTTAAGATTTCAGTTTCTTTTCAGGTCGTACATAAAACCTTGGTATTACCTTCTCCCTCTCAGCTTTGTTTAAGCCCGCACAATTAGGGGCACTGACTTCGACTAAGGTTGCTACTTTCTCCCTCTTGTCTATGTCAGTTTAAGCTCCATTTTCTAGGTGTGTAGCTATAGCTCCTAAAATAGCTGCCAAATCTTATCGAATAATTTTGTCTGATGTTACAAGCGGTGAAAGGGAAAATTAATTCACCATATAAATTTGTGGTCAGCTAAACCCCTCTAGACACACACACACAAATGAGATTCTACTTTTTAAAAGTCGAAAAACACAAGCAAGTTAGAATTTAGAGGGGGATTCATTTCGCATATAAATCATACGTAAAATGATCACCTGTAACAGTCATAAATATAGAGTTATTTTCTCTCTCGGAGAAATGTTTCCGCAAGGAGCATTGATTCCATCTGTACCCTGAAGAACTACTTCAGCCCTGTCTGAAATAACGGCCGGTCAGCAGAGAGAATTCTGAAAGCAATGAGGAAAGACGTCTCCTTTTTCTCTTCTGTCCCTGTCCACTGGATGCCTAAGCATTGAGTATCTTCGCCTGAAGATAGCTGCTCACTGATTTTTGGCTGCCCAAAGAAGCTGAAGTAATTCTTTAGGGGACAGATGGAATGAATGTGCCCTGCAAGCTGATTAGCCAGTGTGGTAAAATCGCCTTGTGGGGACATTCCTCCGAGAGAGAAAACAAGATTTTTTTTTATGACTGCTACACATGGATACTGCACCCCATTAACTGGTATCGTCTTGGCCTTCGGGACTTGATTTACGCCGGTCTATGGGTCTGTCCTGTGCAGTTCTAGGAGGTCCACCCTCCCAGGCTTCGCCTCCCCTCTTTGGGGAGGAGTAAGTTTATTGCTTACTGCCTGAGGCACCCCTACCGGGGAATGTCGACGGGGCTGCCCAGGCAATTTTTAAACCCCACTTTCCCAACCCGACCTTGGGTCACATCTTACTTGTGGGAGTAAGATAAAAACTGGCCTTGTGCCTAACTCCTGGAGAGGAGTAAATCAATACACACACACACTTTCTGACCAGATTACCTTTGAACATGTTCTTGTTTTTTAGAACCGTTTGATTTTAATGGTGTAGGTGGTTGGATTATTCCAGTGTAATAATCAGTCGTTCTGTTTCTCTTAGGTTGTGAGTTCGATCCTCACTAATAACCTATGATTTCGACATTTCCTTAATTTTCAAACTACACAGAAGACAAAGAAGGAATATTGGCGTATCGGAAGAATAGTCGACCCGTATTTAGCATGCCGCTATTCTGAATTCCCTACAGCAAGCCTGTCTCTCCTGCACTAAAGCAGTCATAATTTTTAAAAAAGTAAATGTTTTTTTTTATGTAAAACTTTATAATTAGTAAGGAAAATTTTGTATTTTTATTTTTAAAAAAATTAGAAAAATAAGTAATCAAGTAAGTGATTTGATTTTTTTTTTCGAAAAATAAATGCTTTTGTTTTTATTTTAAATAAATTATTAAAATTATTATTTTTTTAATTAAATTATTTATATTATTTTTTTTAATTAAATTATTTTTATTATTTTTTTTAATTATAAAGTTTTACAAGAAAAAGATTTACGTTTTGTGTGTGTGTGCAGGAAAGACAGTCTAATGATGACGGCATGCTGACTACGGGTCGGCCGTTCTTCCGATACACCAGACTCTTTTATGGAAAGGGGTGAAAGAAGTTGTGGCCCCAACTTCCAGTACTACTCCCAGTTTCAGGAGCACAAAGCCCACCACAACCCTGTATACATAGTTTTTTTTTTACCATCCAATAAAATTGGACAATTTCGTCAATCAATAAAAAATATGGTGAAGAATTAACAAACCATAAATAAATGCCTTAGCTATAGGAATTTTCTTATAATTTTAAGGGTTTCTTCTTGAACATGTGTACATTCCGGTTGTCTACTTTTTATACGATTTTTCTCATTTTACCCGTTCAAATATATTGTTTTCGTTGTAAAGTTAATAATATGAATTTATATTAAATATGTCTAAAACTTTTGATAAAAAATATATTACAAAAATATTTTGTTTTGGAAGATATTTAATTTAAATTTGTTTTTAACAAATCTGTTTTTTAAAATAAAAGTCTACTTTACAAGTTAAAATTTGAAACATGTCAAAATGAATACAATTAGGTAAATTTGTAGACTAACACCATCTGCTACACCCCCGAAAAAATGAGACTCCTTTTTAGGCGATTACACACTGAAAAAAACTATTAATTTAGAATTTCGAGTGTGGGATCACTCAATTTCGTATATAAATTTAACAGAAAAAGAAGCCCTATTTCCAGGCCATTTTGGCTTGTTAGAGCAGCGAACTATTTTTGTACAACTAACCCTAAGTACGAGTGGCAAGATTGTAAAATCACACATAACCGACTAAAAGGTAGAGCCTCCCTAGTAAAAAAAAAAAAGAGGATTTATCTCTCACAACAAATAAAAATGTGTCAACTGACCTAAAACGTTAAAAATGGCTAAACTGATCCTCCTCTAAATTCTAAACTTAGTGTTTTTGTTTCTTTTTGTAAAAAATTATGTTCGCACGTAATCGCCTTAATATATTAATATTAGCGTACACCAAAATTTACGAAAAATAATCGAGTATTTAAAAAAAAAAAATTCAACTTTTACTTGGACGCGACAATCGCTGTAATATTCATCCATTCAAGGGAGATAATTTAAACTTCTTTAAAAAAAAACACGTAAATAAATTGTAGAGGATTACACAAGCTAGAGTCACTGAATGTCTCCCTTTACATAACTCTTCTAAAATAGAGACTACAAAATGGCGTCAATCCAGCGTAAAATCGCTCATATAATAAATAACTTTAAAAAAATAATAAATCTACTAGATTATTTTCCATAAACTTTTGGGGTATATGTTACGACGCTCAGCAGAGGCGCGAACGGGGTCCAAAAAAAGAACGAGAAAGAGTTTAAAAACATAAATTTGCAACAAGTAAAGTTGACTTATGTCTAGAATAGACATTTTTCTACTTACCTATGTAATTTGTTTGTATTTTTACGTAGTATAAATGGCTTTTTATTAGATGTTAAAAAAAAATTTCTTGTTTTTTAAAACATCTAGTTTCTCAAAGAAAAATAGCGGCCAGTCCCTCTATATTATTACGTAGAGCGGCCATTTTGAATTCTTCGAAAACCGTCTGTCGAACATAAATTTCTAATAAATAGCACTTCAAACGGGTTTAAAATACAAACAAATAGTACATGCAAGTTTGAAACTAACTTTTACAGTTTACAGTTACTTTTATTTGTTGTATATTTGTTTTTTAGCGTTTTTACTCTGCTGAGTCTCGTAAAAGATGCCCAACTTTTGTGTACGCTAATATTTTCCCATAACAAGTAAGTAGTTCATACACTTTTCCTGTTATTTTATTTTTAACAGTCATATTTTACTCATGTGTAGTCATTGAGTTGCACCAATGATAATTCTTACTTTCAAATCTTTACAAGTGAAAGAAAACATGCTTAAAATATGTGACAATAAAAGGTAAAATCGTAATCGTAAAGAGCATGTTGGGGGGGGGGGATGTGAAATATAAAAAATATATCCAATATCTTTCTCCCGGATGTACCGTGAAGGGGGCCGAGACAGTAGTCAGAAGGGGAAAAGTTTGCTAAAAGAATTGCTCCTTCAACGACCCACCCAACAGGGTCTGGTAAAAAAAAAATGAAGTCTCTGGTTGGAGCAAAGTCGTACTATTGACGCCGACTCGTAACAGCGTCTGCCTACGTCGTTCAAATGGCCATCCACTCGCAAGAGTGTCTGTCGATCTTGTTGAGGGGATGACGTGTGAATCCGAATCTGAATGAACTCCTCAGTGTCGAAGTTCTTTCAGCGTCGTAAAAGTCTGTCCATATTCATTACTGTAAGTGGTAAAACTGCAGTTGAAATATCTCACTCGTAAGAGAGTCTGTCGGGTAATCTTTTACGAGACTCAGCAGAGTAAAAACGCAAAAAAAAAAAATTACAACAAATAAAAGTAACTGTAAGCTGTAAAAGTTAGTTTCAAACTTGCATGTGATATTTGTTTGTATTTTAAACCCGTTTGAAGTGCTATTTATTAGAAATCAATAGTTTTGACACCGTAATTTCGAAAACAAACATGGCCGATTTGGGGGAATTACTAACAAATGCACCTGGAGCGGCCATATTGATTTTTGTGAAAACGTTGGAAAAAAAAACAAGACATTTTTTTTTTTACATCTAATGAAAACCCATTTATAATACGTAAAAATAAAAACAAATTACATAGGTAAGTAGAAAAATATCTATTCTCGTCGTAGGTCAACTTCACTTGTTGCAAATTTATGTTTTTAAACCCTTTCTCGTTCTTTTTTTGGACCCCGTTCGCGCCTCTGCTGAGTCTCGTAACATATACCCGTCTGTCGATATACCACTGTAGTTTAAAAAGTCTGACTCGTAAGAAAGTCTATCGATGTTCGCCGTACTTGGCCACCGACCCTGTTCGCCGGGGAATGGCGACGCCAATGTTCACCTTTTTCTTGACACCTCTGAATGGGGAATGGCGGCGGCCACTGTTTACCCTGTTGAGCACTGCCAATGTTCGCACTGAGTTCGCATTTTTTCTTAACCGAGTTGAATGGGGAAAGGCAGACCTAATATACGTTATAACTACCTCTCCCCCCCCCCCCCAACCAAAAAATGCGCTAGTCCGACTTTGCTCCGTTGGGTATCATATTCCCGCCTGTCTTAAAGGCCTCACCCACCCAACAGGCTCGACCTTCTATTTAAAAAAAAAAAAATTTACAAGCAAAAGAATCAAGAAAGCAATTCAGGAAACCAGTGTAGAAGTTCAATCCAAGATGGCGTTCTGTTGTCTTTACAATACATTCAATGCAAGATTTTGTCCTTCATTCGCCACCACTAAAATAGTCAAATATTTAAATACATATTTTAAAGTAGAGTCATCTTTAATTCTTAAAAAGATCGGCACTGTTCTCGAAGTGGTTCTCTGCGTAGTTGTAGTTTTCTGCGGCCCTGCTTTCTGGTCGCCATCTTGAATTTTCATCTCCCTCTCACGTAAATACATCACTAATCTTTTAAAAGTAAGTATGATGTTATTTGAATTTCTTTATTTTACAATTAAAAAAGAAAAAGAGATCCTTTATTGATCTTCGTAAATAATATGTCACTTAAAGCACGAGTCTAGACTTAATCGTGATATGGAAAAATAGCTTTTATGTAGACGGCTGACCCCCCCCCCCCCCCCAACACACACACTCACATACACAATAAATACCGGTAAAAATATGAATCTCTGATATTTCGGCCAGCTATTTTTTAACGGAGAACATTATGGGAAAAGCATACAATATGTAATAAAATAAAATTAAAATACAGGAATAAATCTTATAAGTTCATTTTAGGTTATTTTAAAAACAATTTATTAAAATATACATTTTTTTTCAGAGTATCAAATAGATAGAAAATCACCCCTCCCCTCTCCTTCATGTCAACACTTTGTTTCTAAACAATAATGGGAACTTCTGCTGTATATGTTTAGCAGCACATTTTCTTTCCTTTTTCTGAAAATAAGGGGAGATAATTTAACCGGAAGTGATTTTTTTATTGTATAAATTAAAACATAAAAAAAGCAACGCTGATTTCTTTTTGGGTATAATATAACAGTTAACAACTTTTTTTTATTATATGAATTAAAATTTTCTGAAAACTCAACAATTATTTTTTTTTTTATTATAATTGAAAAGTTTTGATTGGTCGGAGTTTTGATTGGGTGTGTGGGGGGGGGGTTAAAACTGAATTTATTTGTTCAGTAAATTTCCAATGTCTCGAAGATTTATATCATTTAAGTTCATTTCCGAAATTCGTTTAACGCACGTAACCCGCTTCCGGATTCTGAGTGAATGGTACTTGGAGGAAAACAAATGGAACTCTTCAATTTCAATTTCTAAATCGGCAGCTGCTAAACATATACAGCAGAAGTACCCAATAATGTTATTTTGAAACCTTAACCTTTAACTATTCCGTAGTTAAGTTTTTTTTTTTAATAATTGTAAGTTTAAATTATTTCATGACAAAATAAAGTTTCATTATAACTTAACTAAAACACGATATAAACAAATATGATTCAATTATATCACAGTTTAACGACTCAGTTGAAGTAATGTATTAATATATATAATGTATTAATATATATAATGTATTAATATATATAATGTATTAATGTATATAATGTATTAATGTATATAATGCATTAATATATATAATGTATTAATGTATATAATGTATTAATATATGTATATAATGTATTAATATATGTATATAATGTATATAATGTATTAATATATATAAAAATGTATTAATATATATAAAATGCGGTAAATGTGAAGATCGACGGTGTAAACAGAATGCGATAAAAAAAATTGTGTAAAAATCTATTTAGTGTTATGCATGTTATCTGTAGAAAACACGAGTGAAATGTGCAAATCTGCTCGAATAATCGAGATTTTAACAAAATGGAAACGGAAGTAGAGTATTTGGCTGATAGCGCTATGTTTTTTTTTTGTATCACTTAAGGCGAAAAAGTATAAAAACGTCTTTTTATTCCTATTAATACGTAATAGTAAATTGATTTTTAACTCTAAAACGTTCTTAATGTCATAATCTTTATATATATATATATATATATATATATATCGCCAACTCTAAGTTCGACGGTTGAGTTTCAATCCCGGTTTGACTCACTAACTGGTCTAGCCACACCGAAGAGCTGTGATACAACGAAACAGTCTCTATGTGGATGACTATATAAAGCTCTCTTTCTTCGGTAGAGCTTATTAACTGCCATTAACTTTAAGTCATAGCTCATTGGGTAAAACTAATTTGAGCTCTCGGCACTTGACAATGTTTACATTGAGATATCACTTACATTGAGTCAGCGTCGCAGGGGAAGAAGCGCCGACTGTCAGCTTGACGGTTGAGTTTCAATCCCGGCTTGACTCACTAACGGGTCTAGCCGCACTGAATAGCTGTGATACAGTCCGTATGTGGATAACTATATATATATATATATATATATATATATATATATATATTATCGCCTATACACTAATTTAATCTGAATTTTTAAAGAAACTGTTTAGACTGTAGATCTTTACATTTACCAAAAAGGCTAGACATATACATATATATATATATATATATATATATATATTAGTAATGGGAACACCTTTATTAAATAATGAATGCTTTGAGAGCAATTTTTCAATAATGATAGTCATATATGCAAAGTTTATTCATTTCTTTGAGGAGTTCAATCAATATGTACATTTTATTTAAAATTGCAAACTTTAAGTAAGGATAGTTCGGTGTAAGAACAAGAATGCCTGGTAGGGATATGTCATGACAAATCAAAATATACTATAATATCCCCCCAAAAAACAAATGCGGTAAAGCCTGGGAGGATTCCCCTCCCCCCTCCCCCAAAAAGAAGTGGTATTGCCTTGGTGGATAGTATCGTGATGAACGAACGAATATATTCTAGGTTGCTCCCCCCTAAAGGAGGTGTAATACCTAGTTGGATGTGTTCTATAACAAAACAGATACATTACCCATTCCCAAAAAGATAAGGTAATACCTGGGAGTATTCCCCCAAAAGCGATGGTAATGCCTGTGAGTATGATATGGCAATAGAACAGATACTACACTGCTTACCCGCACCCCAAAAAAGGAGAAGGTAGCTCTTGAGAAGATAATCTCATGACAACAGAACAGATAATGCATTATCCCTGCCCCAGAGTAGGATGTAATACCTAGGAGGATTCTCTGCACCCCCTTAGAAAGGCAGAAGTAATTTTTGTAAGGACGGTCTTATAACAACAGAACAGATACTACACTACTCAACCTCAATGAAATATAATATAATACAAGAAAGGAAGATGTGTTTCCTGGGATGGACTCCCCCTCCCCCCTTAAAAAGGAATTTCTTGGAGGACCGTTTTATGGCAACGAACTGATACTACACCCTTATTAAAATATATTCCGATTTAATCAGGGTTTTTTCATTTGTTTAAAAATACCTACTCACTTAACCATAATTTAAACCGGGTGTTTTAGGCAAGTTATCTCACTTGAAAATTGAATTCTAAAAAGTGTTTTATAATGCGATCTTTTTTTTATTAAATCGGTTTAATTAATTTTATCGGTTATAATAATATTATCGACAAAACTATTACATATATAAGAAAATCTGGCAATACAAATTATCAATGTATATTACAGAATATTAATTTATTAGAAAGTCTTTACAAAATGAATATGAAAATGAGGAATGGAGTGGTTTGAGGATTTTTAGAGATTACATTGTCATATCATTCTAATTAAATAAGCATAAACTGTTTTAATGTAAATATAGTTTGGATAGATAGAAATAACTTTCTGCATTTATTCATTTAATTTAGTAACATATATGATACAAAATAATAAAATATATTTAGTCCTTACTCTATCTTTTAGTAGGTATCCTAAACTGAATTTCTTTTTCAATATACCAAAATACTTGGTAGGTATGCATATATAGTGCGGCAAGATATAAAAAAGATACCAAATTTATGTTTTATCTCAATTAGTATTTGAGTTATGGTTATGCAAAGTTAGTCAGACATTGCATTTTGTCTGATACTGAATACTTAGGCAGTGTATAACTGAAGGTTAAACCTTCAAATAAGTGAAAAATCATTATAAATATTATGCCATAATTCAGTTTAAGAAAGATAATATAGATGGAATTAATAATTCTTAGATATACCCGGTCTTAAACATTGGTGAAAATCACATACCGTTATGATAATTCTGGGGAACGATACAGAAGAGCAGCTTTGACTGTTCATATAAGTTTTATTTTAGCCGCTCACACATTGAAACATATTATGATTCATGACATCATACAGATTAAGCTTAAAATAATTTAAATTTTTAGCAAGAAATATATTTTAACTCATAGACTGACAAAAAAGGATGCAGTACTTCTCAGATTCCACTTCGAAATAACGTTCTAAAAACCTATATATGGTTTAGTATCTGTCAATTGCTAGTTTTTCAACTATTTTGATCAGAACTAGATCCATTTTTGTTGATAAATTTACCTTAAATTTGAAAATAAATCTTATTTAAAAATATAAGATATATTTCAAAGAAAAATATTAATGAAACATCTATCTAGAATATCTATGAGTTACAATTTGACAAATATTCTTATATAATTGAGTGTTTTGAGGTAAAAAAGGATGTACTAGTAACTTTACTTTAAAAAGGGATATAAAATAAGAATGCATGAGTTTTAGCTTAGTTTAAACTAGGGGTGGGACATAATGGGTGAAAATTTCAGATTCATGCAAGTAGTATTTTTTGTGTTCATTTATACATAAATAACACTAAACAATAAAACATTTTGAAAATTTTTCAAAATTCAGAAGGTGCAGGTCAAAAGGATTTTGGCTAATTTGGGCTATTTTTCACTAGTTTTTGGCTATTTTACATTCATGAAAACCCTTTCACAGCCTGAAAATGGTCCTAAATTAAAGTAATATATCAGATTTAACCATCTATATCCATTCATAGCTTTTGAGGATGTTTTAGGACCTGCAGTGTCGCATGAAACCGTAACGGCTATTTTTTGGTCTGCACCTTCTGAATTTTTCAAAATTTTCAAAATGTTTGATTGTTTAGTGTTATTTATGTATAAATGAACACAAAAAAATACTACTCGCATGAATCTGAAATTTTCACCCATTACATTCCACCCCTATACAAACAAGCATAATTATGTTTAATTTTTGAACTAATGACCTAATTTTTGTGGTATTTCTTCACAATTTGTGTCTTCATACAGAAAAACACCTACCATAACTATCCTGAGATAGCAATTGTTGACGATTTTCCACCCACCAAATGGGTGTATATCCACTACTTTGCTTCCAGGTATCCATCAGGACCGAACCGACTTCAGATTGACCGGAATTTCTACCCAGCCTGTCACCATATAGACTTGCCATGAACAGTTCAGTTAGAGCTTTTATAACCTTTTAGCTAAGAGCAAAGTGTAGTATTTGTTTTTACATTACACTTCATCAGTGAAGGAGATATCTTTCTAGACTGAGGTAATTTTAATTTTTGTTTCAATCACATAACCCTTTTGGAAGCTAGATTTTACCCACATTAAAAACCGAACATGTGTCGAACTCGGCAACTTAATAGGGACAATGAGCTATCTTTGTTCTTGCAATCTATGTTAAACTGTTCATAAAACCTGGCAACTTAATATACAATTACCTTTAATAATATAGAATATCTTCCCATCTTTCCTTAAGCAATAATTTTAATTAGTTGTTTATCCATTATTCTTTACTATTTTTAGACTTTTGTACTTGTAAAGTTATAATCAAAATGAAACTATTATTTGTAGCAAGATAAATATATTTTATCGTTTATTGATTGCTGATGAATGGTTTGATTCGATATTCGAAGTAAATTATCAATATGATAGATTTTTTCAAAAACAGTATGAGTACAGGTTTAACTTGTGACAAAATAAATAAACTAAAGAATATACTACAAGTTTTAAAAAGGCAACATTAGAAGATCATTTGAAAAATAGTTTTTCTCAGAAAATCAGATTTCCATTTTTATGTGTAAAATTAAAATAAAAAATTAAATAGTTTAATCATAATAAAATTCAGGACACAAGTGATCAGAAACATGAAACAAAAATTATACTGAAAATTAGGATAATTTTTTAATGTACCAAAGGAATTTTACTAGAAAGTGTAGAAATTAAATGGCTATTGCTTTTGAAGATAATTGAAAAAATATTTTCTTTGTATCAAAAATGAAAATCGTATCAAAATTATCTTCCATGACTGGTAAACATTAGTAGCAAAATTTACTTGATGATTGAATGTGATTAACAATATAATTTTCTTTTATTGAAACGTATATTGAAGATTAATATAAAAGCCTTGTATTTTTTTTTAATATGATTCCTTCTTTATTTACAGGTGTAAACCGTAGAAAATGAATATTTACATATTTGACAAAACAAGACAAATCTGTTGTTAAATAATTAACGGATCATACTTCTATAAGGCACATTTATCAGTATTTCCAGAGAACTACATTTTAAGAAGACATGGCGAAACCTGCTGATGAGACTTCATTTTCATGTGAAGAGTGTAAATCTACATTTTCTAAGAAATCATCTCTGACAAAACACATGCAATTACACACAGATTGTGAAACAGCATTGTCACAGAATTCTCATCCTACAAGAGATAAGCCATATGCTTGTAAAGTTTGTGGATATGCATTTTCAAAGAATTGTAATTTAAAAAAACACGTCCGAATTCATACAGGGGAGAAACCATATTCTTGTAACGTTTGTGGATCTTCATTTTCACAGAATTCCAGTTTGAAATGTCATATTCGAATGCATACGGGGGACAAACCATATTCTTGCAATGTTTGTGGATCTACATTTTCACGGAGTTCTAATTTGAAACGCCACATGCTTACACACACCGGAGAGAAACCATATCCTTGTGAAGTTTGTGATGCTTCATTTTCACAGAGCACTACTCTGAACAACCACATGCTAACACACACTGGAAAGAAACCATATCCTTGTAATGTTTGTGGATTTTCATTTGCATGGAAACAAAATCTGAAAAGCCACATGCTAACGCACACCGGAGAGAAACCATATTCTTGTACAACCTGTGGATCTTCATTTTCATGGAAACGTAGTCTAACAAGTCACATGCTAACACACACAGGATATTTTTGTAAGATTTGTGGCTTAGCATTCTCACAGAATTCTGCTCTTAAAAGTCACATGCTAACGCATATTTAAGAACCATTTTGAAAATCAAGCTTGACCTTTTATAAAATTTTGATTCAAAATTCACACAGGAGAGAAACCATATTATTGTAAAGTTTGTGGATAAATTTACTGTCTAAAAACAAGTACTCAACTGCACATCTGATAGAAATCATAGTGATTCAAAGTTTACATCTATATATGTATGGCATTTTAAATCTCACATACATATATAGATGTAAACTTGTAACCTAGGCAACTGGAGTTAGATATGTTAATATAGAGTAACATTGGAAACGTTGACTATAAGATGTAAGTCTTTTGTTATTATCTCTGAATTATAATACTTGGATAAAAACCTGTGGTACTCGCTAGTTAGATCAATTTGACGTAGCAATTATAAAAGAATTTGGTGATAGATTTATCTAATATATAAAGTAGAGACGTTTTTTTCCTGTCCCTTCTCGGAGAATAGGAAAATAACCACATGCATGACAGGCTACTGAACTCACAATTATATTAAACTTATTCACTCGAGTGTGTTTTAATATATATGTTATTCTTCTTTCCCAACTAACACTGAATATTACATTTGGCCCGCCCGCCACAACTCTCCGAAATACAAACTCCATATAGGTGGTAGCAAAAACTTTTCTCCCTAACAATTGTGTACTGTGACTACACTCATCGACACCGGGAAATAATAAACGCAGTTTAATTTTCACAAAAAACACCGGTTGTTATTTAACACGCATGCCAATAATGAAGCTTCGGTTAATTGGCGTATTTTCACATTTATTTGTAAGCCGAAACCGTGGCGCAGTGGGTAAGAATGTACGTTTCATGATCGCCAGTTTTCGCGATCAATCCCATTCTACTCTACCACTTTTTTCTTTTTTTTTTAATTTAAAACATTTGCCAACACAGTAGACGGGGCAGAAAAAACAATAGGCCGTTTCTTTTTTATTCGACGTCATGCAATAGGTAGTACTTTTTCCCTTGCAACGCCGGGAGACGGGTTCCGCTAGTAAAAAATAAAAATATCTCAAACACAAAATCAGTAAAGAGAAGTCTAATTCTTTGTATTGTGATGGACTCACCAAATTTCGACTCATTGGACACAAAAAATGATTCAATATCAACATTTGTTGGAAATACTTTATTCTAACATTTCTGAAACAAATAGGAAGACATGTACAAGTAATAGACTTACATTATAACAATAATGGACATTTAGATTTTACATGACTAATGATAGACATTAATGTTTTATATTTCAATGTTTTTATAAAGTTACACCTTTAAAGTATAAATTAATAATTCACTTTTAATTTATTAGATAAAGTATTTTTGGGTCATCTAACTTAAACTTGATATTCTGCACTAAAGTTAAAGGAAATGTATAATATAACATGATAGTATTATTTTTATTTTTAGCCTGACAGACTCTGGTAATTATTATTATTGTGTTGAACTGAAAATGGCCGGAACATACTCTCTGATGGTGCTAGTGTATCATAGATCCTTCTACACTGAGGTGGAGTGACTGTTGACAGCATCTTATAATCCTTTATCTAAGTACTGAAAGTGTTGTTCTACTTTGAAAACAAGCAAGTAAATATCTACCAGAGACTTCTCCACTTACAGTCTTTTTTTATAAAGGTTAGTGGTTTGGCTTCAGGCTGTCCCTGTAACCTATTCTTGCTTCAAAACAGTCATAAGTATGCCAAATTCAAATTCTTATAAATGTGATGGATCACACTGACTGCCTGATGTGTATCAGATCATGGGAGTACCTTTGTCTAAGTAAGTCAAATAATGGTCTGACAAGATGTTTCTTCAAACTTTAACACCTGAAAAAGAAAAATTACATTATTTTAAGATCACAAATGATTACATTACAGCCACAAAAGGAAAGACACGTTTTTAGAAATTTTATCCAGGATATATATAAATAGAAATTAGTTCATAAGATTTTTTTTTAACATGGTTCACCCCAAACAAGGCATGCCACCACTGTAGATGTAAGGGGCTACTGAGAAAAAAGAAAAGGGGAGAATGTTGGGGGGGGGGGGGGGGTAGCCTAAATTATGATCTGCGCAGCGAGATGTCTGTTTACATTAGTTTTAAATTTCTGCATGTCAGTACTGTCGGGGAAACAGGGGGCAGGGAGAGAGTTCCAGAGGACAGCAGCACGAGGAAAGAAGCTATTTGAGTAGAAGGCTCTCTGGCATCTGGGGACCTCCACAGTGAATGAATGAGATTTAGTTGATTGTCGAGTTAGTCTAGTGAATTTACGTCGAGGGGGCACCAGAGTAGCCAATTCATCAGAGCATAATCCATTGAAGTACTAGATTATGAGAATCGAAACCAAAGAGGTGTTGATTTCTAAAATGAAATTTTTGTCGAATTTTGAGAATATGGCTTGCCAAAAAAAAAAAGAAATGTAATTGTTGTTTTCAGAGATGGCATTTTTCTTGGTTGATTGTTTCCCAGTTATGACATGGACTTCAATCCCTTTCACGTATAAGCAGACTGAACAGGGAGCGAATGTCGGCTAAAATGGTAAACTTTTATCAGCTAGTGTGAGGTAAAACAGATATCTTAAACCTGACTTAGCCGTTTACACAGCATTACCTGTTAAATCACTGAAGTGTAAATAAAATTGTATGCCCACCTAGAAGTCGTTTTTTTGTAATGATATGCGCATGGCGCAGATAAGTGTTCATAGCTCAATTCTATATTTGTAAGTTGCTGTGATATAAGTCCCGATAATATTTTTACAAACTATTTAAAATCGTGTTCGTTTTCGTTATTTGAATTATAGATCCCAAACTCACACTAATGAAATCTTTAATAAAATTTACAATCCTTATTTTTGCAATTCAACTATATTTGGTATAAATAAACTTCAGTTGATGCCTTTTCCACAAAGTTTCAGTCATGAACGTCAAACATTCATTGTTTTATCACTGTTCACTGATATTCGAGGCTACTTTGGTAATCGTATTATCAGTAGGAGGTATGATCCTGAATGACCATCACACTCACAGTACCTTGACCCTTCTGATTTTTATCCCTGCGTTATCTACAATATCATGTCTATCAAAACAATCCACTGATTATTCCTGAACTGAAGAAGGTCTTCACAACCAAAGTCAGCAAAGCAAAAGTTTCAAACACGACTGCACACCATTAGTTGTTTGTTTTTTTAAAAAACGTCATTAAAGCAACGTCTTTTGGCTGTCCAGAGCCATGTAAGCATCCACTTTGTCTTTAAAGAAGTAAAATCTGAAAAAAAATCACCAATATTTGAGACATTTTCTGTTTGAATCCATTTAAGTAAATCCTAACAGTTCCCAAACACCATCCAGTACTTCCCTGCTTTCTTTTCCTATAAACATCATGATACCTACTTAGCCCAATTTCTGTCACTGGCATATATCAATGCGGCCAGGCCTAAACGTTTATTCTTCTTTACTATTGTTTTCAATTATTATATTTTTCCTTGCTCACTAAATAAGTTAAACAATTTAAGATAACAAATACCTACTGTATTGATTTACACCTCTCCAGGAGTTAGGCACAAGGCCAGTTTTCATCTTATTCCCACAAGTAAAATGTGACTCAAGGTCGGGTCGGGAAACTGGGGTTTAAAAATTGCCTGGGCAGCCCCGTCGGCATTCCCCGGTAGGGGCGCCTCAGGCAGTAAGCAATTAACTTACTCCTCCCCAAAGAGGGGAGGCGAAGCCTGGGAAGGTGGACCTCCTAGAACTGCACGGGACAGACCCGTAGACCAATGTAAATCAAGCCCCGAAGGCCAAGACAATACCAGTCTATGGGGTGCAGTATCCATCGGAACAGATACTACACTTTGATCTTAGCCAAAAAGCCAAGAAGAGGACAAAAAAGATGATTCATTAATGCAGAGTGTTTTATGTTGGGACTATAAAATTTTTCTAAGCTTACTACATACATAGTTTATAGAGTTCAAAACTCACTTGGGTGTGTACATGTGCATATCAATTATGTGAACAACTAGGACATTCTTTATGTTTCCAATTTTTTTAGATGAGGATTGATAATTTGGATTATTCAGACTAGTGTTCTCATTTTGAAAATACAATTGATAATGATGTAATATTTTTACCCGGTCATGACTGACAGAACAAGAGAATGCTACCCCGTGGATTAAATAAAGGGTTCAGTATAAAATTCCATACAGATTCCTGAGAATCAGAAAGATTCCTGAGTTCGACAAGATACATCTGAAGGTCAGAGGTTGCATCAGCTGAAACGTGAAAATAACACTCAAGATGAGAATAGTAGTCCGAATAAAACAAATAATACAGTCCTTATTAAACATTATTACATACTAAAAGGTTTAATTCACCAATAAAACACGTTATTTGTCATCTACTGTATTAATGAATTAAAAGCTTTGTTCAAAATCACATGTTTTCTGTCAAAATTCTATTGCTTAATTTCTACTCATTTTTTAATTTCTTAAAACATCATATTTCATTTCCAATTTTCTCCCCACTTTGACAACTTAATAATATTAATGTATGCTAATTCTTGTTTTCATGAGCTTCCGGGACTTTTTTTCTGTTCATATCTACAATGGAAGGATTATATCCTATCAACTGTTAAGGTTGCAGAAAAGTTTGATTATTTTACTACTCTAAAAAGTACCTGACTTTTAATGCAATTCTTTATATAAGAGTCAGAGAATTCTTTGATAAAGTACATAACTGACTAGTTGATGAAAATCTCTTGTGTTCGCTATAGTCCCTTTTTTCACAGAAGAGATGTTATGTCTTTCTCTATCCTATCTCTATTCAATGGAAAGTGCTCGACTGAGCTCCAATATCTGGTTCATCTTTTAAGACATTCAGAATAAGAACTCATCTCACCGCAACTGAAAAAAAACTTTTTTAAATTGGTTAATTATTGTCAATCATCCTCTAATATTCTTCATACTCCAATTGACAATCTTTCCTTTGTGTGACTTTTGGCTTTGATAAGTGGTGACTATTAATGTGTACTGTATTTTGCATTGATGATACAACAATTATAACTTCATTTACACAATGACAAAAATGCAAGAATTGTTTGAAGCAACAACAATAAAAAGAGCAAATGTATCTTGCATTGATGATACAACAATTAATGTAAGGTACTGGTGCAGTGGATGAGCCATGCTGAAACCGACGTTTCGCCGGCATCTTCCGGCAGTTTATGTAAACAGCCGGGACCAGCCAAATTAAATTTTTTGGATCTCAAAACGAGGCTATGCTATCAAGCAGGAAAATTAATGGAAAAATGTATTTTTTACAAAGACGATACAAACTGGAAACATTATATAAACATTTAAATAAAGAAAAAATGTTGTATGATAATTTTAATAAAAAAATATTAATTTTTGTTACAAAGAAAATATAATGAAACTACTGTTAGCAATGTTTTTACTGATGCAGTTTTTTTAACCTGACAGACTAGGTTAGGGTAACGTTAGCAGTTTTTGAACCTGACCAACTATGTTAGGGTTAGATTGTTTTGTAAGAAAATAAAACAAATAATTGTTTTTTACCCCCCCCCCCCCAAAAAAAAATTTTTTTACCCTCCCCCATACATAGAAATATATTTAGTTTAAAAGACAAAAAAAAAATTCCCCCACTTTTTTTTTTCTCCCCATACATATAAATATTTTTTATTAAGAAAAAAGAATATTTTTGACCCCCCCCCAAAAAAAAGAAGGGAACAAAAAACAACTAATCTTTTGACCTGTAACTTTTCTAACAAAATTCAATAATGTATTTTGCAGACTGAAGCATCTGTCATAACTCAATTAAATTAATGATCACTTTAATCAACTTTTTTACCGTGTTCAATTTTACGCTATATCTAGATCACTATTGACAATTTTCGTCTGCTGCAATCTTATTGATTAAGCATTTCGGCATCTTCTGACTGTTTTCGTAAACTGCACCAGTACAAATTAATGCAACAGTATCCTTTAATAGCATCTAAAGTTTATAACTTCCTTTAAAAAATGAGAGAAATTGCAAGAATTGTTTGAAGTCACAAAATAACCAGAACAATGTTATGAATATTGCAGCAGTATTCTTCCAAAATAGTATCTGACACAGCTGAAGGTGTGAAACTGAAGAGTTAGGTAAATTGCTGGGAGCTCTTTAACTACTATTCATGCCACAAGGTCATTTTATTTATAAGTGAAAATTTTAATTTTATTTTTTTTAATTCTGGGCCGTTAAAAAGACAATTGATTTAATAATCATTTAAGTTTTCGGTAAAATGACATAACCGAGATTTGCCACTTTCGTCTAAGAATGTGTTCAGCAGTCCATGCTTAATTGCAAAAATCAGTTCCTTGTGTATTTTACACGTACGTCAATCAAGGTCAACACAAGAAATTGTGAAAAATGATTTCTTTCATTGGAAATTTTGAATTTTATTTTTATTACAAATATATTTATTATAATTGGGATGTTTTGTTTTTAAAAATACTCAAAGAAAATATTTTTAACAAAGGTCCCCTATGTAAAGAATGGCTTTCTAAATAATAGTTATTATTTAGAAAGCCATTCTTAACATGGGAGGGGGCTTTGTTAACTATTCTGTACTTTCACCTAACAATATAATAAACAAAAGAAAATGTGTTTCTGCCCAAACATAGTTAACAAATCCCTTATCTTAAACGTAATATAGCAGGAAATGACTTTCACAATTCACCAGTGAACACATTCTTAGCCAGAAGTGGAAAATCTCGGTCGTTATGCCATTTTACCGAATTTTCTAGTGATATTCAGAATTTAAATTTGATTCTCCATTTCTTAACTAACTCTCTTATTAAAAGAAGTATTCCAAATGTAAGATAATTATTATTTTAGACATTTTTAAAGACTAAAAGAAGTTTACCTCAATTATCTCAGAAAGATATCATTAAAGAAGTTAACTAACTGCCAGAAAAATAAAAGAATAATAAATAAGTTTTGACTGTAATTAAATTTCCAACCGAATTTCGTGCAACCCACTTCATCACTTTCTTTCTCTCCAAAAGTTTTGACTGTAATTCAATTTCCAACTGAATTTCGTGCAACCCACTTTTCACTTTCTTTCTCTCCAAAAGTTTTGACTGTAATTCAATTTCCAACTGAATTTCGTGCAACCCACTTTTCACTTTCTTTCTCTCCAAAAGTTTTGACTGTAATTCAATTTCCAACTGAATTTCGTGCAACCCACTTTATCACTTTCTTTCTCTCCAAAAGTTTTGAATGTAATTCAATTTCCAACTGAATTTCGTGCAACCCACTTTATCACTTTCTTTCTCTCCAAAAGTTTTGAATGTAATTCAATTTCCAACTGAATTTCGTGCAACCCACTTTATCACTTTCTTTCTCTCCAAAAGTTTTGAATGTAATTCAATTTCCAACTGAATTTCGTGCAACCCACTTTATCACTTTCTTTCTCTCCAAAAGTTTTGAATGTAATTCAATTTCCAACTGAATTTCGTGCAACCCACTTTATCACTTTCTTTCTCTCCAAAAGTTTTGACTGTAATTCAATTTCCAACTGAATTTCGTGCAACCCACTTTTCACTTTCTTTCTCTCCAAAAGTTTTGACTGTAATTCAATTTCCAACCGAATTTCGTGCAACCCACTTTTCACTTTCTTTCTCTCCAAAAGTTTTGACTGTAATTAAATTTCCAACCGAATTTCGTGCAACCCACTTTTCACTTTCTTTCTCTCCAAAAGTTTTGACTGTAATTCAATTTCCAACCGAATTTCGTGCAACCCACTTTTCACTTTCTTTCTCTCCAAAAGTTTTGACTGTAATTCAATTTCCAACCGAATTTCGTGCCTTTCTCGTCCCAATCCAAATCACTTCCCCTTCCTTCCCAGCTGTCCTCTTCATTTATATCACCTGATATCCACATATGCAAATCAGAAACCACCATAAACACCTGCACCTATGAAGAGAAGACCTTTTTTAATTTGCATACACGCCATGCGAAGCACCTCATTCTTTTTCCTGATGGTGAGTGTTCCTCTTTATTCTCACACTGACCAATGAATTTTAAATTGAAAATTATGCTGATACTATTAAGGGAAACTATCAAATCAAGAAAACTTTCTATTGTGGATGCGGTTTGTGGAAACCATATACAGAGGGGATCTTATAATTGTACTTTATTAATAACTTCATTACCCATTAGAATTTTCTACGATTTAATAAAGTGTCTCTCTTTCTGTTCTTATATGTGGTTTCGTTTCTTATTAGGATATATTTATATAAACACATGGTTCTTTAGAGGTAATGTGTTCTTCATTGTTTATTCACAGCTTTCTTTTCTCATCCAATATATATTAATGTTGAGGTAGTATAAATATTTTTCTGTATTTGTACGAAGTTTTAGTTTGGTTTTATATCTGTTACTCATGCGATTTTATATATTAAAAAAAGGTTTAGGTGAATAGTTAGCATGTCGTTTGCTGCTTTCCTTTTCTCTGATTGGATAAATGATGATTTCATCGTTTAGGCTCCGCAATAGATATTTCGTTTGTTCGAACTGATTTAATGTCATTTTAAAAATAGCATTAACATTTATTTTCTACAATTCTCTTCTTCACAGATGAGTTACATTGAATGCTTAATGATAAATGTATTTGCGAGCTGAGCTGGTTAGTAGACCCTTTCGTTCTCATATAGATCACCAATATGAGAACAAACGAAAGGGTCTACTAACCAGCTCAGCTCGCGAATTACCCAAGCTCAACTCTGGAGACTCAGTATGTTGCATGAGGGACTGAATAAGAGTTTCACCGTCTGGAGTTACGCCCCTTTACCGGGGCACTCATGTTTTGCCTGATGTAAATAAAGGACGCCATCTTTTATCGAACCTGATCTCTGTCGTTATGTTTCTATTCAATCCATTGACATACTCTAAAATGACACATGGTGGCAGCGGTGGGATGAAGATATGTCTAAGTAGGATGTACAAAGGGATAAGAAACAGATAATAACTTTATTATTCTTGTTTCAAATTGTAAATTCGTACGTACGTCACGTGGAGAAAAGAAGAAAAAAGATGTCGGAAGACACAAACAGACCAGTGGCTAGTATAAGACCACCAGCGCCCTTATGTATGGAAGATAATTTATCGGCGAACTGGAAGTTGTAAACTGAAATGGCATAACTACGCCATTATTACGTTTTTGACGAAACATTCATTACAATATCAGACGGCACTTTTGCTTCACACGTTGGGAGATGACGCATTGAAAGTTTACTACGGATTTCAATTTCTAACACCTGAAGATGAAAGAACACCCACCGAAATTATTCAGGCATTTGATAAATACGCTATAGGGGAAACGAATGAAACCTACGAGCGTTACGTATTTCATTCTAGAAAGCAAGGAGGATCAGAGACTGTGGAATCCTTTATTACAGCACTTCGGACGTTAGTAAAAACGTGCAATTTTTGTGACAATTGCGTTTCATCAGTACTCAGAGATCAGGTAGTGCTGGGAATACACAACCCCCAGACACAAGCTGAATTATTGAAAATAAGACAGTTAGACTTACAAAAATGTATTGACATTTGTAAGCTGTCTGAAAATGCCACGGTCCAGTCCAGAATCCTAAGGCCTGAAGGAGTGAATAAGGTTGATTTTAAACCCAGGAGAAAGACATCGGCACAAACTGACAGAGATTGCCGGGCGTGTGCACTGCGGCACGGACCAAGAAAAGAGTTATGTCCTGCATTTGGCAAGACCTGTTATCAATGTAATGGAAAAAACCACTTTGCCGTGAAATGCAAAGTACCAAGGAAAAAGAAGGTGCCGGCTGTCAAAACCCAATATGAGGACCAGGAAAACGACAGTAGTAGTTGTTCAGACTATGGACAGGTAGACAACATAACGATTAAGGAAAAAGTGAATGCTGTGAGTCAAGAGGTGATAAAGGCAGAAATGAGGGTCAAGGGAAAACCAATTGCTTTTCAGCTCGATAGTGGAGCGTCCGTGAATATATTGAATGTGAAACACGTGATTGGAAAAACACTGGAACATTCAAATAAGACCCTTGTCATGTGGAATGGAGCAGAAGTGAAGCCGTTGGGAGAATGTCGAGTTAAAATGATAAATCCCAAAACTGGACAAAAATATGCGGTTAAGTTTGTCATTGTGAAAGAGGGTTTCCATCCCTTACTGGGAGCAAATGCAATCCAGAAAATGGAACTCGTCACAATCAATAACAACAAATTCAAAATGGTCGCCAAAGTTTCCCAGATGAATGAATCCAGCAGCCGGTACTCGGACAGAATTATCAATGACTTCAGAGATGTGTTCAGGGAAGAATTGGGTCAATTACCAGGAGAGGTACATTTGCAGGTGGATCCAGGAGTAACACCAAATGTTGCAGCAACACGGAGAATACCAGTGGCACTTAAAGACAGGCTAAAAGTCGAGTTGGAAAAACTGGTTAAGGAGAATGTTATTGAACCAGTGAGCGACCCAACACCATGGGTAAGTGCGTTAGCACTGGTAACTAAGAAAAATGGAAACCTGCGGATATGTATAGACCCAAGACCACTGAATAAAGCTCTAAAAAGGGAACATTTTCAGTTACCTACACTGGACGATTTACTACCAGAACTGGCTGACAGCAAGGTATTTTCTACCCTGGATCTACGAGATGGATTCTGGCATGTAAAATTAGACGAAGCCAGCAGTCGCTTAACAACATTTGCTACACCATATGGTAGGTTCCGGTGGAAGGTTTTACCGTTCGGTATTTCTCCAGCTCCAGAGATATTTCAAAAGACCCTTTTTAACAATGTGTCTGATTTGGAGGGGGTGGTTAACAAAGCGGATGATCTCCTGGTGATTGGGAAGGGTAAAACGATGGAAGAAGCAACAATTGATCATGACCGAAAACTCAGGAAACTGTTGCAGAGATGTCGTGATCGCGGGATGCGATTGAATGCTGAAAAATTGAACCTACGACAAACGTCTATATCTTTCCTGGGACACATAATAACCAGTGATGGTTTACTTCCTGATCCTGGGAAAGTAAGAGCCATAAAAGAGATGCCGTGTCCAACAGATGTGAAAGGAGTGCAACGATTGGTTGGATTCGTGAATTACCTGGCAAAATTTCTACCACACATATCTGATGTGATGGCCCCAATTCGAAATTTGGTGAAGGCAGATGTGCCATGGACATGGTCCCAAATTCATGAAGAGGCTTTTGGGAAAATTAAAGAGGTAGTGAGTGAGGCACCAGTGCTGAGGTACTATGACCCCAACAAATCTTTGGTCATCCAATGCGATGCAAGTGAGAAGGGCATGGGGGCTGCACTACTACAAGAAGGTCAACCCCTAGCCTATATCAGCCGTGCACTGACCGACACAGAAACTCGGTATGCACAGATTGAAAAGGAACTACTAGCAGTAGTCTACGCATGTGAACGGTTTCATCAATATACGTTTGGTCGACAGATAACAGTACTAACCGATCATAAGCCACTGGAAGCGATTATGAAAAAAGAATTGGTGAAATGCCCGAAACGACTTCAAAACATGCTGATGCGACTACAGGCTTACGATGCTACAGTTCTGTACCATCCAGGTAGGAAAATGTTCCTTCGGACACGCTATCAAGAGCATACACCTATGGATTGGGCAGTGAAGATATGGACGATGAAGATGATGTCAAGGAAGCAGAATATATTCCTATAACAGAGAGAAGGCTGCTTGAACTGCGCTCGGTCACGAAGGAAGACAGAAGCTTGCAGCAGTTGCAGCAGTTGCAGCAAGTAATTCTGGAAGGATGGCCAGAAGAAAAAATACATCTTGACCCAGAGGTGAGACCATATTTTAATATGCGGAATGAAATGACGGTGCAAGATGGCTTAATTTTCAGAGGAAACCGGGTAGTGGTTCCACTGACCCAGCGAGCGGTGTTGAAAGAAAAACTGCATTCCACACACCTGGGAGTAGAAGGATGTTGCAGAAGAGCAAGAGAATGTTTGTATTGGCCAAATATGAACAGTGACATCAAAGACTATGTTTCAAAGTGCCCCATATGTAGAAAATATGAAGTGGCCAACCCGGCAGAACCATTAATGGTCCATGAAATTCCTGACAGACCCTGGGCGAAAGTGGGAGTAGATCTCTTTAAGTTTGCAGATAGAGACTACCTGTGCACAGTTGATTACATGAGCAACTTCTGGGAAATCGATCATCTTCTCAATACACAAGCAAAGACAATGATAACCAAACTTAAATACCATTTTGCACGTCATGGAATACCAGATCCGGTCGTAACTGATAATGGGTCTCAGTTTAGTAGCCAGGAATTTTCTGCCTTCGCAAAAAAGTGGTGTTTTACACATACACCTGTCAGTCCATACAATAGCAAGGCAAATGGCAAAGTGGAATCTGCGATAAAGATGGCAAAGAACCTTTTCCGGAAAGCGATGGACGATAAGGCTGATCCATACCTAGCAATGTTGGATCACAGGAATACGCCATCCAAAGGTCTCTTATCACCAGCTCAGAAGCTGATGTCAAGGAGAACAAAAACACTTCTCCCAACCAGGGAGGATTTACTCAAGCCAGCATTGCCCAAAAATCTGAGAAAATCAGTGAAGCAAGACTGCAGGAGGCAAGAACGTTCTTTCAACCACAAAGTAAAACCACTTAAACCATTGTATCCTGGAGATGTAGTACGGATGAAACCACACATAAATGGTCAAAAAGAGTGGAGGAAAGCTGTTGTATGGGGGAGACTGGATGAGCGATCATACCATGTAAAAGTGGGTGGGGACTTATATCGACGGAATCGAGTAGATTTGAAGAAAACTGCAGAGACACCCCCACTCACATCAGTAATACAACATATGAAGTGCAGTGCGAGTTACCCAAGAATATAGAGCAGAGTACAGAAGAGATATGTAACTCAGAACCACCTCAATATGAAGGTGAAATAAGAGAAAACCTCAACCCGACCCCATTCCCAACAAAACCAAGTCCGGAAAGGTTGCGGACAACACGGTCGGGAAGGATAATAAGAGATCCTATGAGATTCAAGGATTTCACAACATAAGTGAAAGGGAAGAATAATCCCTGTTAGGTAGGAGGGTAGTCAGCCCAATGAATGCCTAGATCACTGTGTTTTGTAGACTCTGTTTTTAATTCTTATCAGACTTTTTGTTTTTTGTTTTTTGTTTGTCTTTATCTTCTGTTTTTTATTTATTGAGAAAAGGGAAGATGTTGCATGAGGGACTGAATAAGAGTTTCACCGTCTGGAGTTACGCCCCTTTACCGGGGCACTCATGTTTTGCCTGATGTAAATAAAGGACGCCATCTTTTATCGAACCTGATCTCTGTCGTTATGTTTCTATTCAATCCATTGACATCCTCTAAAATGACACACAGTACGTGTCCTTTCAGACAACAAATGGAAAATGAAAGAGAGGGTGCTTGAGAAACTCATATACGCCCGTTGTGGAAATTTCTAGAAGTTTTTCTAAGTAAGTCAACGGTTACTTCCCTTTGTTGAAGGGTAGGGGGGGCCTACGTGCAGGTCGAAGGTCATATGGATATTGCGTAGGTGTTATGCTGTGAAGGCCATGTTGTGTCACGTGATTTCTATTTTTAGCAATGATGCATTTTGTCGTGTCTGGATATATCGGCGCGAAATTTAATCAGAACAGACTCGCACACCGGAATGACAAGACATGTTAAAACTGTTTCTCCGTCCACGTGGGGACGTTAAATTCAAGAACAGATTTGAACGTTGGGCAGTAAAGAACTGTGAACTGTTTCTCCGTCCACGTGGGGACGTTAAATTTGCAAGAATTTCTACTTGAAGAAATTTAAGAGATATGATATCTCTTGGCTGAATTACTTGTTGTTTATGAAATATTTTCCCCTCGGTCAAGAATTGTCCTTGGGAAGTTGTTTCAAGCCAGATACTTGAAATAAGGAATGAAGAAGTTGAACGAGATAGCTCCGGGAACGAAATTGCCTATGTTGAAGAGATTGGCTCCCGAGAAGTGAAATACTTTGCTGTCGAGAAGATTCTAATCGGAGATTAGGAATCATAGAGACTAATCGTCTTTGCATACAGATCGATTTGGGATATTCAACTGTGCTAGTTTAATCAGAACATTTGCGCGTGTTCACCATTCAAGACGAACGATGGAAAATAGTGAGTATTGTGTTTATTTGAAATGTGTACTGTTCTTGTGCCATACATATTGCATTGGATTTGCTAAAAGAAAATATTGAAAAAAGAAGAAGAAAGGAACTTTCTGACAGACGTTTGATAAAATAAAAAAAGAGTTAATTTTATCGTGGAAATTATGTTGGACTTCGGCACGGTTTGTTAATTTTATTTCTTTTGATTGTAAATTTGGTGAAAAGAAAAAAAGAGACCTTTGATTGATTTGTAAGAATACGGACTTTATAGTAAGTTCATGTTTTAAAAGGATTTATTCCTTAACTTTGATTGTGTCAATTTTTGTTGTATCTAACCTTAATGTTCAGAGATACTGATGTTGTATTTTTTTTATTCTTATTTTTTTTGCATGTTATCCAGGAATAATTTATTTATTCCAGCTTTGGAAAAAAAAGCAGTCCAGGCTATCTTTTTTTTGTAAATAAAACTATATTTTAACTTTTACGAACATCTTGTATTACTACATTCCTTATCTCTTGTTATAATTTTTTTATGATAATTGTCCTAGATAACATAACCATCGTTTAGAGCGGTTTTTCGTTAACGACACGAAAATTCCGACATTCTGCTTTTTTTTATGGTCCCATTTTCGTTTTACAATGGACGTATTGAGACGATAAACTGGAATAATCTAATTAATTTTCTTTCTATTAAAAGCATTCTGCTTTTTTCATTATTAAAAGCGATTCTGCTTTTTTTATGTTCCATTTTTGGTTTGGGTGGACTAACTTCAGAACGATATACTGGAATAATTAGTTTTCTTTCTATTAAAAGCATTCTACTTCTTGTTTCATATTTCGCGTGTTGGAAAAAATACTCGAAAATGTGCTACTAGTTTGGATTTGGATTGAGTTTCTTCTATTGCTATTTTTTGGTACTAAGTCAATGAAGGAACTTACTTCAAGTGATAATCTCCTTTCTGCCTTTGGCGCCTAGTTGCGTGTAACAGACGTGTTGCGCGGGATTCGGCAGCCCATCGTTACAATTAAAACGTAGTCAAATGCGAGATGTTCAGGTTTTAATACTGTTTTAAGCTGACTGCTTTTTTTTCTTTTTCTTTTATGTATTTTATGTGAAAATTGCATTTTTTAAGAGTCTGATTGCCATTTTTGCTCGCCACGTGGAGTCATTTTTGTGAATTTCCCGCGTATTCTAAGTCGCCATTTTTGTGAACTGTTGAATGTTGGATATTGAATGATTTTGTGTAATTATTTTTCCCTTGAGAATTTTGCTTTGACTGACAAGTGGAATTGTTAGAATTACATTTGAACAAATTTGGTTAACTATGGAACAGCCTTTTTCCATTTTTTTGTAGGAATCTTACTTAGATAATTTTATGTTGTCATTTTCCCGCCATTAAGAAGACGTTTGGCGCCTATTTTAGGTTAGCCCACACCTGATCGCCATATTGTATTTTGTTCATAATGGCGTCTACCCCCACTGTTAATCTCCTTGTAGAAAGGCGAGATATTGTAAAAATTAAAGTCGATACTATTATTAATGTTCTTGGGGGTGGCGAGGGGGAGAACCGGGAATTTGTTTCTTCCCAGAAGGTTAGGGTTAAGGAACTCTTTGCGTCCATTGATTCGCTCAATGAGCAGATCACAAGTGCCTATATTGAGAGTGAGTCTCGCGAAGAGATGTCTGAGAACTGTCGGAGCGAAACGTTATATCGTATCCAGGTGGATCGACGTTTCAGCGAATTGGAGAGCATGTGGAAGGATGAGGGCTCCCCACATAATGGAGAAGGGGAGAAGTCTAAAGCGTCCCTTTGTGGTGTGACACCAAAACTTGTCTGTCCTGTTTTCGACCCCATGAGTTTGGAACGCGACAGATTGGCGTATCTCAACTTCTCGAAGGAGTTCGAAAATTGCGTGTCAAATATACCCAGTGAGTCCACGAGGTTGATTATTCTGAAAAATCACCTCAGGGGCTATGCCCACCGAATAGTGGGACATCTTTCCATTTCGGATGCCAACTTTGAGGCAGCGATGGAGATCCTAGATAGAGAATTTTTAGATAAAAAGTTTATTGTAAACTCTATTTTTAAAGATCTCCATAGTGCTAAACCTCTTGGGGATTCAGATACTAACTCGGTGAAGAGCTTTCTAACTAAGGTGAAAGCTCAAATATACGAGCTGAAAAACTCCTTTGGTATGGATTTTCTAGAGGAGGAGGCCCCCGGCAATCTGTTACTAAGAAGCATTATTTTTGAAAAACTTCCTATTTCTGTGAGACGGGAGCTGATTCATACCGTCAATGGTAATTACCCATCTCTGGGAGATATCCTTGATAATTATTCTGAGGTGTTGCGCACGTTGGACATCGTCAAACCCAGGATGGTTAAAACGGTAAATCCCGTCGTCAAACCGCGTTCGTCTGGTTCCTTTAGATTCAGGCCCGCTAGTGCTGTTAAGAAGCCCTCCACTTTGGAGAACTTTTTTGTAAAAACTAAACCCAGTTGACATAAGTGCTTCCTTTGCAGTAGTGACTGCCATATTGCGTACTATTGCGTGAAGTATCCCTCTCTAATGGATCGGTTACAACGATGCCAATTGGCTAAGTTGTGCACCCGTTGTACTAGCCCGTTCCATAACGCCGAGGCGTGCCCCGGTAAAAGTGGTCGTCTCCGCCCCTGTTGGAAATGTAAAAGTTGCGAACATGCAGGTGCGTTATGCCCTGACTTTGACAAGTCTCGGCTGGATACTAACCCCTGTCTTCAGGTGGGAGAAGTGAATCTTCTCCTGCCTATAATTAAAATTGACGTGGTCAATAATGGAGTTGTAAAATCTTTCAATTGTCTGTTGGATTCAGGAAGCCAGCGCTCCTATTTGTCTGATGTAGTTCTGGACCTATTGAATTGCCGTTCTATGCCTGTAAGGAGAAGGGACTTCTTTATTAAGACTTTTCTCGGAACGGCCAGAAGGAGCCTAAATGAACTCGAGTTGCGGGTCAAAGTGCCGAACTCTGAGTGTGTTATACCCTTTTTGGTGGACGAAGGCTTGGACCTTCAGTTTCACGTCAGGGGTCTGTCTACTGCTATTGAGAGTATTATTGCGAGTGGGGGGAAATTGGCTGCTGACTTTTCAAATGTTGAAAATGATTGTATTACTGTACATGGTTTGGTAGGTGTTGACCTACTGATGTATTTGGGACCCATGAAGTTGTCTCCCTTCATGAATGGGTCTGTTTTTGAGTTTCCTCAAGGAATTGTGCCTTTTGGAGATATGTCCAATTTTGTGAGTCCTGTTATGAAGAAAACGGATGCCTCCGTTGTTGGCGCGAATTATAGCCAAGTTGTGTCCGAACACTCACGGTGCCTTATGACACATGTTTATTTTGTGCTTGAGCCGAAGTCTCAATATTTCGACCCTTTCGATAGTTTTGTTGATCCTTCTGTGGAAAGAGCCGTGGACAAGCTCTTTAGTTTGGAAACACTAGGAGTTACTGAGAACTCTGTAAGTGATTATGACAAGAATAAAATTGATGCCTTTCGCAGTTCGATCTCGTACCGAGACAGTTGCTACTATGTTAGTTTGCCATGGGACGAGGGAAAGTTGCCTTCTGTTCCTTCCAACCATCAAGTGTCGTTGAATGTGCTTGATAAGGTTGTCACTCGTTTGACGAGGCAGGGTCTATATGAGGACTACTGCCAGGTTTTCTTAGAGCAGGAGAGGGAGGATATTGTTGAGAGAATGGAAGTGAATCCAGAGGATTTCACTCATTATACTTGGATTCCTCACCGTCCGGTTATTAAGGCTAATGGTCAGAGTACCACAAAGATAAGGCCGGTGTTCAACTGTTCGTTGCGAACAGGTGGACATCCCTCTCTAAATGATTGTGTCTATCCGGGAATTAACCTTTTCTCGGATATGCTAGAGTTATTGTTGAAGTTTCGTATGGACCGTTATGTCCTGTTGGCTGACGTCCGTAAGGCCTTTCTCATGATTCGGTTGGAAACCGAAAGAGATAAGAATCGGTTTTGCTTTTTTGTGAAATTGAATGATAAACTGGTATGTTATCGTTACAAAACCTTGATTTTTGGGTTTGTGGCCAGCCCATTTATTCTCAACTTCGTCATTAGACATCATGTTGAAAAATACCCTCATAATTTATGTAGGGATATGCTTATGGAAAATTTTTATGTGGATAATCTTATAAAAACTCACAATTCACAGAAAACTTTGTTGGACCTATACCTGAATGCAATGAGTATCATGCAGGATGGTAATTTTTCATTAAGGTCCTGTAATTCCAATAGTGATGTTTTGACCACTCGAATGAAAGCTGACAAAAGTTTTGTCACCCATGATTCTCCTCTGGAGAGGGTGTTGGGTTATGAGTATGATCCTGTGCAGGATAATTTGCATGTGGCGGTCGGTTCCTTGGATGTGCCGGCTGATACAAAAAGGGGCATCCTATCGCAGAACTCTTCCATATTCGACCCTTTGGGGCTTGTTTTGCCTGTGACTATCAAGGGAAGGGTAATACTCAGTGAGATATGGAAAACTCAGGTGTCATGGGATCAGAAGATACCGGAGAGTTTGCAGCTCACTTGGAACAAGTTGTTTCCTGAGTTGATGAATCTGCATAGTGTGAGGATCCCCAGATGTGCTGTTGATTCCTCTGCACCTGCCACGTTAATAATCTTTTGTGATGCTTCACAACAAGCCTTTGGCTTAGCGGCTTACATTTTCCAGTATGGGGCTGCTAAATTAATATTTTCCAAGGCTAAGGTGGCACCTTTGGCAAAGAGAACTTTGCCGTCACTTGAGTTGTTGTCCGTCTTTTTGGCGATGAAATGTATCCCTAATCTTTTGAAGGTGTTTCAAAAGGATGTGGTCAAGAAAATGGTGGTTGCGGTGGACGCACAAGTCGTGTTGTCCTGGATTCTGTCTGAGACAGTTGTGACAAAGAGTATATTTGTCCGAAATAGGTTAAAAGATATTCGAGTGGGAGTGGATAAATTGTGTGAACAGGGTTTGGAAGTGATGTTCAGGTATGTGAACACTTCTGACAACCCTGCCGACCTGATCACCAGGGGTATTTCTTTGTCGAAATTCAAATCTCTATTGCCCTTTTGGTTATCGGGGCCGCAGTGGCTGGTCGGTGAGAATTTTAACTGGCCAGTGTATGATTTGAACTGTTTGAGTTCTGACAGTCAGAGGTTAGTGCTGACTAATGCCATCTCTGTGGTTCCTATGATTCAGGAATTGTCACCGGTAGTGGATTTTAAGAGATTTTCTTCTTTGGGAAAACTCATGAGAGTTTTGTCCTACGTGTTTAAGTTTGTATTGAAGTTGCGGAAATCCATGAAAGAACCAGGCCAAGTGGCCAAAATTTATTTGATTAAGTTGGAGCAATCCTTGCTTCTTCCCAGGGAAAAGTCCTTTTTGTTGAACCCCTCCAACCGTGAGATTCCTCCGTTGGTGGCGAAGTTGGATCTTTACCTGGATGATAAAAGTTTGATAAGGTCTGGGGGAAGGATTGGTAAAGCCAGCCTTTACCCTCCGGAAATTTTACATCCAATTTTGTTAGATTTTTTAACACTTATGGGGTGCCTTCCCATATATACTCAGACAATGCTAAATCATTCGTTGCTGGATGCGGTTTGATTAAGCAAGTGCTGGTGTCTGACGAGTTCGAAGAGAAGTTTAGTACCTTTGACATCAAGCACCAGACGATACCTTTATATTCTGCTTGGTTCGGCAGTGTTTGGGAGCGTCTTGTTAAGACGGTGAAGGTTTGTCTTTATAAGTTAGTGAGTCGGCAGAAGTTGGGTTATTTTGAACTTCTTTCTGTGTTGTCTGATATACAGAATGCTATTAACTCACGTCCTCTAACTTATAGATGTTCTGGAGATGATGGTTTGGATATTATATCTCCAAACGCGTTGATTCGCCCGTATTGTAATAGTGCTGTTTTTATAAATTCTGAAGAATGTTTTCTTGAGAATTCTCCTCCTTCTAGGAGTGACCTTTTGGAGAAGTTGAAACAAAGGGATCTTCTCTTAAAGAAATTTAAGGTTTTATGGTACGTAGAATACCTGCTCGGCTTGAGAGAACTGAGTGGTGATCTGTACCAATCTGATTTTGGTGATGTCATCGCGATAGGCGATGTGGTTCTTGTTAAGAACCCAGCCAAAGCTCGCCCATATTGGTCCTTGGGTAGAGTGATAGGTTTGACTCTAGGTGATGATTCTCATATTAGATCTGCCCTAATTAAGAAGGCAGATGGTTCCTCTCAGGAACATTCTTTGAGACACCTTTTTCCGATAGAGTTGTCGGTTACTCATTCCCATCAAGCCTCGGAGGTTCCAGAAGAGCCTTGTGGTTCCGAGGTTCCTGATGTGGTCCAGCCGGATGTTGCTGGAGGAGATCATTCCTCGACTTCCAATTCTAGACCCATTCGAACTCGCAAGAAGGTGAGTGAACAGGATAATGATTATTTGTGGTATTGATGTGTGCATGAGACATGTATAAACATTGTACATTTTTTTTCTTTGTCGGGAGAGTGTGGAAATTTCTAGAAGTGTTTCTAAGTAAGTCAACGGTTACTTCCCTTTGTTGAAGGGTAGGGGGGGCCTACGTGCAGGTCGAAGGTCATATGGATATTGCGTAGGTGTTATGCTGTGAAGGCCATGTTGTGTCACGTGATTTCTATTTTTAGCAATGATGCATTTTGTCGTGTCTGGATATATCGGCGCGAAATTTAATCAGAACAGACTCGCACACCGGAATGACAAGACATGTTAAAACTGTTTCTTCATCCACGTGGGGACGTTAAATTCAAGAACAGATTTGAACGTTGGGCAGTAAAGAACTGTGAACTGTTTCTCCGTCCACGTGGGGACGTTAAATTTGCAAGAATTTCTACTTGAAGAAATTTAAGAGATATGATATCTCTTGGCTGAATTACTTGTTGTTTATGAAATATTTTCCCCTCGGTCAAGAATTGTCCTTGGGAAGTTGTTTCAAGCCAGATACTTGAAATAAGGAATGAAGAAGTTGAACGAGATAGCTCCGGGAACGAAATTGCTTATGTTGAAGAGATTGGCTCCCGAGAAGTGAAATACTTTGCTGTCGAGAAGATTCTAATCGGAGATTAGGAATCATAGAGACTAATCGTCTTTGCACACAGATCGATTTGGGATATTCAACTGTGCTAGTTTAATCAGAACATTTGCGCGTGTTCACCATTCAAGACGAACGATGGAAAATAGTGAGTATTGTGTTTATTTGAAATGTGTACTGTTCTTGTGCCATACATATTGCATTGGATTTGCTAAAAGAAAATATTGAAAAAAGAAGAAGAAAGGAACTTTCTGACAGACGGTTGATAAAATAAAAAAAGAGTTAATTTTATCGTGGAAATTATGTTGGACTTCGGCACGGTTTGTTAATTTTATTTCTTTTGATTGTAAATTTGGTGAAAAGAAAAAAAGAGACTTTTGATTGATTTGTAAGAATACGGACTTTATAGTAAGTTCATGTTTTAAAAGGATTTATTCCTTAACTTTGATTGTGTCAATTTTTGTTGTATCTAACCTTAATGTTCAGAGATACTGATGTTGTATTTTTTTTATTCTTATTTTTTTTGCATGCTATCCAGGAATAATTTATTTATTCCAGCTTTGGAAAAAAAAGCAGTCCAGGCTATCTTTTTTTTGTAAATAAAACTATATTTTAACTTTTACGAACATCTTGTATTACTACATTCCTTATCTCTTGTTATAATTTTTTATGATAATTGTCCTAGATAACATAACCATCGTTTAGAGCGGTTTTTCGTTAACGACACGAAAATTCCGACACCGTTCATACCTCGTAGAAACAGAGAAATGGATCAATGTTAGACGTAATCGTCGCCACCTGCTCAAAACAAAACATACACATCAAATAGAATATGACTATGAGAGCATCCTGTCTTCAGACAAACCACCAGCCAGCCATCAAACTGAAAGTCTACCCCTAGACCCGAATCGCAAGCAACCATACACTACTTGTTCAGGTAGACAAATTGTTCCACCTGCACGATACGAAGATTACTCATAAGTACCCTTCCCACCTATACCATTTCTTCCCATCTTTCTTTTTCGCAATCAGGGAGATGTTATAATATTGATACGGCAAGTGACAGCCTTACACCGGGTATCTTCGAAACCGGTGCTAAGGAGTGTGTAAAAAAAGGAAAGATAAATAAATACAGCAAACACATACTCGTGTTCTGCCAATCGACATGCATCTCTTGATACGACTAATATCGGATTATGGCCTTTACCAAGGATCCGGTAAGCAGTAAATTATATCAATGTCTCCTTTATTTCGCTTTATAGATTATTAGAAAGAAAGCCGACGCGCGTTCGCATCAGACAACAACATAAACAAGCTAGGGTTCACGCTGCTACAAGTCCATTTTTAAAAATTATGTTTTTCGGAATGCCCTAGTATCTAATTTTTAAATTTTTTTTTGCTTCTCCAAGAATGACCAAGTATCTATTTTTCTAAATTTTTTTGTTTGTTTCTCCAACATAAAACTTTGTTTTCTTCCACTGATGACTACAAGTTCATGTGAAAATATTAAAAAAAATCACGTCGTAATAGTAAACTGCTATTGTTAAAATCATATAATAATATTTTTGCAATCGTTCTTTTTTGTGTGAAAATATTAAATACACAATGCTTCATTCAGGAAATTAATTTTTCTTCGAGTTATGTTGATTTTATTAACACAGAATTTAGAGATTTTTTCCTAATATGAAAGAACTATATTTGATATTTTTATTATCAACATATACGATGCTTTATTTTCATTTAAAAAAAATCGTGTGTTATTTAAGTACTCTGACTTTAGTATATGTTGTTTGTTTTTACACAAAATAATACGTTTACACACAAATTTATGATAAAATAATACTCCTTTATTTCATAATGTATTTATTACGTTTAAGAAGATGTGACGGACAGACAGACGGACGGACGGACGGACAAACTCCCTATTTATATAAAGACTATTGTCTTTCTTACGCCAACAAATAATATTATGTTTGATGCAAAAATTTTAAATAAATAACAATTTTGAAAAATTATTATCGTGTTTATAGGCCAATAAATATTATTATTTTTACTAGCAAATATATGATCCCTCCGGTCGCATATTTTTGCTTGGCTGCTGCGTCAGAAATGAACGCTGACGTGTAAACTGATGGAGCCTCAATAACATTTCTTGGGTGGTGAGACGTTGATATTCTTTATTTATGACCAAGAATATTTGTAGATGTAAATAAATAATTTTAAAAAATCGACCCCACCCCGATTTTTGTATTACCCTTCCCCATAAATAGAAATATTTTTAGTTTAAAAAATAAAGAAAAAAAAATTTTTGGACCCCCCTCAAATTTTTTATTTACCCTCACCAATACATAGGAATATTTTTAGTTAAGAAAAAAAAATTATTTGATCGCCCCCCCCCCCCAATATTTTTTCGAATCGGAAGAAAGGTGTACATAAAATAAAACAATAAAAAATTCGTACTCTTTTACTGTAAAACCTATGCTGACTTTGACCATGATCCTAACCCTGACCCCCACTTTGACCCTGACCCTAACGACGGAGTCAAAGTTAGGCGCGGGTCCTATAGTGTAAAAGCACCAAATAATTAAATACAGTTAATACGATTAGTTATGTAAATGGTGTGTGTGTGTTTGTTTAATAACCTTTTTTTAATTTAACAATTTGTTTCTAAAATCAGTTCTATTATTTTTTTGTTGACAGAAAAGAAAATAACACTTTTATTTTAATAAATAAAACATGGAATAATAAGAACAGTTTGTGAATAAAAGCTTAACAGTGTAAGTTAAAGTAACACGGTAAATGCCAGCGTTTTGTGTACATTTTAAATTACGCGCTCGTCTTGCGCCATTACTGATTTGACAGAGAGAGGTCGTTTCAATAGATTAACGTTCGCTGTTCAATCAGTTGGATGTAGATGAAATAACTACGTAACTCATTCATTTTTAAATCAATTTTTATTTTAATTAAACAATTTGATTCAATAAATGTGTGTTTTAAAACATAATGGCTAATAAGATTAAGAAAATAAACAAACTCAGAACGTTTTAAAGTAACGCGGTTAAATGCCAGCGTTTTGTTTACATTTGAAATAACGCACTCGTCTTGCGTCCATACTGATTTGCGAATACTAATTTATTAGAAGTTCAAAAGCAATTGATTATGTAAATTGAGAAATGCGCATAGTGTTTACGGCGTTTTTTTAGTATATATGAAGCTGGCGGACTTAGTAAATAGTCATACTACTCGGATTCCGTTTCGGCTTCAGACAGACAGATAGACAGACATAGAGACATACAGAGACAGACAGACAGATACATAAACTCCATTATTAATAGATAACAATGTTATCGTTTTTTTAAAGCAAATACATATCTTTAAAGTAACAATTTCAAATAAAATTATTTTTAAAGATGTTATCGTTTTTCTAAGCCAATAAACAGTATTATCTTTAATTAAAAACATTTAAATTGAATAAAAGTATAATTATAAATCATATTATCGTTAATGTATCAATTTAAAATGAATAAAATTATAATTATAATATTATCTTTAATGTAACAATTTAAAATAAAATAATTTTTACCGATATTATCTTTTTTCTAAGCTAATGAATAATGATATCTTTAATGTAAAAATTTTAAATAAATAAAAGTTTTATAACGATTTTATCGTTTTTAGAAGCCAATAAATAATAGTATCTTTAATGTAAAAATTATAATTAATTTTTTTTATAACGATATTATCGTCTTTTTAATCAAATACATGTTATCTTTAATGTAACAATTTTAAATAAAATTATTTTTAACGATGTTATTGTTTTTCTAAGCCAATAAATAATATTATCTTTAATTTAAAAAAGCATAAATTAATAAAAGTATAATTATAAATATTATATTTAATTTAGTAATTCAAACAATTTTTGGCACATGTTCGTCTTTAACCACTGTCCGTTTTTCACAACTTTTTACTGACCATTTTTCTTTTCTTTTTTCGGTGTACATTTATCTATCAGGCTGCTAGAGAATTCCGGCGTTTTTGGAATTTTTTTTCAAATAGTTTACATTTTAGGAGGGAGGATCAGTTTCCAATGTTAATTCAATGTAGACTGATCCCCCGCTTTTTGACCATCTCAATTTTTAAAAAAATCTTTTTCGGTGTACGATTACCTGTCATGTCAATAGAGAATTCCGGGGGTTTTGGAAATAAATTTTTTAAAATTGTGAATTTAAGACGGGGGGATCAGTTTTCAATGTAAATTCAACGTGGACTGATCCCCCTCTTTTTAACCATCTCAAATTTTAAAAATTATTCTTCTTCTTACCTATCATGTGGCGAGAGAATTCCGGCGTTTTTGGAAAGAAATTTCAAAATAATGAGATTTTAAGACGTAAAAAGTTGTGAAAAACGAACTATGGTAAAAGACGAACAAGACTGATCCCCCGTCTTAAAATCTCAATTTTTTTGAAATTTCTTTCCAAAAACGCCGGAATTCTCTCGTGACATGATAGGTAATTGTAAACAGAAGAATAATTTTAAAAATTTGAGATGGTTAAAAAGAGGGGGATCAGTCCACGTTGAATTTACATTGAAAACTGATCCCCCGTCTTAAAATCACAATTTTTTAAAATTTATTTCCAAAACCCCCGGAATTCTCTATTGACATGACAGGTAATCGTACACCGAAAAAGATTTTTTTTAAATTGAGATGGTCAAAAAGTGGGGGATCAGTCTACGTTGAATTAACATTGGAAACTGACCCCCCCTCCTAAAATGTAAAATATTTGAAAAAAAATTCCAAAAACGCCGGAATTCTCTAGCAGCCTGATAGATAAGTGTACACCGAAAAAAGAAAAGAAAAATGGTCAATAAAAAGTTGTGAAAAATGGACAGTGGTTAAAGACGAACATGTGCCCAATTTTTTAACGATATTATGGTTTTTCTAAGCCAATATATAATATTATCTTTAATATAAAACTGTTTAATAAATAAAAAAATATAACGATTTTATCATTTTTATAAGCCAATAAATAATATTATATTTAATGTAACAATTTAAATTAATTTATTTTCATAACGATGTTATCGTTTTTTAAGCAAAATACATATTATATTTAATGAAACCATTAAAAATTAAAAAAATTACGATGTTATCGTTTTTAGGCAATAAATAATAGTATCTTTAATTTAAACATTGTAAATAAATTAAACTATAATTATAAATGGCATTATCTTTAATGTAACAATTTTAAATTAATAAAATTATAATTATAAATCATAATCTTTAATGTAAAAATTCAAAATAAATCAAATTATTTTTATAACGACGCAATCATCTTCCTACGCAAAAATGCTTTTAAAAAAAATTCGGAACATATTTTCAGTATTGGGATTTCTAAAAATATTTTATTGTATCAATAAATAACAATTCTTACTTTCAAACAATTCATATTTAAAAGATAAAGAAAATATCTTTTAAGAAATGTGAAAATGACAGATAAAATCGGAATCGTAAATCGCAGAAGAATAAAACAAAAAACACAACTCGGGAAACGAGTGTAGAAGTTTACTAGTCTCGGATAATTCAAGATGGCGTTTTGTTGTCGCTTTCCTTAGATTAATAGCAATTCAATTGAAACTGATGCCTTTCATCCACCGTCATAAAAATAATCCACTCTCCAGAAGGGTTCGCGGTCCCGCTAACTTCCGGGTTATCCTGCAGTAAATTTCAAGTACGGATGATCATAAATGATAGAAGAAACGTTTTTAATCGGAAAATTTAGAATTGTATTTTTAGTATAAAATAAGGGCTCTTGTATAGATCGGGTACACAGGCGAAATTTATTTTAGAAGAGTTCCTCTGGTGTAAGAAGGGGCAGATAAATCTCTTCTTTTTTTTAAGTACATAATTTCACGCAGTAAATATAATACCGGCCGTATTCCACGACAACTTTGGGTTTTTGATGGCTATGAAAAGGACACTAAATCGTTTTTTTTTAGTGACGGTCCCGTCCAGAGATGTCATCACATTAATCCCAATAATATAAAAATATCTGCGATAATGTAATATATAGGACTGTTCGTTTTGCTGGTTTTCAAATGAAAACATATACTGTTGATTTTCCCAAATTCTATTTTCTTCAATAAATGTTCTGTTGATTTTCTCAAATTGTTATTTCATCGAAAAATGTTCTTTTTATTGAATTTGCATGACTTCTTATTTAAAAAATGGATATTTTCCATTTTCGGAGAAATTGCGTACTAAAAAAGAGAGTTATCTGCCCTTTATACCATTGGAACTCTTCTAAAATAAATTTCGCCCGTGTACCCGATCTATACAAGAGCCAAAATAAGTTGTGAGCAAAACAAATTATAAAATATATGTTTGTTTATATATTTATGAAAATATAACAAATCTTTAATAAAAAAAAATCTGTTTTTTTTTTTAATTGATATAAATAAAGTTTTGAAATGTCTGGCGCGCTGACAACTTTAACATCTACCTTCAAGAATTTCTCTGGCGTCGCCGAATAAAACAACGTTATTTTGGCAATATTCTTTATTGTATACGCTTTTATTATTCTTTTTAAATAATTTAAATTATGTTGCTGTTTCACAAAATACAAAAGATATTTGCTTTAAAAATTACTATTAAAATACTAAGCTAATTTATTATATTTTCATAAAAAATCAAAACACATATTATGTTGCTGTTTCACAAAATACAAGAAATTTCAAAACTTTATTTATATCAATAAAAAGAAGACATTCCAACATATTTGATCCATAAAAAAAATTATTAAAGATTTGTGATATTTTCATAAAAAAAACAAAAGACATTTCAACATATTTATTCATAAAACAGATTTATTAAAGATTTGTTATATTTTCATTAAAAAAAAAACAAAAAACTTTATTTTATTATACTAAATATACAATTCTAAATTTTCTGTTAAAAAAAAATTCTTTTTATCATTAATGATCATCCATACTTGAAATTTACTGCAGGTACACCCGGAAGTCAGCGGGATCGCGAACCCTTTTGGAGAACCAAATAATAAATATTGCAATAAATAAAATAAAAATTAATTCATCTTCAATTCTATTGTTCATATGGTTGCCTTTATTTTTTACCTTTGTAGTTTTCTGCGAGGCTGCCTTTCTGGTCACCATCTTGAGTTTTCATCTCGAATAATCACGTCAATAATCTTTTTAAATGTAAGTATAATGTTACTTCAATGTCTCTATTTTACCATTTTGTATGGAGTTTTTTTTTATTGATCTTTAAGCTCTAATCTAACCGTAATGAATTTTGTTGAGAAAAAAAGAAAGTGATAGTAATTGAATCTCGGACGCTTTAGCCAGATTTTAATTGAAAGGAATACTTTTTGGTGAATGCATGGAATAAGTAAAAATTAAAAAGAAAAATACGTTAATAAGGAAGCTTATTTAACGTAAACTCTTAAAAGGTTCATTTTCAATTAGTAGTAAATTATAATTAACTTAGTAAAAATATCATAAACAATTGAGTATTGATTTACTCCTCTCCAGGAGTTAGGCACAAGGCCAGTTTTCATCTTACTCCTACAAGTAAGATGTGACCCAAGGTCGGGTCGGGAAAGTGGGGTTTAAAAATTGCCCGGGCACTGGGCAGCCTCGTCGGCATTCCCCGCTAGGGGCGCCTCAGGCAGTAAGCAATTAACTTACTCCTCCCCAAAGAGGAGAGGCAAAGCCTGGGAGGGTGGACCTCCTAGAACTGCACAGGACAGCCCCATAGACCGGCGTAAATAAAGCCCCGAAGGCCAATACAATACCAGTCTATAGGGTGTAGTATCCATCGGAACAGATATTACACTTTGATCTTAGCCAAAAGGTCAAGAACTTATATGTTGTGCATTTATATTTATATAGTGAGAGAAAAGAGTTATTTTAAAGAGAATATTAGTAGATGTAAAATTATTTCATGATGAATTTAAAACGTCATCACCATTTAACTAAAACGGTAAAATAGAAAGTATCCATTTCATAATGGCCGCTGTGTCTGAAATCAGAAATTGCGAACTGGTGTTAGTCCCCCAAAATCCCCAATTATTTTAAGCCGTATAGCTAGGGACCTCAAAAGCTCACCATAGAATTTACCCCATATACGTTACACGATTTAACTTGAATATATGTTCATATTACCATCATAATTTTTTTACCATTCAAAGGAAGAAACATAAAATAAACTGCTGATGATTTAAAAAAAAATTTTTCACTGTACGAAAATAATGAAAATGAAAAAAATAAAAACGTGTGTACTTAAATTACGCCTTAAAACAACGTTCCTATGTAGTGACAAATTTTTATGCGCTAACACCCGTTTGTTTAATAAATCTAGCAAAACTGAAGTAATGGTCAGATTTTCACTAAATGTTTAATACTTATTCATTATTGGACTAATTTATCTATAACATGCTTTTTTTTTCGTAAAATATATAAGGGAAAATATTTTTTCTATGTAACCCCCCCCCCATTTATTTCATTTTATGAAATCTAAAAGAAATATATTCTGATCGATCGAAATTTTAATGTTATATAAAGCGAAAGAGTCTTAAAAAGCACGTCAGATTTACCTTTTTTTGGTAAACACTTTTTGATAAAGTATCTATGAATTCATGAATAAAAAGTGGAAATTAATACGATATTATTATGTTTTGAATTTTTTTTACTTCATTTTCTCATTAATATACACTCTGATCTGCTGAATTGCAAAGAAAAAATGTTCTAAAATATAATTAATTTCTTAGAGATTTTAATTCATTTACACATTTTAAAGTTTAAACATCTATTTTGAAAATATGTTTTCCCAATTGTTCAAAAAATTTTAATATAATATAAACCTTACTGTTATTAATCGTAAAAGACCGACATCTATTTCGACCGATTAACTTGTGCTTTTTAATAGAATGTTTATTTGATCGAGGTAAAATATATAATTTCGAAAAAAGCTTGAGTTTTTTTTTATGATTTTGGTCTTTTTCTTTGTTTGGGTTTTTTCACGACATTGATAACAAATTTGTTGGTGGCAATTTCATGTTTTTTTTTAATATAATTTTTCATGTCGATTCAGAAGAGTTTTTTTAATCTCTGGTTTAATTTCTTTTCCAAAATGTTGTCATAATGTTTGTTTCATAGCTAACCCTTATTGTAAGAAAATTGTGGTGGACAGTTGGACAGAGGGAAATTTCGCAAAGTTAGACTATATTGCATGGGCAATAACTCTTATTTACTGATTTCAATTTTGAAAAACGACATTTAAAAAAATTGAATTGAGAAAACTATTATTATTATTATTATTATTATTATTATTATTAATATATTTAAATTAAATTAGAACAGCTTCTTTATCATGAGAAAATGTTTAATTTTTAAAATTTAAATTAAGTAAACAAGGTTTTTATTGGATATTGAAATTTAAAAAATCGTCGATTTCATTAACCACTTTTGAATCAAAACAGTATGTAAAATTTAGGACAACCTCAGATTATTAAAAAGTACATAGTTGACCATGTATTTACTGCCGTTGAAATTAAAGGTTTTGACTAAACATTTACTTAAATGGTTCCAAACGTAATAGAAAACGAGGTCCACTTTGCATCATCTCTAGGTTTGATAGGCAATTCGAGCATGTAGAATACCCACGGTTTTGACCTAAAGAAAAAAAACTTATAGATGGATGCCAGTGTATATGCCGTCAATGTTGGTCATTGCATAGTATATGCAAGGGATCTTTTTTTTAAGCCGTCGTCAAATAAGGCATCTAAGAATGCTATTGTTAGGTTTGAGCATTGATATGAAACAGCGTACAATTCAAAAGGAAATAAGTATTGCATTGCATACCATAGTTTTGTGGATGCAATTCATCCGAAAGGTGTGTGAACAAGACATTGTAAACAATCTTATAATGCTTGGTGATGTAAGTGTAAATAATAGTCCTAAAAATGTTGAGATTGATGGTTCTTCTTCAGGAGAAAGTATAAATAGGGTCGGTTTAGGAAATTAGCTTGGGTGTTTGGAGCTGTGGAAAAAGTAACCACAGTAGAGAGGACATATCAGGAAATATTGTTCCTGATAATTAACTCTTGGATTTTGCCTGAAACACAGATAATATCTGATAATAAATTACATATGAAAGTCTGGAACATTTCAAAGATGGCAGATACGAGGAGTGTTCAATAAGTAATGCGCCTGATGCATTTCCCATAGCAGTAGATTAATAAAACTTAGCACAGTTATTAGTCTTTCTCTACATAGGAACCACCCAGAGTTATGCATTTCTCTCATCGTTTGATGCAGCTCTGGACACCGTTTTCATAGAACACCCCAGGTTGGTCCTCCAACCACGTCGTAATTTCAGAAATCAAGGCTGCATCATCTGGAAAACACTTTCCTTTCAAAAACTACTTCATGGCTGGGAAGAGATGAAAGTCAGAGGGTGCAAGGTCAGGAGAGTAAAGGGGATGGGGGAGGATTTCATAGCCACACGCCTGTGCTTCTGATCTGGCGACATGCGAGTTGGGGGCCGGAGCGTTTTCCTTTAAAGTTTAATTATGACATAGATTTACGATTAAATCAAATCAAGGAAAACAACATTTTCATTTTTAAATGAAGGACTTTCGTTGAAAAAATTGTTGAAAACTAAAGAAGCCATCAAGCTAATGGAATTTATGTGGTGTTGCAGATCCTCTCGGATAATTATATCTATAAGAGAACAGTATGTTATTTATTTTTTTCTTATAAAAGTTCTTTGTTCGTTAATTGTTTATTAACCTTTTCTTTTGGTAACATAACATCCTGCACATTGTCATCAGCTTCTTCAGTCAACATTGTAATAGCAAAGCGTTAAACTCACTCCAGCTAGACAAAACTTTCTCAACACAGACTAATAATGCAGAAAACACAAAAAAGCCAATTTTCCTGTTGAAGTAGGGTGCTTCCGTCCCTCGGATTGAGTCAGTGGAGAGCTTAATCTCAATAAATCGCAGCGTGATGGCTGCTCTACTAAGTACAACATGCCTAGCTTAAAGTCAAGTAGTCAACAAGTGATTTTTGGTCTCGCGCTCCTTAGGGAGGAGTCGAAACAGGACGATGACTGCAACTTTCTGCTGATCACACATGTCAAGTTGGCCCATTCGTGAATGCCACCATGTAAGCGGCAATGATGACGACCTATTTACCCCACGAAAACTACCGATGAAGGCTACCACCACTGCCACCACAACTAATCATGACGATCGCTATGGCAAATTGCAGTTACGCCTTTCGTAATACCGTGATGGCACCAGTTGCAATTCCAACCTAGAGGGTTTCAGTCATTATTAGACAGAGACAGTGTAGAACTGCCACTAGTTTGAGTGAGCAGCTAAACTGTTGCCCCGATACAGTTGTTCCTCTTGTACTTGATGGGATAACTGTGATTATGATGCACACGTATCGATTCGTAGGATAAAACTAACCTGCCTCATGATTGTCTAAACCCAGCTCATGTTCTCCTGTCAGCTTGGCAAATTCTGCTTCATAATGATAGGAAAAGCCGACATCTAAGGATTAAAAGCGACTCCATGAAGCCTTCATCAAAACATGCCAGTTATCTGTGTGGTACCTTTTCTGATATATTTCAGAGCAACATAGCTCTTTGTTTTGAAAAGATTAAAGGGCAACGCTTTGACAGATTGAGATTTTTACTCTATTCGGGATATTTGTCCTCACTGAGCTCACTTTGGGACACCTTCATTATTATTTGACAAATGTACCACCCCCCACAGTCAAGCTCGTTGTTGGCATGGTCCATGACTAAGGGTTGATTGTGGAATCTGAAAGTTTAGGAGAACACATTCTTGGCTCTAGTAGGAAGGCCCACCATAAGATATGTCCCATATTTTTACTTAGCGAGCGAAGAAACAGCGGAAATGGCAATGTATCGACAGTGACAGCAGAATCACTCCACAGCCAACACCAGCACACAAAACATACCACTGACAATTGACGCCCTGTTTGCTGTTTTATGAAGGACTCTATCTGCACCACAGCCGATGCCAAAAAAGACACGCCTTCCTACTGATGCTATGCCTCCCATGTCTCCTTACAGCCTAAAATTAGAGAAGGTCAACAGGGTCTCATTATTCTAAGCCTGTTCCTTTTGCTGTAGTTGATATACTCATATGCATCACTAATTCGATGATGAGGAATTTGGCTATTTTAAAATTAATTTTTCTGAGGTGGATCAAAGATGGGACCAGCCCTAGAAGGAGGCACTGCAGGTGCCTTCACTTGGAAACCTACTCATCCGGGAGCATCGGCCTTGTAGATTCACCAGATGTGAGATGTCACCTTCATAAAGACTGGGAGATGATCGATGAAAGGAAAATAACATTGTGTGCCACTGCAGCCGGAATTCCTCAGATAATCAGGCAACTAATTACCATACATGTAAGTGTTGTTACATTTGAGTGTCCCGATCATCGACAAAACAACTAGGTCACATAAATCTCAACCAGAGAGATATAGCATCCAGAGTGATGACTCACTTGTGGGCTGAAGTAAGCCCCTGTAGGTAAGAACTCTGGAACATGCTTCACCAACCATCAGTCAATGTAACGCTTCATTGAAAAGGTGAAATTGTATTTGCCTAACTTCTCCCTATAAACAGTGATCAGATCTGGCTTTCGGAAGCTCTTAGTCATCAGGACCTGAGGTTCAGTATGAACTTCAAAACCATTTCAAGGAGAAGCTTTAACAGGAGGTTGGAGGCCATGTGGTGTCGATTGCACCACACATAATGGGTTACCCCACAACGCTGGACAATTTAGATCACATTTTTGGGCTATCCAGACACTCCAAGTCACCATCACCTCGACCATCCTTAGCATTCCTGACCTTAATGCTGTGAAGCCTACATTGTAAATTTACTTCAATTCTTCGATAAAGTGAATTAAAAATGATAAATTACTGCACATAGAGAAGTACCAAACTGTATTTTTAAATTACTTATCCCTCTGCAAAGTAGGGTTTGTTTCTTAGTGACCAATAAGCTGTTTGTGTTCAAGAACGATTAATTTCAAAACTACCCCCTTGTTTGTTCGTGTGAAGTCGCTCTCTATTAATTTGATCTTTTTGAATTATGAACAGACCTTTATTACTTTGAAGTTGACTTTTATTTATTTGAAGTTGACCTCTATTAAATTTATCTAATTTATCAGTAGCAATATATATATATATATGTATATATATATATATATATATATATATATATATATATATATATATATATATTGTGTTAATTGATAATTGTGATAGATTTTTATAAAAATCTGTAGAGTTCAGTTTAATGAAGTCAAATAAATAGCTAAACTTAAAAAATAAATAAATAATAGCTAAAATAAAAAATAAAGATAGCTTAAAATAGCTAGAATAATAATAATTTAAGTACAATAAAAAAATAACTCAATAAAAAAATGTGGAACAGTTATTTCCCTTTTCCCATAAATTAGATTGCCACTAATTTGTATCTTCACTTTTGAAACAAAATAGTTGAATAATAATTAAATACAGCACATGTGTGATCAGAAAAAAATGTAATATAAATTATATGAAAAGGTAAGTTTATATATTCAAATTAAAAACTAAACAATCATCACTTTACTAAATCTTTAAAAGATTCCGAAATATATCTTTAAGATCAATGAATGCAGAAATTAATGTGCTTTATTATTAACTGCGAATAATAATATAATTTACGTTCAAACGCCTTAATTTTTTCTTGAAATAGTCTTTTCTTTTTTTTACAGATTATTCACATGAATACTTTTCCAATTTGACAAACCAAGAAAAAGAAAAGCCTTATTCTGTGGTGTTGATGACTACCAGCTCATTTTTCTATCAGCCACATTCATTAGTTTCAGAAGTCTTGTTTGATAAGATATGCAGAAGCAACCCGAGGAAACATCATTTTTGCAGAAGGCTCTTTTGATAAAACAGAGGCGTATACACAAGAGAGATAAACCATTTTCTTGTCAAGTTTGCAGGAGAGCATTTTCCCAGAATTCTGATTTAAAATTACATATCCGAACACACACAGGAGAGAAACCGTATTGTTGTAAAGTCTGTGGATCTGCATTTGCACAGAATTCTAATTTGAAAAATCACCTCCTTTCACACACAGGAGAGAAACCTTATTCGTGTAAACTATGTGGATCTGCATTTTCACGGAAATATAATCTGAAAAAACATATGCTAACGCACACAGGCGAGAAATCATGTTGTTGTCAAGTTTGTGGAGCAGCATTTTCAGACAATCCTAGTTTGACAAATCATATGCGCATACATACAGGAGAAAAACCATATTCTTGTAAAATTTGTGAATCCTCATTTTCACGCAATTCGAATTTGCGAACGCACATGCGCGTACACACAGGCGTGAAACCATATGATTGTGATGTTTGTGGAGCAGCATTTTCAAAGAATATTGATCTCAGATCACATATACGAACACATACAGGAGAGAAACCATATTCTTGTGGAGTTTGCAAAACATCATTTAAACAAAATTCTCATCTTAAAAGCCACATGCTAACGCACACAGGAGAGAAGCCATATTCTTGTAATGTTTGTGGATCCTCATTCTCTGAAAATTCTAATCTGACAAAGCACATATTGATACACACAGGAGAGAAACCGCATAATTGTAAAGTGTGTGGAAGTACATTTTCACAAAATTCTCATCTAAAAACGCACATGCGAATACACACAGGAGAGAAACCGTATTCTTGTGAAGTTTGTGGATCTGCATTTTCACAGAAATCCAATTTGAGAAAGCACATGTGCAAACACACAAAAAGTTTGAAAGCCTAATAGAATGTATTAGATTTCTGTGTTGGGGTTTGTCAGGACATCCTGACATCTAGATACTTCCCTTTAAAAGTAACCCCTGACAAAAAATTCAAATACAAATAGCATGAACTTTGAAGCTATATACTGGCTTATATATAGAAAGTAATTGTGCACTGCCTAGTGATCCTACCGCAAATAACAACACCAAGCTTAATACTTCACCAAATAAGTCCAGTTCTTGTCCTGAAATTGGGGTCAGATAAAAATGAAAATAAACTATAACATTGTTAAGTTGTCCCTTGCAGAGAAGAAAAGTATTATTCTAAACTGCTTTTCTTACTCAAGGTTGAAAAAGTGAGAACACTCGATAATTCATACAAAATGTGCTAACTGCAGGAAAGAACCTTTCAAAGCTAATTAAACTTGAATTTAAAAAAGAGCAAGCATATGCTTGTCGTCTTTGGAGAAGCATTTTGACAATATGTTATTCTTAAAATGCAACTATGAACATATAGAGTTTGTGGACCTGCATCGTCATGAGAATACTTCAACGATTTACTTAATCAAGCTTTGAAAAATGTAACTCAAACAAATTAAGTGTTATACCTAGGAATCGACCTACTGATCCCTAAGAACGAACAAGAACAAAAAAACGATATATTCTCTATTTTGCAGAATTCTATTCCTGATAAGGCATGACCATATAGACATGTAAACATCTCCTCAGTGCACTAAAAGGTGTGATGTAAGTTATCAGAAGTAAAACTAAAAACAAAATATTGTAATTCTATCTGTCCAATATTACTCCCTCATAAAGTCATGTTAAACTTTTAATCTCGGTGTGCAATGTTCGAGTACATTGCCGATGATATTGGTTTGTATGTCTAGCTTAAAAATTAACAATAAATTCGTAATGAGCAATTCAGTTAGATCTTTATTAAAATAATAGTCCTTAACAATACTAAAGAAGATTTTGTTAATTTTAGAAGCATTGTTTAAATTGAAAACCACCATAGAAGTCCTTACTATGCATTTTTTTAATGTAAATTTACTGGAGTAGAATCCCATCTCATATATTTCTGCTGGGTTATTTATGTTATCCCTGTATGCCGTGAGATGTGTGATAACATCATTAAAAAGACTGCAGAAAAATATCTCTGAAGATTGCATTCTACTCCCAAAAGTTTAGATGAAAACTTTAAAAAATGCATTGTAACGGATTTTATTTTTCCATAATTTTAACTTGAAGCAATGCTTTTAAAATGAACATCATTTTCTTTATTATTGTTTGTTTATGCCGAACACTCTGTTCACAAACTTATATATTTATTCAAACCAGCAACCACAGAACATTTTACAGCCTGCAGCGATAACAGCTTAAAAAAGTCTGCAGAAAAATATATTTGAAGATGATATTCTAACCCTTAAAATTTACATTAAAATTTAATAATATGAATTGTAACGGCTTGTATGCTCCCATATTATTCTTTAAGAAATTTGAAAGCACATATTTTGAAATTCTTCAGATAGTGAAGATAATATTTGAAAAATATATATATTAAAAAAACATTAATTATCAAGGTAGTTTCCCCATTTTCTTTTCACTTAAATATAATGTAAGTCTAACGATTTCAAATCGATTGATGAAAATAAAAAAGTAATTGTATTTTTCATTGCATTATCTTGAATAAGTGGATAAAATGAAACTTTTACAGAGGTTACATTTTTGAGTGGGAAGACTACAATGATAAAATTGATTTTTTTACAGAGGTTACATTTTTGAGTGGGAAGACTACAATGATAAAATTGATTTTTTTACAGAGGTTACATTTTTGAGTGGGAAGACTACAATGATAAAATTGATTTTTTTACAGAGGTTACATTTTAGAGTGGGAAGACTACAATGATAAAATTGATTTTTTTTTAGGAAAAAAATATTCTCTTTAGAAAAAATCAATTTATTTGATAAACAGCAGAATTACGTTAAATTATTTTATTTTCCGAGCTTTTGACATTTTTTTGTTAAAAGAGTTGAAAAAATCGAAAACGATTGTCATAGAATAACGCCAACTACTTAAAAACTATCCTAAAAACACAAGTAGTGTGAAACAAACAGCAGTCAGACCTTTGTTTGAGAGGATTTATGTCATTGGCCAAGGTTAATAAATATTGGGAATCGGAAGATTAAAGTGAAATCACAGTCTTAGATTTGTAACATATCGTGTATGGTAGAGACAACTTTTATATTGTGTTGCAAGAAGAAGTAATAACAACAACGGATCTGATTGGTTACTTAGATATAAAAGCAATTGCAAACAATAAATCACCATATGTATTCTGATTATTTTATCCATATGTATATTTGAAGAGTTCAAACTGCAAGAAACACAGTTTACAAAATTGTGAAGCGATCAGTACAAGATGTATTGCATTCAAAACTTCACCATTTCCCCAAATTAAGTTTTACATTAAGTGATGTTTGTATGCCTTTATTTTGCTTTCCATTAAAATAAGTTTGAAGTCAAAGTCTAGAATTGATATTTCCGTTCTTTTATTATTTAATTACTCAATTTAATAAAATTATATGGATCCCATTATCAATCGCACTCTTAATTATTTTACTACTACTAATATATATATATATATATATATATATATATATATATATATAACTTTAATTTCAAATCTATCTAATTTTCTGCTGAATAGTCCTAACCGGCAACGGTTTGCTTGTGCACATTTAAATTACGGTTGAACACACATCTGAAGAAGTAAATGTTTCTGCTTGAAATATCATGTTATTCGGAAATTTAATCGAACCACACTATATATATATATATGATAATGCTGAGATGGTGGTCGAGAATCTAAATTTAGCTTCACCTTTTATTACAGATTGTACGATAGTCTACATCGTTGGCTTGCGAACTGTTCTAATGATAAGAATATTTGAAATCTTAAAATTTTTTTTTTTAAATGTCTTGCTTTGAGAATGATATATTTATCGAAATCTTAACCTAAAAAATAAAAATAAATGATTTTATTCATTTTAAAATTGAATCATTGTTTTGGTTTTTAAATTTGAATCTAAAATATTCATACACATTGATGCTTCATAGATGTCATTAATTACCTTATTGTACACGCCAACCAGCACAGCACATCGCCCAAGCGTGACTACTTTAAACTCTCGTCTTTAACACGTTGACGTACATTTTTCTGTCTCTACAGTGGATTCTCACCCCTGGGGTTAATACCAACATAGTAAAGAAAACAACTAAAAAGGAAAAAGTTTTGCTTTGAGAATGATATATTTATCGAAAGTCTTAGCCTAAAAAATTTTAAAAAATGATTTTATTAATTAAAAAATTGCATTATTTTTTTATTTTTAAATAATAATATAAAATATAAAAACTTGTTTATTTTCACTTCAACTTTGAAATAATAATTGGCAACACAAAACATATCCTGCATTATATAAAATGTAAATCATATTCAATTCATAGAGGTGAGTGCATGTTAAATAACAGTTTATATACACAGGTTTTCAATAATAACACATGGAACTCAACTTTATAAAAATATAATTTTTTTATTAATTGTTGAACAAAAGTTACTTTTATATCCCGGGATGGAAAACTTTTTACACTTGTCAGTATTTTATACATTCGACCATGCATAAAGAATTGTTGCAATATCTGCAGTCTCTTCCTCTTGCACAGGGTTCAATAGAGGGTCTCTATCCATACGGGTCCTGCGCTGTCTACTTAGCTCCAGCCTCTGTCTCATCGCTGCAATGTGTCATTCCTTGTTTTTCAAGTACTTTCGTGGAATTTGCTCCGACACACTTACTGCACTTGTGCCTTTCTAGCATAAATACTCCCAACCAACTCGACTTGTAACAAAATCCAATCTCTTCACTGTAGATGTGTCAACATGTTGAACACCTTTAAATAAAGTAAAAAAGGCCTCTTAGTTTTATTATCGTTTCAAGTTTGCAGTTAAAAGCAAATTATACAGATTGTTAAAAAGTTGCAGACAGGTTGAAAAGCTATATGTTCAGTGCACATGAATGAATCTTCATACATTTACACAATTATGTTATTTGGAAATCACATCATGTGGCAGCATACACTCTCAATCCTCCATAATCTCCAACATACCATGGACTATTCGTTCGTTTGATTATTCTTGTATTACACAACGCTAATCGCTATATTACAGACACATAATATCGCTGAAGTATAAATATATTTGTCCGGGATGTTGTTAAATCTATTAAAACCATTCATACCAGAAAGACAACTGGTCTTTACCATATTACACTCATTGTCCTAAAACATTATTCGCCAAAACTTTCTTTTATCACCACAAAGCTATTCAATTATTGTTTCAAGTAGAAATGCTTTCAATCTCCTGGGAAAGTTATATCAGTGTTTTTGTCTTTTTTAAACTTTTTTTTACCCCAAACAAGGCATATTTTCACTGAGAATTAGGGATCATACCTACAGAGACATCCTATGTAGGGAGCTGGGCAGCGAGATGTTTATCACATTACATTTAAATTTCTACATGTTGGTACAGTCAGGGAACAGGGGGGGGGAATTCCCACAACAAGCAGTTCGAGAGAATAAACGATTAGAGTAAAATGCTTTCTGGCATTTGGGGACCTCTACAGTGAAGGGGTGAGATTTTGCTGCTTGTCGGG